>CM059434.1:113764024-114061890 GCA_030390025.1 Squalus acanthias
TTTTCCTGGAAGAGAAAGAATGGTGATTGTGAATGAGTGTATTGGCAGGTGTGTGTGTGTGTGTGTGTGTGTGTGTGTGTGTGTGTGATGCCTCACATGGTTGAAGAGCTGTAAGATGTGAGTAGTGCCTGTGAAGGATGCAATAGTGTGGGGTGTGTGAATGTCAGTGTATAGTTAGATGGTGAATGAATTGTGTTGAGGTTGTGATGCTGCTCATTGTGGTGCAGTTATTGAGCAGTGTCTGTGTGAGATGGGATTGTACCTTGACCACGCTTGTCAATCAATGGGCCGAAAATTGATCCCGGGATGCGAGAGTACGCACTGCGTACTCTCGCGTATTCCCACTCCAATTGCCGGTTTTCTGCATGCCCTGCGCATGCGCTGAAAACCGGCAATTGCTCTTCTGAAAAGGGGGCGGGGCCTGGGTGCATCGCGTGCGCGCTACAGGCTGCACGCACGCTGTGCACTTCATGCTTTGGACGCGCAGGTAAGTAGGGAAGATTTTGGAAATGTAAAAAGGAGGAGTAAGACCCGCTTTTAAGAAGGTAAGTAGTGAATTAAGTATTTTTTTGAATTTTTTTTTACAGGTATATCTTTTTTATAGACTTTAAAGACAGGTAAGTTTATTTTTATAACTTTTTAAAAGATTTTTAATTTTTTCAAAAATTTAATTTTTTATTTAAAATGGTTAATTTAATTAACTATACTTATTTTATTAATGTGATGGTTTTTTTTTAATTTAATTGAGGTTTAGCTGTTATTTTGGGGGGGTGTAAGATTCATTCACAGCCATGCTGTGAGACTTATGAATGGAAGATGGTGTGCTGCCATTGGCTCTAACTGAGTCACGTGATCCCACAGCTCGCACGAATTCACTACGCCGCTGGGATACGCAAGCCCAGCACAGCTGATGTCTGGAACATCAAGTTCGTGCGAGCTGGATCTGAAAAAGCATAAGCGAGGTGAGACATCGCGGGGAAGGCTTACCCCCGCGGGAACAGAGCGAGATCAATTTCTGGGCCATTATATTTCATGCGGCACTGGAGCTATGTCCTGGGGCCAGGGCTCCTGGCTGTGACCTCTCGGGTGATCTCATCCCACCTGTGACGCATCAGCTGCCTCTATGGCTTCCTTCCCCCCTGCGGGTAGAGGACATTCCTCCGCCTCTCTACCTCCTCCACCAGGACCTCCAGTGCCTCATCAGAGAACCTGGGAACTCTCTCTCTTGCTCCTTCCGACATCCTTCCACTTCCATCATCGCATTCCACACCTTCAGTGGAAGTGGGTGAGTGCAGGCTACATGTAGAGTCCAGGAAAATTGCCTCTAATCAGCACTTGAGTGTTAAACCTTCAGTTGTTGGTTTCAGCACCTGCAGACATTTTCAAATCATGATAATCATCATTTAATCCGAAAATTGCGTGCTAAACCTGGACTTTCAAACAGGCATTTCTTATTAGCATAGCATCCATTTAACATCTGTTTTCACCCTATGGCCAAAATAACCCCCCAACAGTATTGTCACAGCTGCACCCTATCCAGGCAAGTGGAGAGTATTCCATCACACTCCTAACTTGTGGATTTAGATGGTGGAGAGGCTTTGGGGAGTCAGAAGGTGAGTCACTCGCCTCAGAATACTCAGCCTCTGACCTACTTTAGTTGCTATGGCATTTATGTGGCTGGTCTGGTTCTGTTTCTGGTCAATGGTGACTCCCCAGGATGTTGATGGTAGGGGATTCAACAATAGTAATATCATTGAACGTCAAGAGGCGGTGATTATGCTCTCTCTTGTTAGAGATGGTCATTGCCTGGCACTTGTGTGGCGCAATTGATACTTGCCCCACTCCTGACCTTATGGTGGAAGGAACTTCATTCAGAAGAAAATGAAGGTGGTTGGGCCAATGATGCGGGCAAAATAAAGGAAAATCCCAAGGTGTTTTATAAGTATATTAAGGGTAAGAGGATAACCAGGGAAAGAGTAGGGCCCATTAGGGACCAAAGTGGCAATCTGTGTGTAGAGCTGGAAGATGTGGGTGAGGTTTTAAATGAATATTTTGCATCTGTGTTCACTATGGAGAAGGGTGATGTAGGCATCAAAATCAGGCAGGGGGATTGTGATATACTTGAACAAATTAGTATTGAGAGGGAGGAGGTACTAACGGTTTTAGCGGGCTTAAAAGTGGATAAATCCCCAGGCCCAGACGAGATGTATCCCAGGCTGCTGTGTGAGGCAAGGGAGGAGATTGCAGGGGCTCTGACATGAATTTTCAGATCCTCTCTGGCCACAGGGGAGGTGCCAGAGGACTGGAGGACAGCTAACATAGTACCATTATTCAAGAAGGGTAGTAGGGATAAACCAGGGAATTACAGGCCAGTGAGCCTAACAACAGTGGTAGGGAAATTATTGGAAAAAATTCTGAGGGACGGAATTAGTCTCCACAAGGATTAATCAAGGATAGTCAGCATGGCTTTGTCAGGGGGAGATCATGTCTAACCAATTTGATTGAATATTTCGAGGGGGTGACTAGGTGTGTGGATGAGGGTAGTGCAGTTGATGTAGTCTACATGGACTTCAGTAAGTCTTTTGACAAAGTCCCACATGGGAGACTGGTCAAGAAGGTAAGAGCCCATGGGATCCAGGTTAATTTGGCACATTGGATCCAAAATTGGCTTAGTGGCAGGAGGCAGAGGGTGATGGTCGAAGGTTGTTTCTGTGACTGGAAGCCTGTGTCCAGTGGTGTACCGCAGGGATCGGTGCTGGATCCTTTGCTGTTTATAGTGTACATTAATGATTTAGATATGAATGTCGGAGGTATGATCAGTAAGTTCGCAGATGACATGTAAGTTGGTGGAGTGGTAAATAGCGAGGAGGGAAGCCTCAGGCTACAGGACGATATAGATGGGTTGGTTAGATGGGCATAACAGTGGCAAATGGAATTTAACCCTGAAAAGTGTGAGGTGATACATTTTGGGAAGACTAACAAGGCAAGGGAATACACAATGAATGGTAGGACCCTAGGAAGGAGAGAGGATCAGAGGGACCTTGGTGTGCATGTACATAGATCCCTGAAGGCAGCAGGACAGGTAGATAAGTTGGTTATAAAGGCATATGGGATACTTGCCTTCATTAGCCGTGCCATGGAGTATAAGAGCAGGGAGGTTATGATGGAGCTGTACAAAACACTAGTTAGGCCACAACTGGAATACTGTGTGTAGTTCTGGTCGCCACACTATAGGAGGGATGTGATTGCATTGGAGAGGGTGCAGAGGAGATTCACCAGGATGTTACCTGGGCTGCAGCACTTCAGCTATGAAGAGAGACTAGACAGGCTGGGGTTGTTTTCCTAAGAGCAGAGAAGGCTGAGGGGGGACCTGATTGAGGTGTACAAAATTATGAGGGTCATAGATAGGGTAGATAGAAAGGAACTTTTCCCCTTAGTAGACGGGTCAATAACCAGGGGGCATAGTTTCAAGGTAAGGGGCAGGAGGTTTAGAGGGGATTTGAGGAAAAACTTTTTCACCCAGAGGGTGGTTGGAATCTGGAACTCACTGCCTGAAAGGGCGGTAGAGGCAGGAAACCTCACAACATTCAAGAAGCATTTAAATGAGGACTTGAAACACCATAGCATACAAGGCTACGGACCAAGTGCTGGAAAATGGGATTAGAATAGATAGGGCTTGATGGCCGGCGCGGACACGATGGGCCGAAGGGCCTTTTTCAGTACTGTATAACTCTATGGGCTGGATTTTGTCTTGGGGTCGGGTTGGGGTCGTGTCATCCGCATTTCGTGTTGCTCTCACAGCAAGGCCAGGCATTCTCTGAAGACATTCAATGCAGCACCATCAGAGGCGACTTTCAGACCTAATACTACTACTACCTGCATCACAATACTACTACTACCTTCATCACATCTCCGTTGTAATAGTGGACCTGCAGCTGATAGTCAGCTATCCACTTGTGCTCCCGCCAGGTTTCACTGGAGTGTTTCACATCAGGCGTACTTCACGTCGGAAAAGGGTTAAACTAGCTAAAACGTTTCAAAATGGCATTACAGAGCCAATTTAGGGCTTGTTAAGGGCTTTAATGGCCTCTCCCGCCTCTTGGAGGCGGGACGGAGTCGGGAACCCCGCAACTAATTTTGTCAAAATTGCGTGGAGGCGGGATGGAGTCGGGATGGGGTCGGGACCCCCGAATCTGCAACTTTATCCCCCCACATGCCTCCAAACCCGACTCCATGGGTCATTCAAAATCCAGCCCTATGACTCTATGGCTATGAAGCATCCTTGAGGAAGTCCTGCAATGATGTCCTAGCTCTGCAATAATGGGTTTCTGACAACCACAACCATTTTCCTTTAGGTCAGGTGTGACTCCAGTCACTGGAGAGTTTTCACTTTGATCCCCCTTAACCTCAGTTTTGTTTGAGCTCCTTGGTGCCACACTCGGTCGAGTGCTGCCTCTATGTTGAGAGAAGCACCACTCACCTCTCCGCTGGCACTTAGCTTTTGAGCCCATGTCTAGATCAAGGCTCTGATGACGTCTGGAGCCTCTCAGTGTGAAAGAAGATGGAAAGCAGGCCCTGCTGAATGATGTATCAGTTACCCGTTTGATGTATCTGCGGACAGCAAACTGGCCGAGAATGGAGATGATCCCTCAGTTAGTCAGGAGGCAGAAAAGTTGGGAGAGGATACAATTAAAAGGAAGTGGCAGAATAGGAGGACAAAAGACCTTACTAACTTTGAAAGGCTTAAAGACATCTCCAGTCATTGACAGCCTTTGCAAAGGCTGAAGGGAGAGAGACAAAAATGAAAGTACCGGAGGCCCAAGGTGGAGGCCTGAGTCTGCAGGCAAGTGAGGGGCTGCCCAGCCCCTGCACCCTGCCGAAGGTTGTTGAAGTGGAGGTGATGCTGCATGATGTGGTTGCTGAGATGGTTGCCCTCTGTGTCCCTCTACCTCACTTCCCATCACTCTGTCTCACTCTGTGTCACTCTCCATCACTGTGTGTCGCTCTGCATCAATTTGCGTCACTGTGTCAATCTGCCTCACTTTGTCTCACTCTGCATCACTCCTTTAGGGAAGGAAATCTGCCGTGCTTACCTGGTCTGGCCTATATGTGACTCCAGACCTCTTAACTGCCTCTGAAATGGCCTAGCAAGCCACTCAGTTATTAC
The DNA here is from genome assembly GCA_030390025.1 of Squalus acanthias. Lineage (NCBI taxonomy): Eukaryota > Metazoa > Chordata > Chondrichthyes > Squaliformes > Squalidae > Squalus > Squalus acanthias. The sequence continues at coordinate 113,769,192 of CM059434.1, forward strand.
AAACCGCTACGAAACACAATATTAAGAATGAAACCGGACGGGCCACCCGCACCTCGGCACAGGCGCACCCAGCCGACACACAGCCCAGTCGACCCTGCAATGTCCTCCTCACCAACATCTGGGGACTTGTGTCAAAATTGGGAGAGCTGTCCCACACACTAGTCAAGCAACAGCGTAACATCGTCATCCTCACAGAATCACACCTTTCAGCCAGTGTCCCATACTCCTCCATCACCATCCCTGGGTATGTCCTGTCCCACCTGCACTGTGGTGACACAGTGGTATACAGTCAGGAAGGAGTCCTCAACATTGACTCCGGACCCCATGAAGTCTCATTGCTTCAGGTCAAGCATGGGCAAGGAAACCTCCTGCTGATTACCACCTACCACCTCCCTCAGCTAATGAATCAGTATTCATAATCATAGAGTCATAACGGCACAGAAGAAGGCCATCCGGCTCTCTGTAGAGCAAACCAGTCAATCGCATTCCCCTGCTCTATCCCCGTAGCCCTGCAAGTTTATTTCCCTCACGTCCCTATCCAGTCTCCCCTTGAAAACATTGAGTGTCTCCGCTTCCACCACTTCCGTCGTCATCACCACTCGCTGTGTAAAAAAGTTTTTCCTCACATCCCCCTGTATCTCTTGCCCAAAATCTTAAATCTGTGTCCCCTAGTCCTTGTACCATCAACTAGTGGGAACAGCCTTTCCCTGTCTAGCCTATCCAAACCCGTCATAATCTTGTACACCTCTATCAAATCACCCCTCAACCTCCTTTGCTCTAATGAAAACAAATCCAGCTTCTCCAACCTGCCCTTGTAGCTAAGAACCCCCAGCCCCGGAACCATTCTGGTAAATCTCCTCTGCACCCGCTCAAGGGCCTTCACATCCTTCCTAAAGTGTGGTGACCAGAACTGGACACAATACTCTAGTTGTGGCCTAACCAGCGTTTTATAAAGGTTCAGCATAACTTCTCTACTGTTGTACTCAATACCTTTATTTATGAAGCCCAAGATCCCATGGGGGAAAAATTCAGTTGGTTGCTCCTCCCGTTAGCGCCTTAAGAGGGCGCTAATGGGGCGCAAAGCATCTAGTGCCCAGGTGCGGCGAAGTTTGCGCCGCTCGCGAAATTAACTAGACATTTTGCGGCGGCGCTAAACACTACCGCCACGATCTCCTGCGCCGGCAGATCATGACGTCACTCGAGTGCGCAACGCCCCGGTATCGCCCCGGAGCGGATATTGAGTGGCGCCCCCTGCCTTACCGCCTGACGCTAGCAACGACAGGTTGAGGAGAGCGTTCTGCAGTCATGAAGGGAAAGGGGGAGCGCTATTTAAAGGTGACCGCTTCCTGTCTTTTATTGTTGGTGCCATTTTTGAACTACGCAGTCTGAGAGAGAGAGGGAGAGACTTCTGGAGAGATTCAACATTGTGTGAAGGAGTTTTGGGTACTGAGCAGCACTTTGCAGGTTCATTTTGATTTGCCATTCCTTGTATCGATTTAGCAGAGACTGTGGGGGCTGCACTCTGAGCTCTTGGCCTGGTACTCTCCATTGTTCTTTCCAGCACATTTGATGTGCAGGTCTCTCCAGGCCGAGATTCAAGGCTGCAATGAGCAGGATGTGGATGGAAAGCAAGATTAACCATCCCCTTTAAGAACTGGCCCGTGCCATTGTGTGTGTGTTCCATTGCTGACTGACATTACATGAGCTTCGCCAGCACTCTGAGGTAGCGCCTCGCTCCTCGGCCTTTGCGCCTTAAGACAGGTGTGAAGCGCCTGATGTAGCGCTGCAATCACCTCCAGGGGCGATAAAAGTCAAGTTTGCAGTCGGTGGCGATAATTAGCGCCAAGCGCTAATCTTTGCGCCCGGCCGATAATTGTGCCCCAAATGGGGCGATACTGAATTTCTCCCCCCATATGTTTTGCTTACCACTCTCTCAATATGTCCAGCCACCTTCAGGGACCTATGCACATTAACTCCCAGGTCCCTCTGTCCCTGCACACTCTTTAAAACTGCGCCATTAAGTGTATATTGCCTCTCCCTGTTCCTTCTGCCAAAATGCATCACGTCACATTTCTCTATTAAATTCAATTTGCCACTTGTCTGCCCATTCTGCTAGCCTTTCTATGTCCTGTTGCAGTCGATTGGTATCATCATCACTGTTTGCCACACCCCCAAGTTTGGTGTCATCGGCAAATTTAGAAATTCTACTCTGTATTCCAATATCCAGGTCATTTATATATATCAAAAAAGCAGTGGCCCCAGCACTAACCCTTGGGGAATACCACTATCTAATATCCTCCAGGAACGGTAGCATAGTGGTAATGTCACGGGGCTAGTAATCCACATGCCTCCAGAGACGCGAGTTCATAATGCCACGTGAGTTCAAATCCCACCACAACAGCTAGGGAATTTAAATTCAGTTAATTAAATAAATCTGGAATTAAAAGCTAGTATCAATAATGGTTCCAATGAAACTATTGGATTGTCGTAAAAACCCATATGGTTCACTAATGCCCTTTAGGGAAGGAAATCTGCCGTCCTTTCCTGGTCTGGCCTTTATGTGACTCCAGACCCACAGCAATGTGGTTGACTCCTAACTGCCCTCTGAAATGGCCTAGTAAGTCACTCCATTGTAACTAACTGCTACAAAAGATAATAAGAATGAAACTGGACAGACCAACTGGCATCGACCTCGGCACCGAGCTACGGACACGGCAATGGCACAACCAGCCCAGTCGACCCTGCAAAATCCTCCTCACCAACAGCTGGGGACTTGTGCCAAAATTGGGAGAGCTGTCCCACAGACTAGTCAAGCAACAGCCTGACATAGTCATACTCACAGAATCATACCTTTCAGATTCAGCCAATGTCCCAAACTCCTCCATCATCATCCCTGGGTATATCCTGTCCCACCGGCAGGACAGACCCACCAGGGGTGGTGGAACAGTGGTATACAATCGGGAAGGAGTGACCCTGGGAGTCCTCAACATTGACTCCAGGTCTCATGACTTCAGGTCAAGCATGGACAAGGAATTCTCCTGCTGATTACCTCTCTCCCTCAGCTGATGAATCAGTACTCTTCCATGTTGAACACCACTTGGAAGAAGCACTGAGAGGAGCAAGGGCACAGAATGTACTATGGGTGGGGGACTTCAATGTCCATCACCAAGAGTGGCTCGGTAGCACCACTACTGGCCGAGTGCTGAAGGACATAACTGCCAGTCTGGGCCTGTGACAGGTGGTGAGAGAACCAACATGAGGGAGAAACCTACTTAGAAACCTACTTAGAAACATAGAAACATAGAAACATAGAATCTAGGAGCAGGAGTAGGCCATTCGGCCCGTCGAGCCTGCTCCGCCATTCAATACGATCATGGCTGATCATCCAAATCCAGTACCCTGTCCCTGCTTTAATCCCCACAGTACACATATCCCACCCTACCCCCGTAACCCCACGTATTTAATTCCCCCTAACATATCCCATCCTATCCCCATAACCCCACATATTTAATCCCCCCTAACACTAAGGGTCAATTTATCATAGCCAAATCAACCTAACCCACACATTTTTGGACTGTGGGAGGAAACCGGAGCACCCGGAGGAAACCCACGCAGACACGGGGAGAATGTGCAAACTCCACACAGACAGTCACCCGAGGTCAGATTCGAACCCTTGTACTCCCCAATCTAGCTGTCGCAGATGCATCTGTCTATGGTAGCAGTGACCACCGCACAGTCATTGCGGAGACGATGTCCTGTCTTCACACTGCGGACACCCTCCATCGTGTTGTATGGCACTACCACCGTGCTAAATGGGATAGATTCAGAACAGATCTAGCTGCTCAAAACTGGGCATACATCAGGCACTGTGGGCCAGCAGCAGAATTGTATTCCACCTCATGGCTCGGCATATCCCTCACTCTACCATTAACATCAAGCCAGTGGACCTACCCTGGTTCAAAGAGGAGTGCAGAAGAGCATGCCAGGAGCAGCACCAGGCATACCTAAAAATGAGGTGCCAACCTGAGGAAGCTGCAACACAGGACTACATGCATGCTAAAAAGCGGAAGCAGCATGCTATAGACAGGGCTAAGCGATCCCACAATCAACAGATCAGATCAAAGCTCTGCAGTCCTGCCGCATCTAGTCGTGAATGGTGGTGGACCATTAAACAACTAATGGGAGGAGGAGGCTCTATGAATATCCCTATCCTCAATGATGGTGGAGCCCAGCACGTGAGTGCAAAAGACAAGGCTGAAGCGTTTGCAACCATCTTCAGCCAGAAGTACCGAGTGGCTGATCCATATCGGCCCACTCCTGAGGACCCCACCATCACAGCAGCCAGTATTCAGCCAATTCGATTCACTCCACGTGATATCAAGAAACAGCTGAGCGCACTGGATACAGCAAAGGCTATGGGCCCTGACAACATCCCGGCTATTGTGCTGAAGATTTGTGCTCCAGAACTTGCCGTGCCTCTAGCCAAGCTGTTCAAGTACAGCTACAACACTGGCATCTATCCGACAATGTGGAAAACTGCCGAGGTATGTCCGGTCCACAAAAAGCAGGACAAATCCAACCCGGCCAATTACTGCCCCATGAGTCTACTCTCAATCATCAACAAAGTGATGGAAGGCGTCATCGACAGTGCTATCAAGCAGCACTTACTTACCAAAAACCTGCTCACTGATGCCCAGTTTGATTTCCGCCAAGACCACTCGGCTCCTGACCTCATTACAGCCTTGTTCCAAACATGGACAAAGAAGTTGAATTCCAGAGATGAGGTGAGAGTGACTGCCCTTCGCATCAAGGCAGCGTTTGACCGAGTCTGGCATCAAGGAGCCCGAGTAAAACTGATGTCAATGGGAATCGGGAGGAAAACGCTCCACTGGCTGGAGTCATACTTAACACACAGGAAGATGGTTGTGGTGGTTGAAGGACAATCATCACAGCCCCAGGACATCGCTGCAGGAGTTCCTCAGGTCAGTGTCCTAGACCCAACCATCTTCAGCTGCTTCATCAATGACCTTCCCTCCAACATAAGGTCAGAAATGGGGATGTTCGTTGATGACTGCACAGTGCTCAGCGCCATTCACAACTCCTCAGATAATGAAGCAGTCCATGCCCGCATGCAACAAGACCTGGATGACGTTCAGGCTTGGGCTGATAAGTGGCAGGTAACATTCACGCCACAGAAGTGCCAGGCAATGACTGTCTCCGACAAGCGAGAATCTAACCACCGCCCCTTGACATTCAATGGCATTACCATCGCCGAATCCCCCAGAATCAACATCCTGGGGGTCACCATTGACCAGAAACTTAACTGGACCATCCACATAAATACAGTGGCAACAAGAGCAGCTCAGAGGCTAGGTATTCTATGGTGAGTTTCTCACCTCCTGACTCCCCAAAGCCTTTCCACCATCAACAAGGCACAAGTAAGGAGTGTGATGGAATACTCTCCACTTGCCTGGATGAGTGCAGCTCCAACAGCACTCAAGAAGCTCGACACCATCCAGGACAAAGCAGCCCGTTTGATTGGCACCCCATCCACCACCTTAAACATTCACACCCTCCACCACCGGCGTACTGTGGCTGCAGTGTGTACCATCCACAAGATGCACTGCAGCAACTCGCCAAGGGTTCTTCGGCAGCAACTCTTCCACATAGAAGGACAAGGGCAGCAGGCGCATGGGAACACCACCACCTCCAAGTTCGCTTCCAAATCACACACCTTCCTGACTTGGAAATATATCGCCGATCCTTCATCATCGCTGGGTCAAAATCCTGGAATTTCCTACCTAACAGCATTGTGGGAGTACCTTCACCACATGGACTGCAGCGGTTTAAGAAGGCGGCTCACCACCACCTTCTCAAGGGCAATGAGGGATGGCAATAAAGTCTGGCCTTGCCAGCGATGCCCACATCCCATAAACTAATTTGAAAAAAGACTGTCTTCAAAGGATTTGGGAATAGATACATCATGCAGTCTTATCTTACTTTTGATGTAGGCAAAATATAGTGTATAAAGGAGCATGGTTTACAGTCGTTTTTCAGAGGGCTAAAAAGGTGGAACTTGAAGCCGAAAAGCCACTCTCTGTGTACAGTTCGGCCGATCATCTGTGCTATATATCAATAAATTATTTTCCGTATACTACACTATGAAGTGTCTTGTACTTACTCGAAGCAAGTTGTTGTAAACCACAGAAGGAAGGAGGTTGACTGCTAACAATGTCCAAGTCAGGATGGTGTGTGACTTGCAGGAGATCCCGGAGGTGATGATGTTCTCATGCACCTGCTGCCTTGTCCTTCCAGGTGGTGGAGGTCACAGGTTTTGAAGAAGACTTGTCAAGTTGCTGCAATGCACCCTGTAGATAGTGCACACTGCAGCCATTGTACAACGATGGTGGAAGGAGTGGATATTTAAGATGGTGGATGGGGTGCTGATCAAGTGGACTACTTTGTCCTGGATGGTGCCGAGCTTATAGTGTGTTGTTGCAGCTGCACCCATGCAGGCAAGTGGGGAGTATTCCATTGCACTCCTGACTTGTGCCTTGTAGGTGGTGGAGCGGCTTAGGAGAGTCAGGAAGTGAGTCACTTGCTACAGAATACCCAGCCTCTGACCTGCTCTAATAGCCACAGCATTTATGTGGCTAGTCCAGATCAGGTGACCCCAGGATGCCGATGGTGGGGGATTTGGCGATGGTAATGCCATTGAATGTCAAGGCGAGGTGGTTAGGTTCTCTCTTGGAGGAGATTACCTGGGACTTGTTATTAGTGAGTAAGTGCCACTTGATAGCACTGTTGATGACTCCTTACATCGCTTTGCTGACGATTGAGAGTAGCGCCAACCTTCTTCAGCTGTTTCATCAATGAACTTCCCTCCAAGATAAGTTCCGAAGTGGGGATGTTCGCTGATGATTGCACAGTGTTCAGTGACATTCGCAACTCCTCTGATATTGAAGCAGTCCATGCCCACATGCAGCAAGGCCTGGAAAAAAATTCAGGCTTGGGCTGATAAGTGGCAAATAACATTCGCGCCACACAAGTGCCAAGCCATGACCATCTCCAACAAGAGAGAGTCTATCCGCCAGCAACGCCTCGTGTTGTGTGCAGCCTTCTTCTGGTAGCAAATATAAAGGGGACATATGTAAGAGAAGAGGACCACCAGGAAGATAGAACACAGCCAGAGCAGATTGGCTGGAGGTGACAGGCTGTGTGAGTGCTGTCCCACCTGTGGCCCAATCGTGCATCCTTTCAGGAAGCTGCAAGGTTACCAGCTGAGTGTACAAACATGTAACAACATCTCCATGGGTTGTTTTAGTAAGATTGTTTATTGCTCCTCACTATTAACTTGGACTAGCTGCGTGAGGGAGAATGCACAACACTTTGCCAAATGCTGATCTTTGTAAACCCACAGGAATATTCATCATTTCCATATCGACCAGCTGATCCGGATCCAGGCCTGATTCCCAGTCCTTCCCCCCACATTCCTGCTGGGAATGCACTTGAAAAGCCATGGATTTTCAGGGCCAGTGTTCCTTACAGCTGTGTATTGACACTTTCACATCAGGTTGATTCGGAGAGAACCCTGTGCTGTTTGAATAACTGTGTAAACTCCTGGTGGTGTCCTGGGCACCATGTCACAGCTTATCTCACACTCTTCTTTCTTACATATGTCCCCTTTATATCTGCTTCCAGAAGAAGGCTGCACACAACAGGAGGCAGTGCTGGTAGACTGGAGGACCGGAACTCACTAAAGCTTTGGAACGCTGACAACTTATCAGGAGAGGGCCAATAAATTATGGGTGTGGAGTTAGTAGAGAGGGTGGGAAGCTTGAACTTGGACCTCTGACACAAAGCTGGAAAACACTTTGTGTTGCCACAGTACTTGATACTTGAGACAAGACACATTTATTGACCTACAGTAGGGCACAATGAGAGTAAAAAGCTATTGTATATTGGAAATAAATACTGCCACAGAGAGATTCATTGACATATTAAAATGTGTCAATGTTCTCACCCCTGCAGAGTCCTGGGTCTGCTCAATTCTCGGCCTCTCAGTGACAGAGGAAGAGCCAAGTAGCCTGGACAGGCTGCACAGAAAGAACTGGAGACGGCAACCACAGGGCAGCCTGGGAACTGAACTGGAGCTGGCTGAGCCAGGGAGACACACCCACAGCTGAGGGAGGAAAGGGGAGAGAGAGAGAGAAACAGAGAGAAAGTGAGACAGAGAGAGAGACAGAAAGGGAGAGAGAGATAGAGAGAGAGAGGGAAAGAGAGAGATTGAAATAGAAATAGAGCGAGGGATGAGAGAGACAAAGAGACCGAGAGACAGAGCAGGAGAGAGAAAGAGGGAGAGAGAGAGAAAGAGAGAGAGAGACAGAGATAGAGCAAGATAGACTGATAGCGACAGAAAGGGACAGAGATAGGAACAGGGAAGGAGAGAGAGAGAGAGAGATAGAAAGGGAGAGAAAGTGAGAGATAGACAGTGGGCAGAATTTTCCGGGGGGTCAGCGGTGTTTTTTTTTTGCCAGCGGGTCGGGACCCCACTGTCAACCCGCCACCACATGCCTTTCCCATATGTTGGGTCTGCCAGCGCTGAGCAGACCTGACACACAGCTGTGGGGGAGGCAATTGTAATCATTAGTGGCTTGTTTACAGCAACTTAACAATGCTTTTTTCCCAGCGGTTTGTTTTTGACAGGTCGTCCACCGGTTTCCCACTGTGCTTAGATCTCGTCAGTGAAGCCGCACAACGGCCACATTTAATTCACTTGATGATGCACACCCTGGCTGACACATGATACGCCAGGTTGGCACCACCCCACACCAACACCATAAAGCATCCATCCCTACAATGCCCAAGCCATTCCTTTTACACTCATCAGCATTACGGGGGGTACCGTTATGTCTCACCATTCACTGCAACTCACTAAGCCACTTCCAAAGCTGCACACAAATCTGTCCAAGAACGCAAAGTGTTGAAAATAAAGACTTCGATGATTGACAGCACATTAACAGAAACGTCACATGCACATTGGCTAAAACACAAAAGTGCCTACCCTGGTGTGTTGTTGGTTGGTAAGATTGCACTAGGATGAGGGTGAGTGTGAGGAGTGGCGAGTGAGATGGGGAAGTGATAATGTAGATAGAGAGTGATGAGTGGAGGTGCAAGGTAAGTTGGTGTGAGTAAGGATGTGCAGGAGTAAGGTAGGGATGGCAGAGTGATGTGGATGTGATCAGTGGCACAGCAGGATAAGATTGAGTGTGGCTTTGCAATAACATTTTGTGATCTACTGAGATCATTGAAAGGTTTGTGCCACGATGAGGTAGAAGATCAGCCATGATCTTATTGAATGGTGCAGCAGGCTTGAAGGGCCAAATGGCCGACTCCTTCTCCTATTTCTTATGTTATGTTCTTATACTGCAGCCTGGTCCTCCCTGCTTGTGTCCTCCTGTGCAATGTGCAACCAGGCTGCATTTGTCTCCTGAGGAGGTCTCTTCCGCCCATTGGAAGGGAAGAGAACCTCCCTGCGTGTTGTGACTCCCTCCATAAGCATATGGAGGGAGTCATGGGAGAGCCTGGGTGCAGCTCTGCATCTTTGTGCAGTGCTTGTCAGGGGTTGAAGCACCTCAATGCTGTAGAACACTGACAGCACAAATATCAAAATTAATTTGCACATGGTCCCTTTAAGGAAACTGCTGATGACGTGTCATCGAATGACGTCATTAGACCCGCTTCCTTTAATTGGCCAGCAAACGCGCTGGGCGGGCTTAACAAGCCCCATCAGGGGAATGTCATTTTACACAGCGGGCTGGAGCCAGCAGTGAGGCCGGGACCCGCCACCGAACTCTCCCAACACGGACCCGCTGAGGTTGGTAAAATCCAGTCCAGTGAGACAGAGGGAGAGAGAGAGAGAGAAAAGGACAGAGAGAGGGTAAGAGAGAGAAAGTGTGAGAGAGTCACAGAGAGATAGGGAGAGAGGGAGAGAGAGACAGACAGAAACACAGAAAGCAAGAGACAGAAACAGAGAGAAAGATAGGCAAGCAGAGAAGGCACGAGAGAGAAACAGAGAGAGAGCAGAGACAAAGACAGAGAGAGATAGAGAGATAGACGGACAAAGAGAGAAAGAGAGAGAAACAGAGAGAGAGACGGAGATGATGATACAAAGATAAAAATAGACAGAGTTTACTCTAACTTGAATATATAGATTTGTTTAAAACTTTTCTTTACTGTAAATCAGTTACCAAAGTACGGGAACAGTAGCATAGTGGTTATCTTACTGGACTAGTAATCCAGAGGCCTGGACTAATGATCCAGCAACTATGAGTTCAAATCCCACCATGGCAGCTGGGGAATTTAAATTCAGTTAATTAAATAAATCTGGAATAAAAATCTAGTATCAGTAATGGTGACCATGAAACTATCGGATTGTTGTAAAAGCCCACTAATGACCTTTAGGGAAGGAACTCTGCCATCCTTACCTGGTCTGGCCTCTATGTGACTCCAGACCCACAGCAATGTGGTTGACTCTTAACTGCCCTCTGAAATGGCCGAGCAAGCCACTCAATTGTAACAAGTGAGGTTTTGATGTGCCTTACATAGAATTACATAGAATTTACAGTGCAGAAACAGGCCAACTGGTCTATGCAGGTATTTATGCTCCACACAAGCCTCCTCCCACTCTACTTCATCTCACCCTATCAGCATGTCCTTCTATAACTTTCTCCATCATGTACCTTTCCCTCAAATGCATCTATGCAATTCGCCTCAACTACTTGCCTGTTAAGAAAATCTCCATTTTGGAAGGATGACTGAAGAGAGGCAATATAAAGTACAATTTGAAATAAAAACAGAAAATGCTGCAAATACTCAGCAGGTCAGGCAGCATCTGTGGAGAGAGAAAGAGAGTTAACATTTCAGGTCGATGACCCTTCGTCAGAACTGGTACAATTTGAAATTGGGTACAGGAACAGATAGACCTGGGGGTTTATGCACACAAATCTTTGAAGGTGGCAGTACAAGATAAGGCTGTTAAAAAAGCATACGGGTTCCTTGACTTTATAATTAGAGGCATTAGTCTAAAAATTTGATTGCGTAGCGCCCATTGTTTGGGCGTGTGCCGAGAATATACAGAGTAGGCATTTCGTGACGTCAATCACCATGTAACGGTGATTTGATGCCAGCACTGCCATTTTGGAGCTCAACGCTGGAACAAACGCCTTCTCTTAACCTGGCACAGTTGAACATGCGTTCAGCAGCAGGAAGGACCCGCCACCAGTGCTATTTAAAGGGAGCATCAAATATTACAGCTTAGTTGCTGATTGATTTCTGCCAGCTGTTGCTGAGTTTATACAAGTGTTTGGATTTTCTAGACTTCTTTAAAGTTGCCCAAAGTCTACAAGGAGTGGTGTGGCACGTGCTCAAGGACTTGGTACTGACTTGCAAGGGGTCTGCTCAGACCAGTTGCTCCCAAATATGAGTGCAGTAGTTTACATCCCCCTAGGCCTGCAGCAATTATTTTCCTTTGTTCCTGGGATGTGGGCGTCGCTGGCAAGGCCAGCATTTATTGCCCATCCCTAATTGCCCTTGAGAAGATGGTGGTGAGCTGCCTACTTGAACCGCTGCAATCCGTGTGGTGAAGGTACTCCCACAGTGCTGTTAGGGAGGGAGTTCCAGGATTTTGTCCCAGCGAAGATGAAGGATCGGCGATATACTTCTAAGTCAGGATGGTGTGTGACTTGGAGGGGAACTTGGAGGTGGTGGTGTTCCCATGCGCCTGCTGCCCTTGTCCTTCTAGGTGGAAGAGGTCATGGGTTTCGGTGCTGCCGCCGAAGAAGCCTTGGTGAGTTGCTGCAGTGCATCTTGTAGATGGTACACACTGCAGCCACGGTATGCCGGTGGTGGAGGGAGTGAATGTTTAAGGTGGTGGATGGGGTGCCAATCAAGTGGGCTGCTTTGTCTTGGATGGTGTCGAGCTTCTTGAGTGCTGTTGGAGCTGCACTCATCCAGGCAAGTGGAGAGTATTCCGTCACACTCCTTACTTGTGCCTTGTAGATGGTGGAAAGGCTTTGGGGAGTCAGGAGGTGAGACAGTCGCCGCAGAATACCTAGCCTCTGACCTGCTCTTGTTGCCACAGTATTTATGTGCCTGGTCCAGTTAAGTTTCTGGTCAATGGTGACCCCCAGGATGTTGATGGTGGGGGATTCGGCGATAGTAATGCCATTGAATGTCAAGGGGCGGTGGTTAGACTCTCGCTTGTTGGAGATAGTCATTGCCTGGCACTTGTGTGGCGCGAATGTTACCTGCCACTTATCAGCCCAAGACTGAATGTCGTCCAGGTCCTGTTGCATGCGGGCATGGACTGCTTCATTACCTGAGGAGTTGTGAATGGCGCTGAACACTGTGCAGTCATCAGCAAACATCTCCATTTCTGACCTTATGTTGGAGGGAAGGTCATTGATGAAGCAGCTGAAAATGGTTGGGCCTAGGACACTGCCCTGAGGAACTCCTGCAGCGATGTCCTGGGGCTGTGATGATTGACTTTCAACCACCACAACCATCTTCCTTTGTGCTAGGTATGACTCCAGCCAGTGGAGCGTTTTCCCCCCGATTCCCATTGACTTCAGTTTTACTAGGGCTCCTTGATGCCACACTCGGTCAAATGCTGCCTTGATATCAAGGGCAGTCACTCTCAAATCACCTCTGGCATTCAGTTTCTTTGTCCATGTTTGGACCAAGGCTGTAATGAGGTCGGGAGCCGAGTGGTCTTGGCAGAACCCAAACTGGGCATCAGTGAGCAGGTTTTTGGTGAGTAAGTGCCGCTTGATAGCACTGTCGATGACACCTTCCATCACTTTGCTGATGATTGAAAGGATACTGATGGGGCGGTAATTGGCCGGGTTGGATTTGTCCTGCTTTTTATGGACAGGACATACCTGGGCAGTTTTCCACATTGTCAGATAGATGTCAGTGTTGTAGCTGTACTGGAACAGGATTTAAAAAGAGCCGAGTGCGGGAGAGGCTGATTTAAAAAGAACGCCGATAGCGGGAACAGCTGATTTAAAAAGAGCTCCGAGAGCAGGAGAGGCTGATTTAAAAAGAGCGCTGAGAGTGTGAGAGGCTGATTTAAACAGAGCGCTGAGAGAGTGAGAGGCTGATTTAAACAGAGCGCCGAGAGCGGGAGAGGCTAATTTAAAAAGAGTGCCTAAAGCGGGAGAGGCTGATTTAAACAGAGCGCCGAGAGCGGGAGAGGCTGATTTAAACATAGCGCTGAGAGCGGGAGAGGCTGATTTAAACAGAGCGCTGAGAGCGGGAGAGGCTGATTTAAACAGAGCGCCGAGAGCGTGAGAGGCTGATTTAAACTTAGCGCTGAGAGCGGGAGAGGCTGATTAAAACAGAGCGCCGAGAGCGGGAGAGGCTGATTTAAACTTAGCGCCGAGAGCGGGAGAGGCTGATTTAAACAGAGCGCCGAGAGCGGGAGAGGCTGATTTAAACAGAGCCGAGAGCGGGAGAGACTGATTTAAACAGAGCTCCGAGAGCGGGAGAGGCTGATTTAAACAGAGCCGAGAGCGGGAGAGGCTGATTTAAACAGAGCCGAGAGTGGGAGAGGCTGATTTAAACAGAGCCGAGAGCGGGAGAGACTGATTTAAACAGAGCCGAGAGTGGGAGAGGCTGATTTAAAAAGAGTGCCGAGAGCGGGAGAGGCTGATTTAAACAGAGCCGAGAGCGGGAGAGGCTGATTTAAACAGAGCTCCGAGAGCGGGAGAGACTGATTTAAACAGAGCCGAGAGCGGGAGAGACTGATTTAAAAAGAGTGCCGAGAGCGGGAGAGGCTGATTTAAAAAGAGTGCCGAGAGCGGGAAAGGCTGATTTAAACAGAGCCGAGAGCGGGAGAGGCTGATTTAAACAGAGCCGAGAGCGGGAGAGGCTGATTTAAAAAGAGTGTCGAGAGTGGGAGAGGCTGATTTAAACAGAGTGTCGAGAGCGGGAGAGACTGATTTAAACAGAGCTCCGAGAGCGGGAGAGACTGATTTAAACAGAGCCGAGAGCGGGAGAGGCTGATTTAAACAGAGCCGAGAGCGGGAGAGACTGATTTAAACAGAGCCGAGAGCGGGAGAGGCTGATTTAAACAGAGCCGAGAGCGGGAGAGGCTGATTTAAACAGAGCCGAGAGCGGGAGAGACTGATTTAAACAGAGCTCCGAGAGCGGGAGAGACTGATTTAAACAGAGCCGAGAGCGGGAGAGACTGATTTAAACAGAGCGCCGAGAGCGGGAGAGGCTAATTTAAAAAGAGCCGAGAGCGGGAGAGGCTGATTTAAAAAGAGCGCCGAGAGCGGGAGAGGCTGATTTAAACAGAGCGCCGAGAGAGGGAGAGGCTGATTTAAACAGAGTGCCGAGAGTGGGAGAGGCTGATTTAAACAGAGTGCCGAGAGTGGGAGAGGCTGATTTAAAAAGAGCGCCGAGAGCGGGAGAGGCTGATATAAACAGAGCGCCGGGAGCGGGAGAGGCTGATATAAACAGAGTGTCGAGAGCGGGAGAGGCTGATATAAACAGAGCGCCGGGAGCGGGAGAGGCTGATTTAAACAGAGCGCCGGGAGCGGGAGAGGCTGATTTAAACAGAGCCGAGAGCGGGAGAGGCTGATTTAAACAGAGCGCCGGGAGCGGGAGAGGCTGATATAAAAAGAGCGCCGAGAGCGGGAGAGACTGATTTAAACAGAGTGTCGAGAGCGGGAGAGGCTGATTTAAACAGAGCCGAGAGCGGGAGAGGCTGATTTAAACAGAGCGCCGGGAGCGGGAGAGGCTGATATAAAAAGAGCGCCGAGAGCGGGAGAGACTGATTTAAACAGAGTGTCGAGAGCGGGAGAGGCTGATTTAAACAGAGCGCCGGGAGCGGGAGAGGCTGATTTAAAAAGAGCTCCGAGAGCGGGAGAGGCTGATTTAAACAGAGCGCCGAGAGCGGGAGAGGCTGATTTAAAAAGAGCCGAGAGCGGGAGAGGCTGATTTAAAAAGAGCGCCGAGAGTGGGAGAGGCTGATTTAAACAGAGCGCCGAGAGTGGGAGAGGCTGATTTAAACAGAGCGCTGAGAGCGGGAGAGGCTGATTTAAACAGAGTGCCGAGAGTGGGAGAGGCTGATTTAAAAAGAGCGCCGAGAGCGGGAGAGGCTGATTTAAAAAGAGCGGCGAGAGCAGGAGAGGCTGATTTAAAAATAGTGTCGAGAGTGGGAGAGGCTGATTTAAAAATAGTGTCGAGAGAGGGAGAGGCTGATTTAAAAATAGTGTCGAGAGAGGGAGAGGCTGATTTAAACAGAGCCGAGAGCGGGAGAGGCTGATTTAAACAGAGCGCCGAGAGCGGGAGAGGCTGATTTAAAAAGAGTGTCGAGAGCGGGAGAGGCTGATTTAAACAGAGCGCCGGGAGCGGGAGAGGCTGATATAAACAGAGCGCCGGGAGCGGGAGAGGCTGATTTAAAAAGAGTGTCGAGAGCGGGAGAGGCTGATTTAAACAGAGCGCCGGGAGCGGGAGAGGCTGATATAAAAAGAGCGCCGAGAGCGGGAGAGACTGATTTAAACAGAGCGCCGAGAGCGGGAGAGGCTGATTTAAACAGAGCGCCGGGAGCGGGAGAGGCTGATTTAAAAAGAGCTCCGAGAGCGGGAGAGGCTGATTTAAACAGAGCAGAGGCTGTGGACCTGAGCGGGAGTAATCGAAGTGTGACGTCACCAGAAAGCAGGTAGGTGATTGGTTGCTGAGTATTTCTGTATTTCTCACTTTTTTCCAAACTTGGGCGTCTAAATTTAAGTGCCTTGGTGTAGTTTAAAAGATATACGTGTTCCAAATTTTATAACTAATTAATTAATTAATCGAGTTGGGAGACCAGGCAATATGTTGTTGTTGTTGCATGTGGGAGCTGGTGGACACCATTGAGGTCCAAGGCGACCACATCTGCAGCAAATGTTGGCTGCTCGAGGAACTTCGGCTCAGAGTTGATGAGCTGGAGTCCGAGCTTCAGACACTGCGACACATTAGAGATGGGGAGCGTTACCTGGACACTCAGTTCCAGGAGGCAGTCACACCCACTAAGGTAATTAGTTCCAATTTGGCCCATGGTCAGGGACAGGAGGGTGTGACTACAAGCGAGGCAGGTATTGGGATCCAGAAGGTAGTGATGGAGGAACCTCAGCCCTTGGCCTGTCCAACAAGTACGAGATTCTTGCTCCCTGTGCGGACGAGGGCAGGGACTGCAGGGAGGATGGGCAATCTGACCACAGCACCTTGGTACAGGGAGCCATTCAAGTGGGGTGAGTAAAAAGAAATGTTGTAGTGATAGGGGATAGTATACTTAGGGGGATAGATACTGTTCTCTGCAGCCGAGAGCGTGAGTCCCGAAGGCTGTGTTGCCAGGGTTAAGGACATCTCTTCTGGGCTGGAGAGGAACTTGGAGTGGGAGGGGGAAGATCCAGTTGTCATGATCCACGTAGGTATCAATGACATAGGTAGGACAAAGAAAGAGGTTCTGCTGAGAGAGTATAAGCAGCTAGGGGCTAAATTAAAAAGCAGAACCACAAAGGTAATAATCTCGGGATTACTACCTGAGCCACGAGCGAATTTGCATAGGGTAAATAAGATCAGAGAAATGAACGAGTGGCTCAAGGACTGGTGTGGGAGAAATGGGTTTCGATTTGTGGGGCACTGGCACCAGGGATAACAGGGAGCTGTTCAGTTTGGACAGGATTCACTGGAACCATGCTGGGGCTAGAGTCCTGGCGAATCGAATAACTAGGGCTGTAGAGAGGGCTTTAAACTAAATAGTGGTGGGGAGGGTCCAGGTGAGCGGGAAATTAAAAAGTCAATGAGAAATGAGAAACCAATAGAGCAGGATAGAGATGGGGGAAATAATAACCAGAGTGTGACAGGAAGGGAGACAATGATTAAAAATAAGAGTGCAACAGAAAATGGGGCCAAAACAAGGAGAAATGATAAAAAGACAAAGTTAAATGCTCTATATCTGAATGCATGCAGCATTCGTAACAAGATAGATGAGTTGACGGCACAAATAGATACAAATGGGTATGATCTGATCGCCATTACAAACACATGGTTGCAAGGTGATCAGGGCTGGGAACTGAATATTCCAGGGTATTTGACAATTCGGAAGGATAGACAGAAAGGAAAGGGTAAGACAGTTGAAATGAAGTGGCGGACATTTAAGGAGATATTTCATAACTCTCAACAAAAATATATTCCAGTGAGAAAGAAAGATTTTAAGAAAAAGGAGCACCATCCGTGGCTAACTAAGGAAGTAAAGGATGGTATCAAATTGAAAACGAAGGCATACAATGTTGCCAAGATTGTTGGGAGGCCAGAGGATTGGGAAATTTTTAAAAACCAACAAAGGATGACTAAAAAAAAATAAGAAGTCGCACAACACCAGGTTATAGTCCAACAGATTTATTTAATTTTACAAGCTTTCGGAGCTATCGCTCCTTCGTCAGGTAAGTTAGCAATGAGAGAATCTCCCAGAATTCACAATTTAAACCCAGACAAAATCTATTCACATTATTCGCTACAACAAAGAGCACAGCCAAGACAATGAGATGTGTCCCAGGGGGTCCAGCGTGTCAAACCACCTGCTGGCTGCATATCCTGTCAATTTGTGTTCTTGTGTTTTTAAAAAAAAAAACACCTGGGAAGACCGGCCATGATGTCAAGTCACGTTCTGTATCGTGACATGAACCCGATATCGCGATTGAGGCCATCCTCATGAGTGCGGAACTTGGCTATCAGTTTCTGCTCTATGATTTTGCGCTGTCGTGTATCTCGAAGGCCGCCTTGGAGAACGCTTACCCGCAGATCCGAGGCTGAATGCCCCTGGCTGCTGAAGTGTTCCCCGACTGGGAGGCAACCCTCCTGCCTGGCGATTGTTGCGCGGTGTCCGTTCATACGTTGTCTCAGTGTCTGCATGGTCTCGCCGATGTACCATGCTCTGGAGCATCCTTTACTGCAACGTATCAGGTAGACAACGTTGGCCGAGTCACATGAGTATGTACCGTGTACCTGGTGGGTAGTGTCCTCACGTGTAATGATGGTATCTGTGTCCATGATTTGGCATGTCTTGCAGAGGTTGCCGTGGCAGGGTTGTGTGGTGTCTTGGTTGCTGTTCTCCTGAAAGATGGGTAATCTGCCGCGAACGATGGTACTTTTGAGGTTAGGCGGCTGCTTGAAGGCGAGTAGTGGAGGCGTGGGGATGGCCTTAGCAAGGTGTTCGTCGTCATCGATGACATGTTGAAGGCTGCGAAGAACATGGCGTAGTTTTTCCGCTCCGGGGAAGTACTGGATGACGTAGGGTACTCTGTTGGTTGTGTCCCGTGTTCGTCTTCTGAGGAGGTCTATGCGGTTTTTCGCTGTGGCCCGTCGGAACTGTCGATCGACGAGTCGAGCGTCATATCCCGTTCTTACGAGAGCGTCTTTCAGTGTCCGTAGGTGTCCATCGCGTTCCTCCTCGTCTGAGCAGATCCTGTGTATTCGCAGGGCTTGTCCATAGGGGATGGCTTCTTTAACGTGGTTAGGGTGGAAGCTGGAGAAGTGGAGCATCGTGAGGTTGTCCGTGGGCTTGCGGTAGAGTGAAGTGCTGAGGCGTCCGTCTTTGATGGAGATTCGTGTGTCCAAGGCAACGGAACCCTGTGTGAGAACCTCTCTGGGTACGTCGAGGGCATCCTGAAACCCATCGTACAGGGAACCCCCAGCTTCTGTCGCGACACTACAGACTTCTTGCAGAAACTCAGCACCCATGGACCAGTTGAACCAGGAACACTCCTCGTCACAATGGACGTATCGGCACTCTACACCAATATCCCCCACAATGACGGCATCGCTGCGACAGCCTCAGTACTCAACACCAACAACAGCCAATCTCCGGACGCCATCTTACAACTCATCCGCTTCATCCTTGACCACAATGTCTTCACCTTCGACAACCATTTTTTCACCCAAACACACGGAACAGCCATGGGGACCAAATTCGCACCCCAATACGCCAACATCTTCATGCACAAGTTCGAGCAAGACTTCTTCGCTGCACAGGACCTCCAACCAACGCTGTACACCAGATACATCGACGACATCTTCTTCCTTTGGACCCACGGCGAAGGATCACTGAAAGGACTACACGATAGCATCAACAGGTTCCATCCCACCATCAAACTCACCATGGACTACTCCTCAGAATCGGTTTCATTCTTGGACACACGAATCTCCATCAAAGACGGACGCCTCAGCACTTCACTCTACCGCAAGCCCACGGACAACCTCACGATGCTCCACTTCTCCAGCTTCCACCCTAACCACGTTAAAGAAGCCATCCCCTATGGACAAGCCCTGCGAATACACAGGATCTGCTCAGACGAGGAGGAACGCGATGGACACCTACGGACACTGAAAGACGCTCTCGTAAGAACGGGATATGACGCTCGACTCGTCGATCGACAGTTCCGACGGGCCACAGCGAAAAACCGCATAGACCTCCTCAGAAGACGAACACGGGACACAACCAACAGAGTACCCTACGTCGTCCAGTACTTCCCCGGAGTGGAAAAACTACGCCATGTTCTTCGCAGCCTTCAACATGTCATCGATGACGACGAACACCTTGCTAAGGCCATCCCCACGCCTCCACTACTCGCCTTCAAGCAGCCGCCTAACCTCAAAAGTACCATCGTTCACAGCAGATTACCCATCTTTCAGGAGAACAGCAACCAAGACACCACACAACCCTGCCACGGCAACCTCTGCAAGACATGCCAAATCATGGACACAGATACCATCATTACACGTGAGGACACTACCCACCAGGTACACGGTACATACTCATGTGACTCGGCCAACGTTGTCTACCTGATACGTTGCAGTAAAGGATGCTCCAGAGCATGGTACATCGGCGAGACCATGCAGACACTGAGACAACGTATGAACGGACACCGCGCAACAATCGCCAGGCAGGAGGGTTGCCTCCCAGTCGGGGAACACTTCAGCAGCCAGGGGCATTCAGCCTCGGATCTGCGGGTAAGCGTTCTCCAAGGCGGCCTTCGAGATACACGACAGCGCAAAATCATAGAGCAGAAACTGATAGCCAAGTTCCGCACTCATGAGGATGGCCTCAATCGCGATATCGGGTTCATGTCACGATACAGAACGTGACTTGACATCATGGCCGGTCTTCCCAGGTGTTTTTTTTGGTTTTTTTTTTTGTTTTTGTTTTTTTTTAAAAACCACAAGAACACAAATTGACAGGATATGCAGCCAGCAGGTGGTTTGACACGCTGGACCCCCTGGGACACATCTCATTGTCTTGGCTGTGCTCTTTGTTGTAGCGAATAATGTGAATAGATTTTGTCTGGGTTTAAATTGTGAATTCTGGGAGATTCTCTCATTGCTAACTTACCTGACGAAGGAGCGATAGCTCCGAAAGCTTGTAAAATTAAATAAATCTGTTGGACTATAACCTGGTGTTGTGCGACTTCTCATTTTTGTCCACCCCAGTCCAACGCCGGCATCTCCACATCATAAAAAAAAATAGAGAGAGAAGATGAATTATGAGAGTAAACTGTCAAGAAATATTAAAACAGATAGTAAGAGCTTCCACAGGTATATAAAAAGGAAGAGAGTAGCTAAAGTAAACATTGCTCCCTTAGAGGATGAGACTGGGGAATTAATAATGGGGAACGGGGAAATGGCAGAGACTCTGAACAAATATTTTGAATCTGTCTTCACGGTAGACTAACAACATCCCAATAATGGATAATCAAGGGGCCGCAGGGAGGGGGAAACTAAAGACAATCACTATCACTGTAAGGGGTGACCTGTGGCTCTGTGCTTAGCCTGGGTGCTAGTGCGGGGTTAGGCCTTGTTGCCTGTTCTGGTCTCCAGCCAGCCTGATAACACTAGACACCTGTGAGTGGTTCGACCCACTCGCCCTTACGGTTCTGACACTGGACTTAGGTGCGAGAGCAATAATGCAGAGAAAGACTCAGGTAGACCCGGTTGAATAGTGCGAAATGGAAAATATTTATTGCATATTATTCAAGATTACGAGATACATGTCATAAGCACAGATTAATGACAGTACAATCTTACACACAGTTATGAAACTAATTTTAGGGAAACGAGGAGCGCATGACACATCGTAAAAGGGGACACACATTATAATTATCCTTAAAACTTAAACCCTCCCCTATCAATACCTGTCCTAATCTAGATTTGTAGGATCGAGACTCATGCTCACCACTTGTGATAACTCGGAGAATTCCGAAACTCTGCTCGGATGTTTTTACCGCAGAACCTGACTATCCACGTGTTGATCAGGGGTCTCTGTACCCCACTTGTTTACTCGTTTCTGCTCCGGCTAGCAGGCTGGACCGTCTGCTGTCATGAAGATCTGTGTTGCCCTCGGAGTTCAGACACCACTCGAAAAAGAGTCTTCCTGTGCCCTACACCAGTTGTCTGTAGAACTCAAAGAAGGGTCTTCCTAGGCCAGTTGTGGAGTAGCCGATAAAATTCAAAGAAGTGTTTATTCGACTTACCGGCGCGGTCGGGGCTTACTGACCGTGGCGATGCGTATTGTCGTCTTCTTCTCTTCTCATCTCATCTCATCTCATCTCATCTCCTCTCGGGCCTTCGGTTCCAACACCGTTTACCGACTTCTCGGGATGTTACGCCCGCTTCCAGGCCTCACAGCCCAGTTCTCCACAGATCTTCGCGGCAAGCCACGAGGTTGATCCTAGCGGATCAGAGTCCAGAGCCGTCAGGCAAGAGAATAAAAGTTCAGCAGCCTTCTAGCGAGTCAAAGCAGCAAGAGCAGCAAGAGACCAAAGATGGACGGTTGTACCTTACAGTTATAGTGCTGTAATTCCTCTTTTCCCGCCCAATCTTAATGTCTATCTTTTGTCAGGTTTTTGGCGCTCAAACTTCTTGTATGGGGTGATCTCAGTCTTTAATGGGTTTCGGTGATACTTGTGACTGTCTGAGTACCCGTTAATATTTCTCCCATTGTGGAACCGGCTAGTAGTCTCCCTGGGGGGTTTTGGGGCTTCCAAATGCTTGCTGTAAGTACCCGCAAACGGCTCTCTCATCGTAGAGTCGTGGGGATTTTGCATATTAATGTCTTTGGATGGGTCCTTGATCGCTCAGTACAATAGCCCTTGTTTGCACCTGGGAGACCGATTCCAGTATTTATGTTTAAAATGCAAACCTCATCATGTCTTGTCATTTATCTCAAATGTGCTTAATCCTGTACGATCTTGCACAAATGTTTATGGGAACGCCATCTTGTCTGCCCACTGAAAGTCTAGAACTTTCTGCCACGAGGCGTGGCGGCCATTTTACAGGCTGTTTGTGTCCGTTTTGAAACCTGACAGCATTCTGCTGAAATAAAAGCTGTTTGTACGAAACTTTATGTCTCCTTCTTATTTTATAAAATCGCGATAATTTTGCGAATTCTACATCACTAAGGAAAAAGTACTTGGTAAAATAATGGGACTAAAAGACGACAAGTCCCCTGGACCAGAAGGCCTGCATCCCAGGGTCTTAAAAGATGTGGCTGTAGAGATAGTGGATGCATTGGTTGCAATATACCAAAATTCCCTGGACTCTGGAGAGGTCCCAGCGGATTGGAAAACCGCAAATGTAACATCCCTATTTAAGAAAGGAGGGAGACAGAAAGCAGGAAACTATAGACCAGTTAGCCTAACATCTGTCGTTGGGAAAATGCTGGAGTCCTTCATTAAGGAAGCAGTAGCAGGGCATTTGGAAAATCATAATGCAGTCAAGTAGAGTCAGCATGGTTTTATGAAAGGGCAATCATGTTTAAGTAATTTGCTGGAGTTCCTTGAGGATGTAATGAGCAGGGTGGACAAAGGTGAGCCAGTGGATGTGGTGTATTTGGATTTCCAGAAGGCATTCGATAAGGTGCCACATAAAAGGTTACTGCATAAGATAAGAACTCACAGAGTTGGGGGTAATATATTAGCATGGATAGAGAATTGGCTAACTAACAGAAAGCAGAGAGTCGGGATAAATGTTTCATTTTCCGGTTGTCAAACGGTAACTAGTGGGGTGCCACAGGGATCGGTGCTGGGGCCTCAACTATTTACAATCTACATTAATGACTTGGATGAAGGGACCGAGTGTAATGTAGTCAAGTTTGCGGATGAACCAAAGATGGGTGGGAAAGCAAGTTGTGCAGAGGACTCAAAGAATCTGCAAAGGGATATAGACAGGCTAAGTGAGTGAGCAAACATTTGGCAGATGGAGTATAATTTGGGAAAGTGCGAGGTTATCCACTTTGGCAGGAAAAATAAAAAAGCAAATTATTATTTAAATGGAGAGAGATTACAAAATGCTACAGTTCAGAGGGACCTGGGGGTCCTTGTGCATGAAACACAAAAAGTTAGCATGCAGGTACAGCAAGTAATCAAAAAGGCAAATGGAATGTTGGCCTTTATTGCAAGGGGGTTGGAGTATAAAAGCAGGGCAGTCCTGCTACAACTGTACAGGGTATTGGTGAGGCCACACCTTGAGTACTGCGTACAGTTTTGGTCTCCTTATTTAAGGAAGGATATACTTGCATTGGAGGCAGTTCAGAGATGATTCACTAGGTTAATTCAAGAGATGAGGGGGTTGACATATGAAGAAAGGTTGAGCAGGTTGGGCCTATACTCATTCGAATTTAGAAGAATGAGAGGTGATCTTAATGAAACATATGAGTTACTGAGCGGGCTCGACAAGGTAGATGCAGAGAGGATGTTTCCCCTTGTGGGGAAATCGAGAACTCGGGGGCATAGTTTCAGAATAAAGGGTCGCCCTTTTAGAACTGAGATGAGGAGGAATTTCTTCTCTCAGAGGGTCGTAAATCTGTGGAATTCTCTGCCCCAGAGAACCGTGGAGGCTGGGTCATTAAATATATTTAAGGTGGAGATAGACAAATTTTTGCAAGATAAGGGAGTGAAGGGTTATGGGGAGTGGGCAGGGAAGTGGCTTTGAGCCCAAGATCAGCCATGATCTTATTGAATGGCGGAGCAGGCTTGAGGGGCCAAGTGGTCTATTCCTGCTCCTATTTCTTATGTTCTTATGTTCTTGGCTAGAGGCGCGGCGAGTTCTGGAGTACAATAGCCAGGATGTTGTTGTAGCCTTTGGTGTATCCAGTGCGCGCAGCCATTTCTTGATATCACGTGGAGTGAATCGAATTGGCTGAATACTGGCTGCTGCGATGGTGGGGTCCTCAGGAGTGGACCGATTTGGATCAGCCACTCAGTACTTCTGGCTGAAGATGGTTGCAAACGCTTCAGCCTTGTCTTTTGCACTCACGTGCTGGGCTCCACCATCATTGAGGATGGGGATATTCACAGAGCCTCCTCCTTCCGTTAGTTGTTTAATTGTCCACCACCATTCACGACTGGATATGGCAGGACTGCAGAGCTTTGATCTGATCCGTTGTTTGTGGGATCCCTTAGCCCTGTCTATAGCATGCTGCTTCCACTTTTTAGCATGGATGTAGTCCTGTGTTGCAGCTTCCCCAGGTTGCCACCTCATCTTTAGATAAGTCTGGTGCTGCTCTTGGCATGCTCTTCTATACTCCTTATTGAACCAGGGTTGGTTCCCTGGCTTGATGGTAGAGTGAGAGATATGCCGGGCCATGAGGTTAAATTGTGGTGGAATACAATTCTGCGGCTGCTGATGGCCCACAGCGCCTCATGGATGCCCAGTTTTGAGCTGCTAGATCTGTTCTGAATCTATCCCATTTAGCACGGCGATGGAGGGTGTCCTCAGTGTGAAGATGGGACTTCGTCTCCACAATGACTGTGCGGTGGTCACTGCTACCAATACTGTCATGGACAGATGCATCTACGACAGGTAGATTGGTGAGGACGAGGTCAAGTCGGTTTTTCCCTCATGTTGGTTCTCTCACCACCTGTCGCAAGACTAGACTGGAAGTTATGTCCTTCAGGACTCGGCCAGCTTGGTCAGTAGTGGTGCTACTGAGCCACTCTTGGTGATGGACATTGAAGTCCCCCACCCAGAGTACATTCTGTGCCCTTGCTACTCTCAGTGCTTCTTGCAAGTGGTATTCAACATGGAGGAGGATTCATCAGCTGAGGGAGGGCGGTAGGTGGTAATTAGCAGGAGGTTTCCTTGCCCATGCTTGACCTGAAGCCATGAGACTTCATGGGGTCCGGATTCAATGTTGAGGACTCCCAGGGCCACACCTTCCTGACTGTATTCCACTGGGTCGCCACCCCTGGTGGGTCTGTCCTGCCAGTGGGACAGGACATACCCAGGGATGGTGATGGAGGAGTTTGGGACATTGGCTGAAAGTGAGTATGACTATGTCAGGCTGTTGCTTGACTCGTCTGTGGGACAGCTCTCCCAATTTTGGCACAGGTCCCCAGATGTTGGTGAGGAGGACTTTGCAGCGTCGACTGGACTGGATGTGCCGTTTCCGTGTCCATAACCGGTGCGGAAGTCGATGCCTGAGTGGCTCAGTGCAATGTCAAGCACGAACCTTGCACAGGGCTTTGTGCAGAGCTTGGAGCCCATCCTTTCCAGCATGGAAGGGTTGGGCAGATCCATCAGCACACTTGTGCACCCAATGATCATGCAGCATCTGATAGCTGATGTCTCAGCTTCCATTGCAGCACAAGCACAAGCCACCCTATGTCTGAGTGCTGCAGTGGAAGCTCAGTTTGAAGTCATGCAAGCTCAGACTGCTGCCATCGTGGCTGGATTTACCAGTGTGGAAAGGGGCTTGCAGGGTGTCACAGCAGTCCAACAATCTGTACTCCAACCCAAGGAGTGCTGAGGTGCCACCTTGGGGGAGTGGCAGGATAACAGCATTTGTCTTCCCACCAATGCCACTCCACCAGTGCCCTTGCTGTTGCCTGTCAGCCAGCCAGCCCAGACTGTTGCGGCCGATTCCAAGGGGGTTCAGTCTGCAGCCGGGCATTGTAGGCCCGGAGGTGCTTGAGTTCGTCCTGCAAGGCCATCTGCAGTCTCCCCCACTGAAAGTCAGCAGCCTTCCACCAGCCATGCCGCAGCCACTGGGGTAGCACTTCGTAGGAGCACTAGGACAGGCAAAGGCACGCTGAAGACTGACACTAAGGGAATGCACAAGGGTGATTAGTTGACTTTGTTCAGTAATATTGGATGGATTGATGGATAAAATTGGATTGGAGTGATTCTTTTGAGGTGGCTTTTATTTTTGCATTGTTCCCAAGAGGACGCTGTGATGATCAGTAACAGAGGGCAGGGAAGGTGTGGAACTATTGTTGAATTGGGGGTTTTGCTTAACATTTTCTACATGCTCCCACTTTGTACCTTCACGCTGTTGGTTAATTGATTGAATTCTTAACCCACGATGGCACTGCCAGCTGTAGTCAGGGTCACCTCCTCTCAACATTTCAGCCTCCAGACTAACAGAGCGATCATCTGCATTCTCGGCCAGTGTGCTGCCCCCAGATACATCAAACAGGCAACTGATACATGGTTGAGCAGGGCCTGCACGTCTATCTTCTTTCACACTGAGAGGTTCCAGACATTCAAGAAGCTCAACACCATCAAAAAAATCAAACCTAAAATGGATCCGACGTACACAAGTGCGCGCAGAGCCACCATTGGCTGATTTCAGTAGTGGCGGGATACGTTAACTGAATGGGTTCCCGTTGCCGCTGGTGATGTTGGGCAGAGCGAGGATTCAGGGAGCGAGGGGTGAAAGGAGAAGATCAACTGGCCCAATGAGCCCGGGGAGGGAACAACAACCCACGCAGCGTGGCCTTAGGTCTAGTGTAGGGGGACAAAATATACAGCGAGACCTGGCGAGAGGAGAGCGGAGGACGGAGAGCTTGAGGCAGGGGATCTGCGTTCAACCACCGGCGCCTCTCTCCCTTCTCAGTGAGCGGGGGCCAGGGCTCAGCGGCAGCTGCCGCCCTCATCGCACAGATGTTCGGGAGAGGGAAAACGGAGCTCCGAGACTGGGCCGGAGCCGCCAGTAGGGGGCCGCGGAACCCTGGGTGAGAACCCCTGCCTAAAGGACATTAGTCAACCAGTTGGGTTTTTCCAACAGTCCGACAGCTTTATGGCCACTTTTACTGGTTCAAATTCTCAAACTCGCTCTCTCTGGATTATTAGTCCAGTAGCTGAACCACTACACCACTGTAAACTACCGGACACAGTCCAATAGTCAATAGCATAGAACTGAGTGTAATGTGGAGCGAGGAACAGACTTGAAAGGAATACGCTTTGTTTTGAAGAGTATTCGCTGAACTAGAATTTAATCCACAATGATATTAAGCTTTGATTAATCATCTAACTGGTAACTTGACACTTTCGATTTTGTTCAATCTTACTAACTTACTTCTTCCAATTCCAGATCAGATGTGACTGGGCTATTCAACTTGTGTGTGACTGGGCTATTCAACTTGTGTATGACTGGGCTATTCAACTTGTGTGTGACTGGGCTATTCAACTTGTGTGTGACTGGGCTATTCAACTTGTGTGTGACTGGGCTATTCAACTTGTGTGTGACTGGGCTATTCAACTTGTGTGTGACTGGACTATTCAACTTGTGTGTGACTGGGCTATTCAACTTGTGTGTGACTGGGCAATTCAACTTGTGTGTGACTGGGCAATTCAACTTGTGTGTGACTGGGCAATTCAACTTGTGTGTGACTGGGCCATTCAACTTGCGTGTGACTGGGCAATTCAACTTGTGTGTGACTGGACTATTCAACTTGTGTGTGACTGGACTATTCAACTTGTGTATGACTGGGCCATTCAACTTGTGTGTGACTGGGCAATTCAACTTGTGTGTGACTGGACTATTCAACTTGTGTATGACTGGGCAATTCAACTTGTGTGTGACTGGACTATTCAACTTGTGTGTGACTGGACTATTCAACTTGTGTGTGACTGGACTATTCAACTTGTGTGTGACTGGGCAATTCAACTTGTGTGTGACTGGACTATTCAACTTGTGTGTGACTGGACTATTCAACTTGTGTGTGACTGGACTATTCAACTTGTGTGTGACTGGACTATTCAACTTGTGTGTGACTGGGCTATTCAACTTGTGTGTGACTGGACTATTCAACTTGTGTATGACTGGGCAATTCAACATGTGTATGACTGGGCTATTCAAATTGTGTGTGACTGGGCTATTCAACTTGTGTGTGACTGGGCTATTCAACTTGTGTGTGACTGGACTATTCAACTTGTGTGTTCTCTGGTATAGAATTATGTGGATCATATTGCTTAATGTATTTGATATTGCGCAATTCAATTTATTATTGTTGCTTCATGTAGTGTCTGTATGACTGATGGGGTGAGACATGTAGTTGGAATTTCATAATTAACTTACACTCTGTACAAAGAAACCTATCAGAAAAGAGAAGGCAGGGAGGTGACCTGATAGAAATCTTTCAGATTATGAAAACGTTTGATAGGCGTTACGTGGAGAAAATGTTTCTACTTGTGGGGGAGTCCAATACTCGGGGCGATAAATATAATGTATTATAGACACATAATAGATTTGTTCGTAAAATGGAAGCCCATGAGATTAAAGCGGGACAGTGGCTGTGTGGATACAAAATTAATAAAGGACAGAAAGCAGACAGTTGTGGTGAACGGTTGTTTTTCAGACTGGAGGGAAGTGTGCAGTGGTGTCCCCCAGGGGTCGGTGTTGGGACCACTGCTCTTTTATATATAAGAATCACCTATACTTGGGTATACAGGTCATAATTACCAAGTTTGCAGATGACATGAAATTCAGAAATGTAGTAAACAGTGAGGAGGATAGTAACAGACTTCAGGAGGACATAGACAGAAAGGTGAAATGGGCAGAGACATGGCAGATGAAATTTAAAGCAGAAAAGTGTGAAGTGATACATTTTGGGATGAAGAATGAGGAGAGGCAACATAAACTAAATGGTACAATTTTATAGAAGGTGCAGGAGCAGGGGGATCTGAGGCTGTACGTACACAAGTCTTTGAAGGTGGCAGGACAAGTTGAGAAGGCTGTTAAAAGGCATATGGGATCCTTAGCTTTAAAAATAGAGGCATAGAATACAAAAGAAACGAAGTTATGCTAAACCTTTCTAAACACTGGTTAATCCCCAGCTGGACTATTGTCACTTTAAGAAGAATGTCAAGGCCTTAGAGAGAATTCAGAGGAGATTTACTAGAATTGTACCAGGAATGAAAGACTTCAGTTACATGGAGAGTCTATAGAAACTGGGGTTGTTCTCCTTAGAGCAGAGAATGTTGAGGGGAGATTTGATAGAGGTGTTCATAATCTTAAAGGATTTTGATAGAGTAAATAAGGAGAAACTGTTTCCAGTGACAGAAGGGTCGGTAATCAAAGGACAGAGATTAAAAGTAATTGGCAAATGAACAAGAGGCGACATGAGGAAAAATAAATTACAAAATGAGTTGTTATGATCTGGAATGCACTGCCTAAGAGGAGTACTAAAACATTCCAAGGAGCTTCACAGGAGTGTTATCAAACAAAATTTGACACCGAGCCAATGCTTGGTCAAAGAGGTAGGTTTTAAGGAATGTCTTAAAGGAGAAAAGAGCTCGAGTGGCCAAGAGGTTTAGAGAGGGAATTCCAGAGCTTAGGGCTTCGGCAGCTGGAAGCACGGCTGCTAATGGTGGAGCAATTAAAATCGGGGATTGTGCAAGAGGCCAGAATTTCAAAAGGGAATTGGATAAATTCTTGAAAAGAAAAAATTTGAAAGGATATGGGGAAAGAGATGGGGGAGTAGGACTAATTGTAACCCTAAAAAGTGTCGTAAAGGTGTCATCAGATGGAGTTTTAACAATCCAGCTGAATTCTGGGAAACAGAGGAATTCTAAAACAAAAAACTTTTCACAGAATTGGTCGACATGAGTTGGCAAGACCACAACTTAGAGCCTACATGTTGGAAGAGTAAAGAATGTCTGGAGTTGTTCAATTCCTTTGTTACTGATATGTGAGATGTTCCAGGAGTAATCCTGCCCCAGGGTTTTTGCTTCATAGTTAACACTGGGTCATTACAATTCCTTAACAGGTGTCTGTTTAAAGCGATTGACACCTCAGAGGTGAACTCTTGCAGTACATGGAATACTAAGTGACTCGAGGGATATGGGGATAGTGCGGGAAGGTGGAGATAAGGTAGAAGATCAGCCATGATCTTATTGAATGGCAGAGCAGGCTCGAAGGGCTTAATGGCCTACTCCTGCTCCTATTTCTTATGTTCTTATGTACATGTGTCACTCAGATTGGTTAACTATCACATCAAGGAGCATTATTTAAGAATAATAAGGTATAAACAATTGTGTTTTGACATTGAAAGATGGGAAAAACATGGGAAGAGAGAGCACAGCAAACATCATCAAGAAGAAAGATGGATAGAAAGAGAGAAAGGATGAAAGGGACAGAGAGAGAGACAGTGACATAGAGAAAGAGAGAGATTACAGATGTTTGGAGATTGTTAGACTAAAGCATCCAGAAACAGACAGATGTTAAGTGTGTCACTTGGATTCATGCAAAGTTTCCCTGGAACAAGGGAAGTGAGATTTGAACGAGCTCTGGTACAAATAAAGCAATCGACGTGTAAGATGGATCTACCCAGGAAACATACAATCCCAGCGGGAATGGATAGCACATCGACAGACAGAGTTTCACTGCTCCGACATTCCCGGAGGCTGACAGGAAATTCCCAGAAGAGGGCGAACTCTCCAACTCTACTGCACCAAACTCAGAAGGATGATGTGACACAAACTCCTGGAATCCGTGCTAAAGCTGTGAGTATATCAGTTGTAAGTTGAACTAATTAGACTTTTAACATATCCAATAGACTTGCTATCTGAAGCTGTTAACTTGTTGGATATATAAGGAGTCTAACCGTAAACTAATTTCACCAACGTTCTGTAAATCCCGGACATTGAGCTTAATATTGATTTATAAGAAGTGAAGCCCCGCTGATGCTGAGTTACTGTGATATCTTTGATCAGCCATTGTCACCTCAATTATTAATACTGTCAGTAAACAATATCTAACTTAATGGTTTGCATACTTTACTGTCTAACACATAAATGCTGCTGATTGTGTCATCATAAGTGTGTTAATAAAGACATGTTTGTTTCTGAGTTCATGGTCTGACTTCCTCTTTGACGATTTGATAAGTCGAATCCGCTCAGGAGCTTACATGTATTATAATAGGGGGTTGGTAGCATGAAGATTAATATAATCTGGATCGGTAGAGGTAAGGCAGTTTGGACATGTAGACATCTAGTGCTTCCCTAAACATCGACTGGAGAGTAAACCCCAGACGGTTCTGTGCCTAGGAGTTAGTGAAGGCGTTAAAGATTCATCTGGTGCCTTTTGATTAATAAAATAGGTTATCAGTCTCAGTGTCCGTGCAGGTAGCTGATTGCTCCTGGGATCTGCCATGTGCTGCCTCCAGCTGCCCATCTGCCACTGGGCTGAGGTCACTATGCCCTATGACCAGCTTACCATATCACCAACCAGGCAACCTACCATGTCTGCCCCTTGAGCAGGTAAGACAGGTACAGCTATTTCATCTGCACAGGTTTTGATGCAGGGCTTGTTCTCAAACACTTTGGGCTGGATTTTGTCTTGGGGTCGGGTTGGGGTTGTGTAATCCGCATTTCGCGTTTCCCCCCCGACTTCAGATTAATGTGGATGCCTGATGCAATTTTCACTTAATTGGGCAATTGAGTTGGAGCATGTGGGAACCCATGAACTAATTAGTGTTTTCAGTCTGAAAGTCGCCTCTGATGATGTCATCATTGCTGACTGCCTAGTCTCAGAGACTGTTGGTGAGAGAGGACTTGCCTGGCTTTTGATGTGAGTGGACCTGGGGGGGGGGCGGTGGGGAGAAGAGAGAGAGAGAGAGAGAAGAATTTTTTTGCCAAGCAAGTCCTCCCATGCAGTCTCTGAAGACATTCAATGCAGCAGCATCAGAGGCGACGTTCAGACCTAATACTACTACTACTACCTTCATCACATCTCCGTTGTAATAGTGGACCTGCAGCCGATAGTCAGCTATCCACTTGTGCTCCCGCCAGGTTTCACTGGAGTGTTTCACACCAGGCGTGCTTCACGTCAGAAGAGGGTTAAACTAGCTACAGCGTTTCAAAATGGCATTACAGAGCCAATTTCGAGCTTGTTAAGGGCTTTAATGGCCTCTCCTGCCTCTTGAAGGCGGGATGGAGTCGGGAACCCTGCGACTGATTCTGTCAAAATTGCGTGGAGGCGGGATGGAGTCGGGATGGGGTCGGAAACCCCGACCCCGCAAATTTAATCCCCCACACGCCTCCAAACCCGACTCCATGGGTCATTCAAAATCCAGCCCACTGTGTTCCCCTGTCTGATTGAACACAATCACCTACTTTTGGACTCAAATAAATCGGAGGATTTTCAAAATGGTGAGTAATTAGGAACTGTAGAGGGGCAAAGAGATTTGGGATGTCTAGGTACAAAAATCATTAAAATTTACAGGTAGAAAAAAGTCAGTTTGAATATCTCTGACAGGGACTGGGTACTACCGAATGTTACAGTCCTATCCTTTACACCCACCCACCCCACCCAGGGACTGGGTACTACATGGGGTTACAATACAACAACAACACTGGCATTTATATAGTGACTTTAATGTAGTAAAATGACCCAAGGCCCTTCACAGGAGCGATCTTCAAAGAAAATTTGACAATGAGCCACATGAGGTGATATTAGGTCAGGTGACCAAAGGCTTGGTCAAAGAAGTAGGTTTTAAGGAGCAACTTTAAGAGGAGAGGTCGAGATGTGGAGAGGTTTCGAAAAGGGAATTCCAGACCTTAGGGCCCAGGCAGCTGAAGGCACGGCTGCCAACGGTGGGGCAAAGACAATCGGGAAGCACAAATGGCCAGAATTGGAGGAGCGCAGAGATCTCGGAGGGTTGTAGGGCTGGAGGAGGTTACAGAGATAGGGAGGAACGAGGCCATGGAGGGATTTAAACACAAGGATGAGAATTTTAAAATCGAGGCATTGCTGGACCGGGAGCCAATGTCGGTCAGTGACAAGAGAAGTGATGTGGGAACGGGCTTGGTGCCAGTTAGGTCCAGAAAATATTTTATGGTATTAATAAGACAAACTCAGAATATTATTTCAAGAAAAAACAGTAGGATTAGGGGTCACTAAATTAGTAAAAAGTAAATTTCAAACATATATCAGAAAATATTTCTTCTCAAAGGATAAGAAACATTTTTTCGCACATGCACAAATCGGCGTAACCCCGAGATTTTGGCGTTCCATGGCGAGATCACGAGTGATCATCATTTCACTGCGAAATTGTGTTTGGCGAGAGTCGGCAATACTGCTTTCACCCGCCGTTCAACCCGGGGAATCAGATGCTGTCTCCGAGCCCTGTTGCTTGATCGGTACGATCCACACACGGTTCCACGCGGCTCTGCCAGCTCTTCCTAACGAGCCAGGCCCGGAGGAAATTGGCCACAGCTCGCTGGAGAGAGAAGCCTCCAGCCGGGGAGCCCAGCAGTGGGACCTGGTTCACTGGAAATCAGTAACCCGGGTAATTCCAGGGTTTTTGTTTATTCATTCTCGGGATGTGGACGTCGCTGGAAAGGCCAGCATTTATTGCTCATCCCTAATGGCCCTTGAGAAGGTGGTGGTGAGCCGCCTTCTTGAACCGCTGCAGTCTGTGTGGTGAAGGTACTCCTAGTTTGCTGATGACACCATGTTAGGTGCCAGAGTAAATAGTGTAGATCGGAGCAGGGAGATTTTTTTTCGGTGT
This sequence comes from Squalus acanthias, assembly GCA_030390025.1. Classification (NCBI taxonomy): domain Eukaryota; kingdom Metazoa; phylum Chordata; class Chondrichthyes; order Squaliformes; family Squalidae; genus Squalus; species Squalus acanthias. Next base: position 113,803,028 of record CM059434.1, read on the forward strand.
TTGTTTATTTGAAACTGTCCTTCCTGAGATTGTAATACTGAATGTGTAACAAATAGGAAGATGCAGAATATTGCAAGTGATTACTTTTGAGTGACTATAAGAGTATGCTTGAGGTTTGGATTAGGAATCACCTCTGGATGTTCAGTGTTTCGATCTCTGAAATCTGAAGTGTGAATTCAAAATCTTTAAGTTATCAGATATGAGTACTCTCTCCTCACCATGCAATAGTAAAAAGCCCTCAGCTGTTAGACCATCCGAAGCCAGTGACTAAAGTGACCTCAGCATATCAATGAAATTATGACCACAGTGTAATGGTTTCAAAAACTACTAAACACTGCATTGATGAAAGGTTGAGCAGTTTGGGCCTATACTCATTGGAGTTTAGGAGAATGAGAGGTGATCTTATTAGAAACATATAAGATTCTGAGGGGGATTGACAGGGTGGATGCTGAGAGGATGTTTCCCCTAGTGGGGGTATCTAGAACTGGGGGCATAGTTTCAGAATGAGGGGCTGCCCATTTAAGACGGAGATGAGGAGGAATTTCTTCTCTCAGAGGGTCGTGAAACTTTGGAATTCTCTACCCCGGAGAGCTGTGGAGGCGGAGTCATTGAATATATTCAAAGCGGAGATTGACAGACATTTGAACTGCAAGTGAGTCAAGGGGTATGGGGAGAGAGCGGGAAAGTGGTGTTGAGGCCAAGATTGGATCAGCCATGATCTTATTGAATGGCGGAGCAGACTCAAGGGGCTGATTGGTCGACTCCTGCTCCTGTTTCTTATGTTCTTATGTTCTTGAAAGCATGAAATGGGCCATTTTGGCTCAATGTCAAAAAAAAATGGTCAGTGTATCCTTTCAGCTATGGCATCCGCAGGGTCCTCTTTGAGCTATACTGAATGCTGCGTGCCTTCTTCAGTGCAATGAGAGGTACAGATTACAGTACAAATAAGAGAATTAATTTGCCCTGTTTTACACTCACACCCTCCCCCCTTTTCCGATCCCAAAAAACCCAATGTATGATTAAACCACAGACTTCCCCGGCGCAGTCGACAGACTCCCCACAAATGAATGAACAAGATGCCGAACCCTTTTTCCACCCATAGAAATTTTGTGAGCTGATTTCAAAGATTACTTCCATAGATAGGTTTCGTGGCTTTGCTTGTGTCACTTTGATGCGCTTTAAATGACAAGAACTTTCTCCACAAAAGCTTAATGCAATACTGTGACATTGATTGGTGAGCAGGTGGCAGGTAAATTGCTTTAATAAATACGGCATCTGTTCCGTGCATGGGCTACAAGTTGACTCGTTTCTTCCTTGTTCAGCGAAAGCAGACGTGACCGTCGGCCTCCTGCTCAGTTTAGTGCCGGAAAGAGCACGTTACACCACAAATTCTACGCACCGCTGATGTAAATTAGCAGGCAGCACCAAAATACCGGTGCTGCCTGTGCTCTCTCTGCAGGCGGCCGTTAGCTTTGGCTGGTGCTGTTACCGGCAGGTTTCTGGCCTACTCGAATTTCTAGGCCTTGGAGTCTGTTTAGTACCTCCAGGCAAGTGTAAATTATGGTAATCAGCAATTAGAGCCAAAATTGTGTGTTAAATCCGGACTTTCAGACAGGCTAGTTTTTTTTAGCACTGCACCCATTTAGCACCTGTTTTCACCCTTTGGCCAAAATAACCCCATGGACTTTCAAAAGGCCTTCAATAATGTGCCACAGAAGAGACTCATGACCAAGGTCAGGGCATGGGGAGTCAGGGACCAGGGAAAAGAATGGATTGAAAGATGGCTACAAAACAGAAAACAGAGGGTGGAAGTTAAGGGAAATTTGTCAGATTGGCAGACAGTGAGAAGTGGCAGAAATTATTTGGACCCATAATTTGAGGTATGATGTTGAAATTTCCAGATGATAGCAATTTGGCGATAATAGTTAATATTGTGGAGGACTGCATCAAAATACAGGAAGACATAAACTGGCTTGCAGAGTGGGTGAATAAAGTCCTGTAACACTTCCACACACTAATGCTCCTTAACAGGGGACAGCTGAGGAGGGCGACATCACTGACTAACTGACTGAGACTAGACAGAAAGTTACTTTCACTCCTCAGTTCTCACTTGTTCTGAAACCGAAGGTGTAGAATTGTTGCAACTTTCAGCCACTGTTTTAAGGCAAACCAGGTCTGTCCAATAGGTTGTGTGATGGGAATGGCAGCAACTGAAATTCCAGATACGATTCCCGATCGTGGAAGGCAACACATTTTTTTATCCGTTCTCAGGATGTGGGCGTCGCAGGCAAGGCCATATTTATTGCCCATCCCTACATGCCCTGAGAAGGTAGTTGTGGCCTTCTACTTGAACTGCCACAGTCCTTGTGGAGATGGTGCTCCCACCAAAGTGTTAGATAGAGAATTGCAGGATATTGACCCAGTAATGATGAAGGAACTGCAATATATTTCGGAATCTGGATGGTGCGTGACTTGGAGGGGAACTTGGAGAAGATGGTGTTACCAGAACAACGCTGTTCTTGTCCTCAGTGGTGGAGGTCACTTTGTCAGCCCAAGGCTGGATGTAATCCTGGTCCCCCCTTAGGCTTGTATGGACTGCTTCATTATCGGAGGAGTTATGAATGGAGCTGAACACTGTGGAAGTGTCAGTGAACAGACCCACTCCTTGCCTTATGTTTTCGAGAAGTTTGTTAATAAAGAAAATGAAGATTCGTGGGCCAATGATACATCCCCGAGCTGTGTCACTCAGCATCAGTCCCCATGCATCCACGTTGTAGCGTTTGCAAGGAGGCAGAGGCAGCTCTGAGCACAAAGCTTGTCAACATGGTCACTGGCTGTGCCAAACCTGTGGCTACAGACATCCTCACAGCAGATGGCACAGCTCTGCACATGGCTCTCTGCTGGCCCGAACCCTCTCCACGTCGTTCCCCACAGTCATTGGCAGGTAGATGCAACAGTGTCTTCAGATATGTTTGATGGCATCTTGTTTATTGCAGCCAATCAGACTATGCTGCCTTCAATCACCCTGGGATGCCTCCTTCCATGCAGCACCTCTGAAAGCATGGCTGTGATTGGGTGATTTCACAGAATCATCCAGAACTAGGGCTAGTCAGGCATTCACATATCTTAGTTGTGGCCATTGTGGCTGCTGTCCAAGCTTCCTGTGGGAAGTGGAGCCTCAGACTAGAGAAGTGGAGCCTCAGACTAGGTCAGATCTCTCAATGGCCTTTTCTTTACAAATGTGAGCAAATGTTTCCGTCACTGATAAAGTTTATTAACTTTGTTATTTGACTTAATGGGAGGTAATTTTCTGAGTACATATTGATAGCATGGTGCTGGCTGCAGAACTGGGAACCAGCTGTCGAGAGCTCTGTGTTCTCCATCTGTGATTCTCCACCAAGCTTCCAGTGAAAATATTATTAATATGCTTTGGAAGATAACATTGTTAAATTAAACAAAGTGTGACCTTGCTTGGCCCATCAGATGCTTTCCACACCTGTTTCAGGTCTGTCAATGGCCTTTTCCTTACAACTGTGATCAAATGTTCCCATCACTGATAAAGTTTATTAACTTTGTTATTTGAATTAATGGGAGGTAATTTTCTGAGTACATATTGACAGCATGGTTGTAAGGGGGGTGGTAATGGGGTCAGCCTTCGCTTTCTGACTCAGTGAGCGGTTCGAATCGCTCCCACACCCCTCTTGTTCCGAGACTTTGGACTTATTTAGGGGTTGTGAACAAAATTGCAGTAGACGACAGGTTCTGATGAAAGAATTTTACTTTATTAAAAGAAAAAAAAGTTAACAAACTTGAAACACACTTATTACTTAAACACAGATTGGGGAGCACACGGTACAAGCGAGGGACAATGACAATATATCAAACAAAACCTTATCCCTCACAAAGCTCCCACTATCTAGCTAGGTTTTTGGTTTCAGGAGATCAGAGATAATGCTCACCAACGAATCCTTGACAGGATTTTAGAGTCTTTTGTTTAAAAGACTCCGTAAGGCCCTTGTTGCTGCGAGGTGTCTGATGGTCACTGAGGCAGTCGCTCTGGTTTCTTCTTGCGTGCTGGTCTGTTTTCTGGCCTTCCTCCTCGTGGCTTGTGGTGGTTTTTGCTGGAGCAGAGAGAGCTGTGTCAGTGTAGTCGGCGAGTCCGAAAGAGAGAGACGTTATGGGACAGGCTTTCAATTATACTGTTTCTTTTTCACGCCCGAAGAACCCCTTACTAAAACGGAAATAACAACAGAAAACGCTGGAAAAACTCAGCAGGCCAGGCAGCATCCGTGGAGAGAGAAAGAGAGTTAACGTTTCAGGTCGATGACCTTTCATCAGAACTGTGAAGAGCCGGAAATCAAATAGATTTAAGGCCAGAGTAAAGCTGGGAAAAGGGGGAGGGGATAAAAGAACAAAGGGGGAGATGAAGAGACATTAAGAGACATTAAGAGATATGCAAGGCTAGAGGTGGTGTTAATGTGACAGAGTAAGGCTGAAAGAAGTGTGAAATCCACTGGCAGAATGAAGGACAGCTGCCAGGATTCCTTTAGGTTGCAAATGAACCTTGCTTAGTCAATTGTCTAGTTTTGGCGGGCTTGCCAGTTCCGATGGCTTTAGCTCAGTGTTAAACATGTCTTGATCGTTTTCTGATTTAAACACAGCCTTATTTACGCACCAAATCTCAACCCTATTGTCCTAGGTCTTTTGGTGGGCTTTCTTAACTGCTCTGGTCGATACTTGGCTGATGCGTTTTTGATGGGATAATGGGCTATGAAACTGTGTGCTGGAAGTTTTATTATCAGGAATTGTTTTTAGATTTCCAGCATCCTGTTTGGACCTGGGGATTTCAATAGGGTCTTGGTTTATTCATATTTGAATGTGTTTGTGAGTTTTTGCTTTGTCTCTTCCACCTTGGTAGGATTTGCAGTGTAAACAATTCCCAGACAGCTTGATTGGGCCTCAATACCCAAAGCGGTTCACAGCCTGGCCACGCCCCTCCACAGCTTGTCTTGTGTCTGTGAAAGGTGTCTCTCCCAACAGTAAGATTCAAAAGTCAGTTTCCTCAGGGTTTTTCTTCCCTGATCTTTCCAAAACTGAGGTTTTTACATCAAATCACTTCACTTAGGTCCCATCATCCCAAGTTTGTATGAAAGGTCCAAAAATCACTCCCTTTAGGGCTCTGTTCGAGTTTCTGGGGGATTTTGCGAAGCCTACATGGTGCTGGCTGCAGAACTGGGAACCAGCTGTCGAGAGCTCTGTGTTCTCCATCTGTGATTCTCCACCAAGCTTCCAGTGAAAATATTATTAAGATGCTTTGGAATATAACGTTGTTAAATTAAGCAAAGTGTGACCTTGCTTGGCCCATCAGATCCCTTCCACACCTGTTTTCAGGTATGAGATACAGGTGAGGCAGCATTCGCTCTCTCTGTAACCTCCATGCTAGCTGCTCTGCTGGTACTGTTGACTGGAGCCAGCCCCTCTGCTCCTACGAGACCCTCCCTTCTATGTGGCACCTCTTACAGAAGCCCCTCCGAAGCTGTGTCTAGGAATGGTTTTCTGCTTCACTTCAGCTTTAAATGTGAAAACATTCCCCCTTTAGAGGTGAGCAGCAGTCCTTTCACAGCTGCTGGTGCCAGATAACCCCCCACCTTTGACCGCGAGCACTCACCATACATTTTGCACCGGTAGCACCCAATAGTTAAATGAGCTGACCTTACTTTATAGCACGAGGTCAAGTTCTTGACCATGACCCAGGAACCGGCTTTAAGTCCTTTATAGTGCATCTGCTGCCCTTGTCCTTCTAGGTGGTGGAGGTCACAGGTTTGGGAGGTGCTGTTGAAGAAACCTTGGTGAGTTTCTGCAGTGCAACTTTGGCCGAAAACTTTTGGCGCTAAAGTGGTAAAGAGGTGGCCAAGATGGGGTCTTAAGCTGCAGCGGCGGTTTAGCCTGCATTTCGCGCAAGACGCCATCTTGGTAAAGGAGTTGAAGCCATTGCTAGCAACGGCCGCCTGGAGGATCATTAAGGGGCTGATTGACAATTAAATTGCCTGCTGGTGCTCATTAAAGAGGCTGCACGCTTAATTTAACAAACTCTCCTAACAGCAACCAGCTGAACAGGAGTAAACAAGTCCTTGCTGAGTATTTCTAACGCTTCTTAAAGCCATGCTCAACTTTCACTGTTCCCTTGCTGATTGAGATTAACTGAGAAGAATGCGTTTGAAGAGGACTTTTCAGACACATCGGGAGACTTTCTGGGACACTTTGTCAAGACTTCACCAACACTCTATCAACATTTTTTCTGGATATTCTCTCAGGACTTCACCAAAAAAGAGTGAGTGCTGTGCCACTCTACCTTATTGCAAGTTTCTACCAAGTTTGCAGATGACATGAAATTCAGAAATTTAGTAAACAGTGAGGAGGATAGTAACAGACTTCAGTAGGACATAGACAGAAAGGTGAAATGGGCAGAGACATGGCAGATGAAATTTAAAGCAGAAAAGTGTGAAGTGATACATTTTGGGATGAAGAATGAGGAGAGGCAACATAAACTAAATGGTACAATTTTATAGAAGGTGCAGGAGCAGGGGGACCTGAGGCTGTACGTACACAAGTCTTTGAAGATGGCAGGACAAGTTGAGAAGGCTGTTAAAAGGCATACGGGATCCTTAGCTTTATAAATAGAGACATAGAATACAAAAGAAAGGAAGTTATGCTAAACCTTTCTAAACACTGGTTAATCCCCAGCTGGACTATTGTCACTTTAAGAAGAATGTCAAGGCCTTAGAGAGACTTCAGAGGAGATTTACTAGAATTGTACCAGGAATGAAAGACTTCAGTTACCTGGAGAGTCTATAGAAACTGGGGTTGTTCTCCTTAGAGCAGAGAATGTTGAGGGGAGATTTGATAGAGGTGTTCATAATCTTAAAGGATTTTGATAGAGTAAATAAGGAGAAACTGTTTCCAGTGGTAGAAGGGTCGGTAATCAAAGAACAGAGATTAAAAGTAATTGGCAAATGAACTAGAGGCGACATGAGGAAAAAAAAATTACAAAACGAGTTGTTATGATCCGGAATGCACTTCCTAAGAGGAGTAGTAAAACATTCCAAGGAGCTTCACAGGAGTGTTATCAAACACAATTTGACACCGAGCCAATGCTTGGTCAAAGAGGTAGGTTTTAAGGAATGTCTTAAAGGAGAAAAGAGCTCGAGTGGCCAAGAGGTTTAGAGAAGGAATTCCAGAGCTTAGGGCCTCGGCAGCTGGAAGCACGGCTGCTAATGGTGGAGCAATTAAAATCGGGGATTGTGCAAGAGGCCAGAATTTCAAAAGGGAATTGGATAAATACTTGAAAAGAAAAAATTCGAAAGGCTATGGGGAAAGAGATGGGGGAGTAGGACTAATTGTAACCCTAAAAAGTGTCGTAAAGGTGTCATCAGATGGAGTTTTAACAATCCAGCTGAATTCTGGGAAACAGAGGAATTCTAAAACAAAAAACTTTTCACAGAATTGGTGGACATGAGTTGGCAAGACCACAACTTAGAGCCTACATGTTGGAAGAGTAAAGAATGTCTGGAGTTGTTCAATTCCTTTGTTACTGATATGTGAGAAGTTCCAGGAGTAATCCTGCCCCAGGGTTTTTACTTCATAGTTAACACTGGGTCATTACAATTCCTTAACAGGTGTCTGTTTAAAGCGATTGACACCTCAGAGGTGAACTCTTGCAGTCCATGGAATACTAAGGGACTCGAGGGATATGGGGATAGTGCGGGAAGGTGGAGATAAGGTAGAAGATCAGCCATGATCTTATTGAATGGCAGAGCAGGCTCGAAGGGCTTAATGGCCTACTCCTGCTCCTATTTCTTATGTTCTTATGTACATGTGTCACTCAGATTGGTTAACTATCACATCAATGAGCATTATTTAAGAATAATAAGGCATAAACAATTGTGTTTTGACATTGAAAGATGGGAAAAACATGGGAAGAGAGAGCACAGCAAACATCATCAAGAAGAAAGATGGATAGAAAGAGAGAAAGGGTGAAAGGGACAGAGAGAGAGACAGTGACATAGAGAAAGAGAGATTACAGATGTTTGGAGATTGTTAGACTAAAGCATCCAGAAACAGACAGATGTTAAGTGTGTCACTTGGATTCATGCAAAGTTTCCCTGGAACAAGGGAAGTGAGATTTGAACGAGCTCTGGTACAAATAAAGCTATCGACGTGTAAGATGGATCTACCCAGGAAACATACAATCCCAGCGGGAATGGATAGCACATCTACAGACAGAGGTTCACTGCTCCGACATTCCCGGAGGCTGATAGGAAAATCCCAGAAGAGGGCAAACTCTCCAACTCTACTACGCCAAACTCAGAAGGATGATGTGACACAAACTCCTGGAATCCGTGCTAAAGCTGTGAGTATATCAGTTGTAAGTTGAACTAATTAGACTTTTAACATATCCAATAGACTTGCTATCTGAAGCTGTTAACTTGTTGGATATATAAATAGTCTAACCGTAAACTAATTTCACCAACGTTCTGTAAATCCCGGACATTGAGCTTAATATTGATTTATAAGAAGTGAAGCCCCGCTGATGCTGAGTTACTGTGATATCTTTGATCAGCCATTGTCACCTCAATTATTAATACTGTCAGTAAACAATATCTAACTTAATGGTTTGCATACTTTACTGTCTAACACATAAATGCTGCTGATTGTGTCATCATAAGTGTGTTAATAAAGACATGTTTGTTTGTGAGTTCATGGTCTGACTTCCTCTTTGACGATTTGATAAGTAGAATCCGCTCAGGAGCTTACATGTATTATAATAGGGGGTTGGTAGCATGAACATTAATATAATCTGGATCGGTAGAGGTAAGGCAGTTTGAACATGTAGACATCTAGTGCTTCCCTAGACATAGACTGGAGAGTAAACCCCAGACGGTTCTGTGCCTAGGAGTTAGTGAAGGCGTTAAAGATTAATCTGGTGCCTTTTGATTATTATAATAGGTTATCAGTCTCGGTGTCCGTACAGGTAGCTGATTGCTGCTCCTGGGTCCTGCCATGTGCTGCCTCCAGCTGCCCATCTGCCACTGGGCTGAGGTCGCCATGCCCTATGACCAGCTCGCCATATCACAAACCAGGCAACCTACTATGTCTGCCCCTTGAGCAGGTAAGACACCTACAGCTATTTCATCTGCACAGGTTTTGATGCAGGGCTTGTTCTCAAACACTTTGGGCTGGCTTTTGTCTTGGGGTCGGGTTGGGGTTGTGTAATCCGCATTTCGCGTTTCCCCCCGACTTCAGATTAATGTGGATGCCTGATGCAATTTTCACTTAATTGGGCAATTGAGTTGGAGCATGTGGGAACCCATGAACTAATTAGTGTTTTCAGTCTGAAAGTCGCCTCTGATGATGTCATCATTGCTGACTGCCTAGTCTCAGAGACTGTTGGTGAGAGAGGACCTGCCTGGCTTTTGATGTGAGTGGACCTGGGGGGGGAGGGGTGGGGAGAAGAGAGAGAGAGAGAGAGAGAGAGAGAGAAGAATTTTTTTGCCAAGCAAGTCCTCCCATGCAGTCTCTGAAGACATTCAATGCAGCAGCATCAGAGGCGACATTCAGACCTAATACAACTACTAACTTCATCACATCTCCGTTGTAATAGTGGACTTGCAGCCGATAGTCAGCTATCCACTTGTGCTCCCGCCAGGTTTCACTGGAGTGTTTCACACCAGGCGTGCTTCACGTCAGCAGAGGGTTAAACTAGCTACAGCGTTTCAAAATGGCATTACAGAGACAATTTAGAGCTTGTTAAGGGCTTTAATGGCCTCTCCCGCCTCTTGAAGGTGGAATGGAGTCGGGAACCCCGCGACTGATTCTGTCAAAATTGCGTGGAGGCGGGATGGAGTCGGGATGGGGTCGGAAACCCCGACCCCGCAAATTTAACCCCCACACGCCTCCAAACCCGACTCCATGGGTCATTCAAAACCCAGCCCACTGTGTTCCCCTGTCTGACTGAAGACAATCACCTACTTTTGGACTCAAATAAATCGGAGGATTTTCAAAATGGTGAGTAATTAGGAACTGTAGAGGGGCAAAGAGATTTGGGATGTCTAGGTACAAAAATCATTAAAATTTACAGGTAGTAAAAGGTCAGTTTGAATATCTCTGACAGGGACTGGGTACTACCTAATGTTACAGTCCTATCCTTTCCACCCACCCACCCCACCCAGGGACTGGGTACTACATGGGGTTACAATACAACAACAACACTGGCATTTATATAGTGACTTTAATGTAGTAAAATGACCCAAGGCCCTTCACAGGAGCGATCTTCAAAGAAAATTTGACAATGAGCCACATGAGGTGATATTAGGTCAGGTGACCAAAAGCTTGGTCAAAGAAGTAGGTTTTAAGGAGCAACTTTAAGAGGAGAGGTCGAGATGTGGAGAGGTTTCGAAAAGGGAATTCCAGACCTTAGGGCCTAGGCAGCTGAAGGCACGGCTGCCAATGGTGGGGCAAAGACAATCGGGGAAGCACAAGTGGCCAGAATTGGAGGAGCGCAGAGATCTCGGAGGGTTGTAGGGCTGGAGGAGGTTACAGAGATAGGGAGGAACGAGGCCATGGAGGGATTTAAACACAAGGATGAGAATTTTAAAATCGAGGCATTGCTGGACCGGGAGCCAATGTCGGTCAGTGACAAGAGAAGTGATGTGGGAACGGGCTTGGTGCCAGTTAGGTCCAGAAAATATTTTATGGTATTAATAAGACAAACTCAGAATATTATTTCAAGAAAAAACAGTAGGATTAGGGGTCATTAAATTAGTAAAAAGTAAATTTCAAACATATATCAGAAAATATTTCTTCTCAAAGGATAAGAAACATTTTTTCGCACATGCACAAATCGGCATAACCCCGAAGTTTTGGCGTTCCATGGCGAGATCACGAGTGATCATCATTTCACTGCGAAATTGTGTTTGGCGAGAGTCGGCAATACTGCTTTCACCCGCCGTTCAACCCGGGGAATCAGATGCTGTCTCCGAGCCCTGTTGCTTGATCGGTACGATCCACACACGGTTCCACGCGGCTCTGCCAGCTCTTCCTAACGAGCCAGGCCCGGAGGAAATTGGCCACAGCTCGCTGGAGAGAGAAGCCTCCAGCCGGGGAGCCCAGCAGTGGGACCTGGTTCACTGGAAATCAGTAACCCGGGTAATTCCAGGGTTTTTGTTTATTCATTCTCGGGATGTGGACGTCGCTGGAAAGGCCAGCATTTATTGCTCATCCCTAATGGCCCTTGTGAAGGTGGTGGTGAGCCGCCTTCTTGAACCGCTGCAGTCTGTGTGGTGAAGGTACTCCTAGTTTGCTGATGACACCATGTTAGGTGGCATAGTAAATAGTGTAGATTGGAGCAGGGAGATTTTTTTTCGGTGTTTGTTTATTTGAAACTGTCCTTCCTGAGATTGTAATACTGAATAAGAACATAAGAACATAAGAAATAGGAGCAGGAGTAGGCCAATCGGCCCCTCGAGCCTGCTCCGCCATTCAATAAGATCATGGCTGATCTGATCCTAACCGCCAATCTACTATCTATCACAGAACCATCTCCTGCATCTAACAGAATTGCACACACGAAATAGGAGCAGAATCAGGCTACACAGTCCCTGGGCCCGCTCCACTACCCACAGGGCCATGACCGATCCGAACCTAGACTCATGTCCAAATTCCTGCCCGCTCCCCGTAACCCTTAATGCCCTTTACTTCTAGGAAACTGTCTATTTCTGTTTTAAATTTAATTAATGTTGTAGCTTCTACAGCTTTTTGTGGCAGCATATTCCATGGACCTACCACCCTCTGAGTGAAGTAGTTCCTCCTCATCTCAGTTTTGAAAGAGCAGCCCCTTATTCTAAGACTATGTCCCCTAGTTCTCGTCTCACCCGTCATCGGGAACATCCTCCCCGCATCCACCCGATCCAACCCCTTCACAATCTTATATGTTTCAATAAGATCGCCTCTCATTCTTCTGAACTCCAATGAGTAGAGTCCCAATCTACCCAACCTCTCCTCATATGACCACCCCCTCATCCCCGGGATTAACCGAGTGAACCTTTTTTGCACTGCCTCGAGAGCAAGGATGTCTTTCCTTAAGTAAGGACACCAAAACTGTATGCAGTATTCCAGGTGCGGTCTCACCAATACCTTGTACAACTGAAGCAATACCTCCCTATTTTTATATTCTATCCCCCTAGCAATGAAAGCCAACATTCCATTTGCCTTCTTAATCACTTGCTGCACCTGCATACTAACCTTTTGAGTTTCGTGCACCAGGACCCCCAGATCCCTTTGCACTTCAGTACTCTCCAGTTTCTTGCCATTAAGATAATAAATTGCTCTAGGATTTTTCCTGCCAAAGTGCATCACCTCACACTTTCCAGTGTTGTATTCCATCTGCCAAATCTCTGCCCACTTACTTAGCCTGTCTATGTCCCCTTGCAGGTTTTTTATGTCCTCCTCACTCACTACTTTCCCTCCCATCTTTGTATCATCTGCAAATTTTGATATGTTACACTTGGTCCCTTCCTCCAAATCGTTAATATAGATTGTGAAGAGTTGGGGACCCAGCACTGACCCCTGTGGAACACCACTAGTTACTGATTGCCAGTCTGAGAATGAACCATTTATCCCAACTCTTTGCTTTCTGTTAGATAGCCAATCCTCTATCCATGCCAGAATATTACCCCCAATCCCATGATTTTTTACCTTAAGCAATAATCTTTTGTGTGGCACCTTGTCAAATGCCTTTTGGAAGTCTAAATACACTACGTCCACTGGTTCCCCTTTATCCACTCTATATGTTACTTCCTCAAAGAACTCCAGCAAATTTGTCAAACATGACTTCCCCTTCGTAAAACCATGCTGACTTTGTCCTATTAAATTATGATTATCCAAATGTCCTGTTACTGTTTCCTTAATAATGGACTCCAAAATTTTACCTACCACAGATGTTAGGCTAACCGGTCTATAGTTACCAGCCTTCTGTCTACTGCCCTTTTTAAATAAGGGTGTTACATTAGCAGTTTTCCAGTCTGCCGGGACCTTAGCGGAATCCAGGGAGTTTTGAAAAATTATTACCAATGCATCTACAATCCCTACCGCCACTTCCTTCAAGACTCTAGGATGTAAGCCATCAGGTCCAGGTGATTTATCCGCCTTGAGTCCCATTATTTTACCGAGTACCACATCCTTAGTGATTTTGATCGTGTTTAGCTCCTCTCCCCCTATAGCCCCCTGTTTGTCCAGTGTTGGGATATTCTTAGTGTCCTCTACTGTAAAGACTGATACAAAATATTCATTCAGTGTTTTTGCCATCTCCATATTTCCCACCATTAATTTCCCGGTCTCATCCTCTAAGGGACCAACATTTACTTTAGCCACCCTTTTTCTTTTTATATAACTATAAAAACTCTTACTATCTGTTTTTATATTTTTTGCTAATTTACTTTCATAATCTATCTTCCCTTTCTTAATCAATCTTTTTGTTATTTTTTGCTGCCTTTTAAAGTTTTCCCAATCCTCTGTCCTCCCACTAGATTTCGCTACCTTATATGCCCTTGTTTTTAGTCGAATACTATCCTTAATTTCTTTACTTAGCCACGGATGACTGTCGTTTCTTTTACACCCTTTTCTTTTCAGTGGAATATATTTTTTTTGGAAGTTGTAAAATAACTCCTTGAATGTACACCACTGATCATGTGTCGTCTTACCCTTTAATCTATTTTCCCAATCCACTCTACTCAATTCCGCTCGCATACCTTCATAGTCTCCTTTATTCAAGCTTAGCACGCTTGTTTGAGATCCAACCTTCTCACCCTCTAATTGAATATGGAATTCAACCATGTTATGGTCACTCATTCCAAGGGGATCCTTTACTAGGACATTTTTAATTAATCCTGTCTCGTTACACAGGACCAGATCTAAGGTTGCTTGCCCCCTGGTCGGTTCAGTTACATACTGCTCAAGAAACCCATCCCTAATACACTCAATGAACTCATCCTCAAGGCAGCCCTGCCCCATTTGATTTGTCCAATTAATATGATAGTTAAAATCCCCCATAATTATAGATGTTCCCTTATTACATGCCTCAACTATTTCCTGATTGATACTCCGTCCAATAGAGTTGCAACTGTTCGGAGGCCTATAGACTACGCCCACTAATGTTTTTTTCCCCTTATTATTCCTTATCTCCACCCAAACTGTTTCATTATCATGATTTTTTGACCCAATATCATTACTCTGTATTACAGTGATTCCTTCCTTTATTAACATAGCCACCCCACCTCCCCTTCCTTCCTGCCTGTCCTTCCTGATCGTTAAATAACCTGGTATGTTTAATTCCCAGGCATTGTCACCCTGCAGCCATGTTTCTGTAATGGCCACAATATCATAACCATATGTAGTTATTTGTGCCATTAACTCGTCTATTTTGTTACGAATGCTACGTGCATTCAGATAGAGAACTTTCAAATATGCTTTGTGGCACTTAGTTCCTGCTTTTTCACTTTTTACCAGTTTACCTTTTACTCCACACACTCTGTCCCTTCCTGCCACGCTCTGATTTGTGATTCCCCTACTGCTACCTATGTCTATGACCCTCTCTGTTGTCATTTTTATTTTTTGCTCTCTTGAAACCTCCCCCCCACTAATTAGTTTAAAGCCCTCTCCACAGCCCTAGTTATTCGATTCGCCAGGACACTATGTGTAACAAATAGGAAGATGCAGAATATTGCAAGTGATTACTTTTGAGTGACTATAAGAGTATGCTTGAGGTTTGGATTAGGAATCACCTCTGGATGTTCAGTGTTTCGATCTCTGAAATCTGAAGTGTGAATTCAAAATCTTTAAGTTATCAGATATGAGTACTCTCTCCTCACCATGCAATAGTAAAAAGCCCTCAGCTGTTAGACCATCCGAAGCCAGTGACTAAAGTGACCTCAGCATATCAATTAAATTATGACCACAGTGTAACGGTTTCAAAAACTACTAAACACTGGATTGATGAAAGGTTGAGCAGTTTAGGCCTATACTCATTGGAGTTTAGGAGAATGAGAGGTGATCTTATTAGAAACATATAAGATTCTGAGGGGGATTGACAGGGTGGATGCTGAGAGGATGTTTCCCCTAGTGGGGATATCTAGAACTGGGGGCATAGTTTCAGAATGAGGGGTTGCCCATTTAAGACGGAGATGAGGAGGAATTTCTTCTCTCAGAGGGTCGTGAAACTTTGGAATTCTCTACCCCGGAGAGCTGTGGAGGCGGAGTCATTGAATATATTCAAAGCGGAGATTGACAGACATTTGAACTGCAAGGGAGTCAAGGAGTATGGGGAGAGAGCGGGAAAGTGGTGTTGAGGCCAAGATTGGATCAGCCATGATCTTATTGAATGGCGGAGCAGACTCGAGGGGCTGATTGGTCGACTCCTGCTCCTGTTTCTTATGTTCTTATGTTCTTGAAAGCATGAAATGGGCCATTTTGGCTCAATGTCAAAAAAAAATGGTCAGTGTATCCTTTCAGCTATGGTGTCCGCAGGGTCCTCTTTGAGCTATACTGAATGCTGCGTGCCTTCTTCAGTGCAATGAGAGGTACAGATTACAGTACAAATAAGAGAATTAATTTGCCCTGTTTTGCACTCACACCCTCCCCCCTTTTCCGATCCCAAAAAATCCAATGTATGATTAAACCACAGACTTCCCCGGCGCAGTCGACAGACTCCCCACAAATGAATGAACAAGATGCCGAACCCTTTTTCCACCCGTAGAAATTTTGTGAGCTGATTTCAAAGATTACTTCCATAGATAGGTTTCGTGGCTTTGCTTGTGTCACTTTGATGCGCCTTAAATGACAAGAACTTTCTCCACAAAAGCTTAATGCAATACTGTGACATTGATTGGTGAGCGGGTGGCAGGTAAATTGCTTTAATAAATACGGCATCTGTTCCGTGCATGGGCTACAAGTTGACTCGTTTCTTCCTTGTTCAGCGAAAGCAGACGTGACCGTCGGCCTCCTGCTCAGTTTAGTGCCGGAAAGAGCATGTTACACCACAAATTCTACGAACCGCTGATGTAAATTAGCAGGCAGCACCAAAATACCGGTGCTGCCTGTGCTCTCTCTGCAGGCGGCCGTTAGCTTTGGCTGGTGCTGTTACCGGCAGGTTTCTGGCCTACTCGAATTTCTAGGCCTTGGTGTCTGTTTAGCACCTCCAGGCAAGTGTAAATTATGGTAATCAGCAATTAGAGCCAAAATTGTGTGTTAAATCCGGACTTTCAGACAGGCTAGTTTTTTTTAGCACTGCACCCATTTAGCACCTGTTTTCACCCTTTGGCCAAAATAACCCCATGGACTTTCAAAAGGCCTTCAATAATGTGCCACAGAAGAGACTCGTGACCAAGGTCAGGGCATGGGGAGTCAGGGACCAGGGAAAAGAATGGATTGAAAGATGGCTACAAAACAGAAAACAGAGGGTGGAAGTTAAGGGAAATTTGTCAGATTGGCAGACAGTGAGAAGTGGCAGAAATTATTTGGACCCAAAAATTTGAGGTATGATGTTGAAATTTCCAGAGGATAGCAATTTGGCGATAATAGTTAATATTGTGGAGGTCTGCATCAAAATACAGGAAGACATAAACTGGCTTGCAGAGTGGGTGAATAAAGTCCTGTAACACTTCCACACACTAATGCTCCTTAACAGGGGATAGCTGAGGAGGGCGACATCACTGACTAACTGACTGAGACTAGACAGAAAGTTACTTTCACTCCTCAGTTCTCACTTGTTTTGAAACCGAAGGTGTAGAATTGTTGCAACTTTCAGCCACTGTTTTAAGGCAAACCAGGTCTGTCCAATAGGTTGTGTGATGGGAATGGCAGCAACTGAAATTCCAAATACGATTCCCGATCGTGGAAGGCAACACATTTTTTTATCCGTTCTCAGGATGTGGGCGTCGCAGGCAAGGCCATATTTATTGCCCATCCCTACATGCCCTAAGAAGGTAGTTGTGGCCTTCTACTTGAACTGCCACAGTCCTTGTGGAGATGGTGCTCCCACCAAAGTGTTAGATAGAGAATTGCAGGATATTGACCCAGTAATGATGAAGGAACTGCAATATATTTCGGAATCTGGATGGTGCGTGACTTGGAGGGGAACTTGGAGAAGATGGTGTTACCAGAACAACGCTGTTCTTGTCCTCAGTGGTGGAGGTCACTTTGTCAGCCCAAGGCTGGATGTAATCCTGGTACCCCCTTAGGCTTGTATGGACTGCTTCATTATCGGAGGAGTTATGAATGGAGCTGAACACTGTGGAAGTGTCAGTGAACAGACCCACTCCTTGCCTTATGTTTTCGAGAAGTTTGTTAATAAAGAAAATGAAGATTTGTGGGCCAATGATACATCCCCGAGCTGTGTCACTCAGCATCAGTCCCCATGCATCCACGTTGTAGCGTTTGCAAGGAGGCAGAGGCAGCTCTGAGCACAAAGCTTGTCAACATGGTCACTGGCTGTGCCAAACCTGTGGTTACAGGCATCCTCACAGCAGATGGCACAGCTCTGCACATGGCTCTCTGCTGGCCCGAACCCTCTCCACGTAGTTCCCCACAGTCATTGGCAGGTAGCTGCAACAGTGTCTTCAGATATGTTTGATGGCATCTTGTTTATTGCAGCCAATCAGACTATGCTGCCTTCAATCACCCTGGGATGCCTCCTTTCATGCAGCACCTCTGAAAGCATGGCTGTGATTGGGTGATTTCACAGAATCATCCAGAACTAGGGCTAGTCAGGCATTCACATATCTTAGTTGTGGCCATTGTGGCTGCTGTCCAAGCTTCCTTTGGGAAGTGAAGCCTCAGACTAGAGAAGTGGAGCCTCAGACTAGGTCAGATCTCTCAATGGCCTTTTCTTTACAAATGTGAGCAAATGTTTCCGTCACTGATAAAGTTTATTAACTTTGTTATTTGACTTAATGGGAGGTAATTTTCTAAGTACATATTGATAGCATGGTGCTGGCTGCAGAACTGGGAACCAGCTGTCGAGAGCTCTGTGTTCTCCATCTGTGATTCTCCACCAAGCTTCCAGTGAAAATATTATTAAGATGCTTTGGAAGATAACATTGTTAAATTAAACAAAGTGTGACCTTGCTTGGCCCATCAGATCCTTTCCACACCTGTTTCAGGTCTGTCAATGGCCTTTTCCTTACAACTGTGATCAAATGTTCCCGTCACTGATAAAGTTTATTAACTTTGTTATTTGAATTAATGGGAGGTAATTTTCTGAGTACATATTGACAGCATGGTTGTAAGGGGGGTGGTAATGGGGTCAGCCTTCGCTTTCTGACTCAGTGAGTGGTTCGAATCGCTCCCACACCCCTCTGGTTCCGAGACTTTGGACTTATTTAGGGGTTGTGAACAAAATTGCAGTAGACGACAGGTTCTGATGAAAGAATTTTACTTTATTAAAAGAAAAAAAGTAACAAACTTGAAACACACTTATTACTTAAACACAGATTGGGGAGCACACGGTACAAGCGAGGGACAATGACAATATATCAAACAAAACCTTATCCCTCACAAAGATCCCACTATCTAGCTAGGTTTTTGGTTTCAGGAGATCAGAGATAATGCTCACCAACGAATCCTTGACAGGATTTTAGAGTCTTTTGTTTAAAAGACTCCGTAAGGCCCTTGTTGCTGCGAGGTGTCTGATGGTCACTGAGGCAGTCGCTCTGGTTTCTTCTTGCGTGCTGGTCTGTTTTCTGGCCTTCCTCCTCGTGGCTTGTGGTGGTTTTTGCTGGAGCAGAGAGAGCTGTGTCAGCGTAGTCGGCGAGTCCGAAAGAGAGAGAAGTTATGGGACAGGCTTTCAATTATACTGTTTCTTTTTCGCGCCCAAAGAACCCCTTACTAAAACGGATTCCTTTAGGTTGCAAATGAACCTTGCTTAGTCAATTGTCTAGTTTTGGTGGGCTTGCCAGTTCCGATGGCTTTAGCTCAGTGTTAAACATGTCTTGATCGTTTTCTGATTTAAACACAGCCTTATCTACGCGCCAAATCTCAACCCTATTGTCCTAGGTCTTTTGGTGGGCTTTCTTAACTGCTCTGGTCGATACTTGGCTGATGCGTTTTTGATGGGATAATGGGCTATGAAACTGTGTGCTGGAAGTTTTATTGTCAGGAATTGTTTTTAGATTTCCAGCATCCTGTTTGGACCTGGGGATTTCAATAGGGTCTTGGTTTATTCATATTTGAATGTGTTTGTGAGTTTTTGCTTTGTCTCTTCCACCTTGGTAGGATTTGCAGTGTAAACAATTCCCAGACAGCTTGATTGGGCCTCAATACCCAAAGCGGTTCACAGCCTGGCCACGCCCCTCCGCAGCTTGTCTTGTGTCTGTGAAAGGTGTCTCTCCCAACAGTAAGATTCAAAAGTCAGTTTCCTCAGGGTTTTTCTTCCCTGATCTTTCCAAAACTGAGGTTTTTACATCAAATCACTTCACTTAGGTCCCATCATCCCAAGTTTGTATGAAAGGTCCAAAAATCACTCCCTTTAGGGCTCTGTTCGAGTTTCTGGGGGATTTTGCGAAGCCTACATGGTGCTGGCTGCAGAACTGGGAACCAGCTGTCGAGAGCTCTGTGTTCTCCATCTGTGATTCTCCACCAAGCTTCCAGTGAAAATATTATTAAGATGCTTTGGAATATAACGTTGTTAAATTAAGCAAAGTGTGACCTTGCTTGGCCCATCAGATCCCTTCCACACCTGTTTTCAGGTATGAGATACAGGTGAGGCAGCATTCGCTCTCTCTGTAACCTCCATGCTAGCTGCTCTGCTGGTACTGTTGACTGGAGCCAGCCCCTCTGCTCCTACGAGACCCTCCCTTCTATGTGGCACCTCTTACAGAAGCCCCTCCGAAGCTGTGTCTAGGAATGGCTTTCTGCTTCACTTCAGCTTTAAATGTGAAAACATTCCCTCTTTAGAGGTGAGCAGCAGTCCTTTCACAGCTGCTGGTGCCAGTTAACCCCCCTCCCTTTGACCGCGAGCACTCACCGTACATTTTGCACCAGTAGCACCCAATAGTTAAATGAGCTGACCTTACTTTATAGCACGAGGTCAAGTTCTGGACCATGACCCAGGAACCAGCTTTAAGTCCTTTATAGTACACCTGCTGCCCTTGTCCTTCTAGGTGGTGGAGGTCACAGGTTTGGGAGGTGCTGTTGAAGAAACCTTGGTGAGTTTCTGCAGTGCAACTTTGGCCGAAAACTTTTGGCACTAAAGTGGTAAAGAGGTGGCCAAGATGGGGTCTTAAGCTGCAGTGGCGGTTTAGCCTGCATTTCGCGCAAGACGCCATCTTGGTAAAGGAGTTGAAGCCATTGCTAGGAACGGCTGCCTGGAGGATCATTAAGGGGCTGATTGACAATTAAATTGCCTGCTGGTGCTCATTAAAGAGGCTGCACGCTTAATTTAACAAACTCTCCTAACAGCAACCAGCTGAACAGGAGTAAACAAGTCCTTGCTGAGTATTTCTAACGCTTCTTAAAGCCATGCTCAACTTTCACTGTTCCCTTGCTGATTGAGATTAACTGAGTAGAATGCGTTTGAAGAGGACTTTTCAGACACATCGGGAGACTTTCTGGGACACTTTGTCAAGACTTCACCAACACTCTATCAACATTTTTTCTGGATATTCTCTCAGGACTTCACCAAAAAAGAGTGAGTGCTGTGCCACTCTACCTTATTGGACACCTTACAGGAGTCACCTGGAGAAAGGGACTGGTTGGCCATGGGCATCTTGATACGGGTCCCCCTTGCTCTGCATGAAGATTTGGAGGAGGAGATGAGACTAGGCAGAGCAGCACCAGCTGCTGCAGGAGAGAGGGACAGGAGGGACAGGAGAGCGATGAGAGCTCTCAGCAAGAGGCCCTATCCACCCAGGGTATTCAGAGAGCAGTACACCAACATTCACATGACCCAAGACCAGTGCATGAGGAGGCTGTGATTTACCAAGGAGGTCATTACAGAGAGCTGTGGCTTCGTGGATGGAAGACTCAGATGTTGCAACACACTGCATTGCCTGTGGCAGTCAAGATCACAGTAGCACTTAACTTTTATGCTACTGGAATCTTCCAAGCTGCCACAGGTGACATAAGTCACATCTCACAATCCTCCGTGCACTTCTGCATAAGGGAGGTATCTGCGGCTCTATACGCTCTGAGGAATGACTATGGGCTCGATTTTGCCAGGCCCGAGGAGGCGCGATTGGAGGCGTGTGAAATGTCAAAATCGCAAAAGATGGTGGCCGGGCCCGATCCCACCTCTATCCTGCCTCCGAGCAATTTTCCCACGTTCGTGTTTTCAGACCCCCTTTCCATCCCACCTCCAAGAGGCGGGATATGCCCTTAAGGCCCTTAACAACCACTTAATTGCCTCTATAATCCCATTTTGAAAGGCCTTTCTGATTTTTAGACATTTCCCCCATCCTACACTCCTCCTTTGGAACATGCCAGTTAATCCTGGCGGCCTCACAATTGGATTGCTTACTTACAGCTGCAGCTCCACCATTTAAAAGGAGTTTTCACCAATGATAATTTGCAGGTGGCAGAACTTTGTTGTCTCAGGTCTGGGGAACTTTTAGCAGGCCTACTCATTGTTGTGGATGTTTGGAGCCTGACACCCATCTCCAGTGTGACCTGCTGGGAAACCCCTCTCCCCACCTTGACTGAGCGCTTCCTCAACTTGAAGGGATAATTACTAGTCCTCGCCCTTTTCGGGCTACCCCGGATCAGGCGTATTCCCCAGACGTTCACCTTCAACTAAAGTTAGAGATAGCCGAATCCTAGAAGATGCTTAATTGGGTCTAAAGGTCCAGACTATCTCTCCCTAAAGGAAAGGAATGACCTGAAGATGTTACCATCCTCCAGATAGCACTTTTAATAAGTTTAACTAGACTGTAACCTTCCGGATATTATGTGGGTCCGGAAAACTCCCCCAGAATTCTGCAACTCCTCACCAAAGAGTGTACAGAGATTGAGTTCGTGAGTTTGATACAGAAGTACTATGTGAGACAATTCTGAAAATATATAGATTTATTAAAGAACCGACATGCAGTTAACAGTTGTTGATTCAATCGCAACTTTAACAGTTCTAAAAACAAATAGCTTACAATTCTTATTCTCAGAGATCCTTATTCTCAAATCTTAACTTCGTTTCATTTTTACATTTCTACTTATTCTTAATCCAGGATATCCACCAGAATCAAATACCTTTGATTACCTAAGACTCAAAGGGGGAAAAATTCAGTTGGTTGCGCCTCCCGTTAGCGCCTTAAGAGGGCACTAATGCGGCGCAAAGCCGCTAGCGCCCGGGCGCAGCGATGTTTGCGCCGCTCGGGAACTTAACTAGACATTGTGCGGCAGCGCTAAACTTTACCGCCGCGACCACCTGCGCGCGCAGATTGTGACGTCATTCCATGGTGCAACGCCCTTGTGGCGCCCCGGAGCGGAAATTGAGTTGCGCCCCCTGCCTTACCGCCTGGCGCATCCAACGACCGGAAGACTGGAACGCTATCAATCGCTGTGGGGCTGGGGGGGGCGCTATTTAAAGGGGGCCTCTTCCTGTCTTTTTCTGTGGCTGACATTTTTGCACCACTCGTTCTGAGAGAGAGAGAGAGATTCGGAGAGAGAGAAAGAGAGACTTCTGCATTGAGTCAACGCTTTGTGAGGTAGTTTTGCCTACTGATCCTAACTTCGCTGGTACTTTGGTTGCTGTCCTTCATAACTTTGCTTGCAAAGAGACTATGGGGGCTGCACTGAATGGGGGCGTCGTCCTGCTCCAGCTGAATCGGAGGACACAGAGACGCAGAGAGAGAGTGGCAATGATGGCTAGATGGAGGAGGGCCAACAGGCGTCTGTACAGGAGAGCTTACCCTCCCAGGGTATATCGTGAACAGCTCTCCTACATTCATATGTCTGAGGAGCTGTGTTTGCGAAGGCTGCGATTCAGCAAGGAGGTGGTCACTGAGCTCTGCCATCTGCTGCAGCCAGATCTGCAGCCTCAACTGAGGTCCAGGACGTCTCTGTCGGTGGCAGTGAAGGTCACAGTGGCTCTCAACTTCTATGCTACTGGCTCATTTCAAGCTGCTGCTGGGGACCTCGCCAATATCTCCCAGTTCGCGGTGCATTGCTGCATCTGGCAGGTCACAAATGCCCTCTTTAAAAGGAGACGAGAGTTCATTTCCCCATGATCCTAGACAAGCAGCGTGACCGCGCTCTGGGCTTTGCGAGGATAGCGGGCTTCCCCATGGTGCAGGGCGCCATTGACTGCACACATGTGGCTTTGCGTGCTCCACATGAGAATGCCGAGGAATTCCGGAACAGAAAGGGGTTCCATTCCTTGAATGTTCAGTTGGTCTGTGACCACAGACAGCTGATACTCGCTGTCAATGCCCACTATCCTGGCAGCTGCCACGATGCTTTCATCCTGCGCCAGACTACTGTGGCAGAACTTTTCGAGGCACCGCATCAGCCAGTTGGTTGGCTTCTCGGGGACAAGGGGTATCCATTGAGCACCTGGCTGATGACACCGCTCCGTACGCCCAACACCCCTGCTGAGCTGCGGTACAACGAGAGCCATCAAGCTACCAGGAACATCATTGAGTGCACAATCGGCGTGCTGAAGCAACGGTTCCGCTGTCTCGACCATTCTGGAGGAGCCCTGCAGTACTCGACTGAGTGAGTATCCAACTTCGTAGTTGTGTGCTGCATGTTGCATAACATGGCAATCGTCAGGACCCAGCCAATGCCACCAGGCCTTGGAGCACCACCAGAGGAGGAGGAGGAAGAGGAGGAAGAGGACGAGGAGGATGATCATCAGCAGCACCAAGGCGGGAGGGCGGCCCACAATGGTGAAACTGCAAGGGCCGTCCGTCAACGGCTGATAGCAAGCCGCATCTAGGGCCCCTGCTGTGGAAATGGCTTCTGCCATTGCTAACAACATCAATGTACCCAGCACTCAACCCCTAAGCCGGCCAAGGCACCAATGATTCCAAACACCAAACATGTATATTTTGAATACAAAAACTTATTTATTTTACAAACTCTGTGTGTGTCATTTCCTCATGACAAACTCATAGAAATAAACACAAAAAAACAGTCATTAACATAACTGGTTCTCACAACCTGGAGATAATGTCCAAAACACTAGACAAAAGTTGGACCACGAACCTCGGCCTTTAATAAAAAAATGACCAGCATTTTGTCACACCTCCTACTTTTTGCCCTTCGAGGGTGATCTCCTTCCCTTGCGCACTTCCCCCCCTTCTAACCCTACTGCTCCTCCGTAATGGGACTTCAGTGGCTGCAGCAAGGCTGGTGGAAGGCTGCTGATTGTCAGACCCTGACACTGCAGATGCCCCTGAAGGATGGCCTCGACCAGTTCTGGGCCTGGAAGGCCCGGCTGCAGACTGCACCAACTCTGCATGGGCGGCAGCAGTCTGTCCTACAGGCGGTGGCAAGTGCAGTGGAGAAGTGACAGTGTTGGCAGCAGGAATGCTGTCATCGTGAGAGAGGACAGCAACTCCCTGCTCGACCGAAACACTGGCACTCCCACGGGGCAGCACTTCAGCATCCGGAGCAATCTGCTGGAGCACAGATTGCTGGCCTGCTGCGACGCGGTGAGAGCCCCGGGGACATGTGAACGAACCATCGAGGTTGGCAGCAGTCAGTGCTCGCGTGGCCTCAATCTGAGTCTGCATGAGAGCAGTCAGAGATGGGATCACGGCAGTCAGTGACTGAATTGCAGCACTAAGCTTTAGTGTGGCATCCGCCTGTGCTACAGCGAAGTGCTCCACACTCCTTGCCAGTGACTCAATGCATTCGGGCACCCTTCCCACTGCACCCATGAGCTCAGTGTGCATGCCCACAGCCTGGGTGTTCATTTCTGCGATCAGCCGCTCCTCCTCTGTGTCCATTGCAGTAGGAGTCGCTGGCATACTCTCCCTCTGGGGAGAAGGCCCCCGTTCTTCCCTACCCCCATGGCGTTGCTGCAGCCCGCTGGGTCCTGGAGCTTCACCCTCATCAGACCCTTCCCCCCTGCTCCCCTCCAGGGAAGGCGTGTTCCCAGTGTGGGCATGGGCTTCCTCGGGAGAGGGTGGCACTGATGCTCCGGCTTCCTCTTCCTCCTCGGCTGCAGCTTCACTGCCACTGGCAGCTTCAGGGCCCGTCTCCTCAGCTGGTGAATCACCATCTGAAAGCAGGGAGGTACAAGAGTGGCTTTAGCGTGAGGACAGGGTGGCAGTAAGGGAGGAATAAGTGCAGCGAGTTAGCAAGTTGGATTGAAAGTGTCAAAGGCTGGTGTTGTGAGGGACAAGTGGAAGGACAGAGGACAAAAAGGTGATGACCTTACCATTGCTGTCCAGAACGGGGTCGGCGTCTCCAGTGGCGACGGGACCGATCACCCGGCTTGCCACAATCCTGTGGACGCGCTCCTCAAGATCGCTGAGGGGTTGCAGCTGAGGCTGCCCTCCACCTGTCCGTTGCTGCTGTCTCCTATTATGCGCCAGCTTGGCCTGCAAGAAAAAGGACAGCATCTGAGTAAATATACAGCCATGGTCTTGCCTGATGTGCCTCCCATAGGTGAATAGCCCTTACTGTATGCAGCCATGGTCTTGCCTGATGTGCCTCCCATAGGTGAATAGCCCTTACTGTATGCAAAGTATGGAATGTGTGTGTGTGTTTCATGAAAGGGCCATAGGTGTTGGATGAGTGTTGTGCATTGGGGTTTTAAGACCCTCTGGCCATAGAGTGAGGTTGAGATGGAGGGATGGAGAGGTATTGAGAAAAAGCCACTCACCCTGACGACCCGAGTGAGGTCGTTGAACTTTTTGCGGCATTGAACATGGGTCCTGGGCACCATGCTCCTGGAGGAGACGCTCTGAGCCACCTCCCTCCACACTCTTCTGTACTCGCGTGGCAAAGGCCTCCTGCCACTCTCAGGGAAGAGTATAGATCTTCTGCGCTCCACCGCGCCAACCAGAGCATCCAAGGCCCGCTCGGTGAAGCGCTGAGCTCGTTCTCTCACCCTCTCCATCCTTGGCAGCAAAATGGATTCACAGGTCTCTCCAGGCCGAGATTCAAGGCTGCAATGAGCAGGGTGTGGCTGGGGAGCAAGTTGGCCCCCCCCCCTTTAAGAACTGGCCGGCGCCAGTGTGTCTGTGTTCCCTCGCTAACTGGCAGCACCTGCGCTGCGCTCGCGCGCTGAGTTAGCGCCTCACTGCTCGGCCTTTGTGCCTTAAGACAGGTGTGCAGCGCCTGATTTAGCGCTCCACTCACCTCCCGGGGCGGTAAAAGTGAAGTTTCCAGTCAGTGGCGATAATTAGCGCCAGGCGCTAATTTTTGCGTCCAGACGATATTTGCGCCCCAAACGGGGCGCGACCTAATTTTCCCCCCAAAGAGTTGTAGGCTTACAGAGCCTATCTCTGAAGCTGAGAATTGCTTGCCCCTTCCAGCAAATTCTGTCTTCCTATTTGAAAGTTTGATATTTTATACCCTTTTTTCACTGGTATATCCTTTGAAATTTTCTGCTGATGTAAGCTAATTATCTCTAGTCATGTTTCTGTTGACCCCTGCTATTCTTACAGTCAGTTAATTTGTTGCATTAAGAATTATGTCTCCTCCTTTAGGTGTTCAAAACTTATCAAAACTTATCATATAAACAATGTGACAGCAGTGGTTCTATTTGATGCCATTTTTACGAAGATCTCCTGTTCAATTCTTAAGTCACCTCAGCTGGTTGTAAGCAGACTTCGTGTCTCCTATGTATTCCAAGTTCAACACAAAAACAATGTGATTCCTTGGTGTATCTATTGATGTCATATTTATGAAAGTCTTCTTTTCGTATCTTTTTACAACAGGTAAATTAAAAACACTTCAACCGAGTACATGATTGTCTTCCTAGCTACCTCAGTTGGTTGTATTAAGAATTCTGTCTCCTGTCTTTCATTTGATGTCATATTTATGAAGGCATATGTTTCTTTAATGTTCTGTGTTTCTGTTTCCCGAAGTGTTGGTTTATGACACCTTAACATTAAACCATTGTGCTCTTTCATGTGCCTGTTTACAAAGTGTTGTTTTAAAACAATTTAACCGGGTATATTGGTTGTCTGTTTTCCAATGCTACAGACTTAGAGGAACCTCCAACCTGTTGCTTCAATAGGGCTACTGTTTCAGTGTCAACAACTGATTCTTATCTCAAAAGCTTGTAAGCTGTTTACAGCTTTGTGTCGTTGAGGCTTTTAGATTTTCAAACCCAGTTTGTCATGTTTAATAAAGTCAGAATATTTCATAGAATGGTGTATTTTTCTGAATAGGTATGGCTCATTCCTTCACAAACTGAGTCATATACCAAAAGCATGGTGAACATTTATTTCCTTTCCTCCTGGACATCAGATTCCAACGAAGACCAGCCGTGGCAGCAGCAGAACCGTGAACAACAACAGCACCAACAGCAGCAGCACCAACAGCAGCAGCAACAACAGGAGCACCAAGCTGCTGCTCACCCACTTGAAGCTGCACAGGCCAGAAGGCGCCAGCGCGCGACCACATTGCCAGACGGAATGCAAGGGATGCACTCATGTTGGCCAGATTTGCTTAGCCTGCACAATCAAACAATTTTGCCTCGCACCTTCTTACCAGAGCATCGACAATGGACAAGAACTTGCAGAGTCCTATTACTTTGACCACCATACTGACAATTGCAAGTCGCCCTAAGCCCTCAATGTGGAAGTCCCATTTGCAAAATGACACAGGCCACAACTTCAACAGGTTGCCATCAAATCTGTTTATGAAACCATGACAAGGATGGCTGATCAAAAAACAAGACATCACAACACCCAATTGACTACCCTTGTGACTACTTGTGCTTTATCTTCCTCTTACGCATGCTCCTACGTGGTGCTTCCCCTTTGGCTTAAGCAGATGTGCTGGCCCCTTGCTCACTTTCTTGCTGCTCCTGTCTCGACACCTTTGGCGGGCGTCCTCTGGGGTTGCGAACCTGTGAGGGCTCAGCATCGGTCTGCTGCTCCTGCGGCTGTGCAGGGGCTGAGACGCCCATCTCAGTTGGGTGAGGACTCTGGTGCGGCTCTGACCGACGGCTTTGCAATGGCATGTTTGTGTGAGCGCTTGGAGAGGAGCCCCCAGTTCCTTGTTGTCTGCCACCAACATCCCTCTCAGGGGTCAGCCCCACTTCAGAGCTAGCAAGTGGCTTTACAGAACCTCGCTGCACTACAGGGGGGCCATGAGGACCCGTTTCTGCACTGGAACTCCTACTCCAGAGGACTTCCATGAAGGTCTGGTTTGTATGCTCAATAACTGACCATCACTCCTCAAGAGATGTCATTCTATTCTGAACATTGACCATGTTTTCAAGACCTTGGTGACTAAGCTCCTCCATGGTCGTAGCCATCCTCTCCTCTACCGTAGCCAACCTCTCCTCAAAGCCAGCCTTACCACGGAGGTAGCCATCCTTTCCACGAAGGTTGCCACCCTTTCCGTGGTGATGCGTTCATGCGCCAATGCCTCTACAAAGGCTCTGCTCATGTTCGCGATAGACTCCTCCATTCGCTCCACACTCTCAGCGACCCTGGAGACAAAGCTTGCCAGAGACTCCTGCACCTGTTCCTGGAGTTCCAGCAACACTCTCCTTCTGCATGGACCCGGAGGCACAGGGTCGACATGCAGCTAAGCCGAGCTGGCAGAGTCCTACGTCCTCCAACGAGGTCTCTCCACTGCTGTCCCTGTCTCCACCATCTGCTGATGCTCACTTGTGAGCTGTGATACACCAGGTGACAACACTACTCTATCTCGTGAAGGTCCCACCGATGTGTGAGTGTCTGCGCTGGTGCTGGGTGCGCTGAATTCTGCTGACGCTGCGCCCTCAGAGATTGCAGCTTCCTCTGAGGAATCTGGAGGCTCAGGCTGTTCCTTCTGGACAGTGGGGAAGGGGGCTTTCGATGGTCCTGTGGGGGAGTAAAGGAAAGAGTTTGAGATGTGCGGTCAAGGTTACATGCACATTGAATAGTGCAGATGATCAGAAGTCAATATGTTAGAGCATCAGAATCATGATCAGTGACTCATCCCGGCGATTTCCAGGGCTGCCTCCTCCCAGGCGGTGAGCTGGGCTACTGAGTGTGGCCCTCCTCCTGTCATGGCTCTTTCCCTCTTATTGTGTGCTCTCTTTTCCTGCAATGAGGGACACAAGTGGAGTTTGAGTGAGAATGAAGGAGTGAGTGTAGAGAATCTATAGCTTAGATGCTTAGAAGGAGACAAAGGGCCCTCCTTGTGTGTTGTAAGATGTTGTCATTGCATCACAGTGATAGGGAGTGTGAGGGCTGCATGGTCGAATAGTTAAGTGAATGTGACCATTGAGAGAGAGGAAATGGGTAAGGGTTCAGGGATGTAAGTGTCAAGTGGGATGTGGAAGAAGAGGTTGGCAAAGCAGAGTGCTGGTGAGGAGAGGCACTGGGGATCAGATTGAGGGTGATGGGAAAGTCATACTCACTTTTCCTGTGCGGAGAAGGTCATGAAACCTCTTCCTGCACTGCAGCCAGGTTCTGCGGCTCATCGAGATGGAGTTGACCTCCTGGGCCACTTGCAGCCACACAGCTTTAGTCTGCTGGGGTGGCTTTTTTCTCCCTGAGGAAGGGAAGAGCACCTCCTTATTGGATCTTGCTCCCGCCACCAGAATTTGGAGGGAGGGCTCATCGCCGCATGGAGCACACTTTGGCCTACTGGTGGACATAGTCAATCATAGTGCTTACTAAAATGGCCATAAAGTTTGCAGTCTCCAGAAGAAGCCAGGCTGTTTGCAGGCCTTAAAATCCCTGTGACCCCACCTCATTGTCTTAGTTGTATTTTGCTGTGTCTTTGATATAATGTCTTCCTGACTGACCTGATTGTCTCTCTGCCGAGGTGTGATAAAAGGCAGTCAGAAAGATTAACTGTAGTCGTCTGACATTGTACGCTGCACAGGCATTGTTCTCTGTCTATATATGCTTTGACGATTCGTATTCCTTCACTTCACCTGACGAAGGAGCAGCAGCTCCGAAAGCTTGTGATTTCAAATAAAAATGTTGGACTATGACCTGGTGTTGTGCGACTTCTCACTTTTAAATCCAGCAGCATTGATGACGTCATCAGAGGCGACTTTCTGGATGAAAAGACTCATTGGGCCAGGGGTTCCCACACGCTGGAAATCAATTGCTCAATTAGGGGAAAATCGCACTTTTTCCCCACTTCACTTCGGAGTCGGGGTCCTGACACGAAAACCACCTGACATGCTCCAGCCCGCCCACAATGGCAAAATCGAGCCCTATATGTCATTCCCTATTTCCAGAGAAGACCAGAGGCAGAGAGCACTCGGATTCAACAGGATTACGGGATTCCCCATGGTCCAGGGAGACATTGACTGTACACATGTGGTAATGCGAGTCCCTCATTTAAACTCAGGGGTGTTCAGGAACAGGAAGGGATTCCATTCCCTCAATGTACAGATTGTCTGCGACCACCGGCAGAGCATCATGCAGGTGATTGCCTGCTATCCAGGGAGCTGCCACAATGCATTTATAATGAGACAGTCATCCGACCCACAGATCTTTAAGACCCAATGCAATGTGCATGGCTGGCTATGAGGTGACAAGGGATACCATCTGATGCCATGGCTCATGACTCCCGAGAAACCCCCAGACACCAGATGAGCACTCATACAATGAGAGCCATTCAGCCACCAGGAATATCATTGAGCAGACCATTGGAGTCCTCAAGCAGAGGTTTAGCTGCCTTGACCATTCAAGAGGTCCCCTGCAGTACTTGGCCAAGAAGGTGTTCACATTTGTGGTGAATGCTCGACAATCTGGGGATCGTGAGAGACCAGCTGTTACCACCAGTAATTGTGCCAGAGGGTCAAGCTCAGGAGCCACAAGAGGAGGAGGAGGAGGAAGAGGAAGAGGAAGAAGAGGAGGGGTCCAGCAGGAGCACCAGAGGCTTCCAAGTTGACAGGCTGCACCGAGGAGGGACGCTGGCTGCCATCTAATTGAACAGCTCTTTTGAGAGACCTGCTCCACCATCAGACTCTGGAGCACTGTTGCCACACAATGCACCTTCCATGACTTAGGGTCCATCAGGCAGTCCATCATCTGCACTCAATCCTTTCAACCCATTCCCCATGAAGATCACAATAAAAATGACCACCGATTCCACTGCTACTCAATTACCATGATCACTGTTTATATACATCAAAAAAAACTATGTATACATGACATAAGCAACATCACTTACAAATATTATACTATTCACCCTGGTGCTTACCCTTAGCACTCTCTATAAGTGCTCTTGCTTAATCTAGTGCTTCTACGAAGTGCAACCCCAGTGGTAGCAGCAGGCGAGGTGCATGGCTGCTGAGAATCTGAAGAGGGCAGTTCAGATGTCCTCCTGGGAGACCCTTGAGAGGCTGTTGGCCCTTCTAGCCCCGCCTCAGACTGCACCATCTCAGCATGGGCTTCAGCAATCTGGGCCGCCTGGCTGGCAGACAACAGCAAGAGCAATGGTCGAGTGGTGGGGGAGAGAGCAGCAATGCTGGCATCTGGAGAGGGGCCATTCGGTTCCTGTTCCATGTTTCCCACGCTACTACCTCAGGGCCTATGTTCAGCCCACCTGATGGAGGACAGATCTGTGGGCATCGGAAGTCCTGCAGTGATGTCCTAGCTCTGCGATAATGAGCTTCTGACAACCATTTTCCTTTAGGTCAGGTGTGACTCCAGTCATTGGAGAGTTTTCACTTTGATCCCCCTTAACCTCAGTTTGGCTCGGGCTCCTCGGTTGAGTGCTGCCTCTATGTTGAGAGAAGCACCTCTCACCTCTCCTCTGGCACTCAGCTGTTGTGCCCAGATCAAGGCTCTGGTGACGTCTGGAGCCTTTCAGTGTGAAAGAAGATGGAAGGCAGGCCCTGCTGAATGATGTATCAGTTACCCGTTTGATGTATCTGTGGGCAGCAAACTGGCCGAGAATGTGGATGATCCCTCAGTTAGTCAGGAGGCAGAAAAGTTGGGAGAGGATACTATTAAAGGGACATGGCAGAATAGGAGGACAAAAGAACTTACAACCTTTGAAAGGCTTAAAGACATCTCCAGTCATTGACAGCCTTTGCAAAGGCTGAAGGGAGAGAGACAAAAATGAAAGTACCGGAAGGCCAAGGTGGAGGCCTGAGTCTGCAGGCAAGTGAGGGGCTGCCCAGCCCCTGCACCCTGCCGAAGGTTGTTGAAGTGGAGGTGATGCTGCATGATGTGGTTGCTAAGAGGGTTGCCCTCTGTGTCCCTCTGCCTCACTTCCCATCACTCTGTCTCACTCTGTGTCACTCTCTGTCACTCTCCTTCAATGTGTGTCGCCCTGCGTCAATTTGCGTCATGCTGTGTCAATCTGCCTCAGTTTTTCTCAGTCTGCATCACCCTGTCACTCTGCACTACGCTGTGTCACTCTGAGTCACTCTGAGTAACTCTGTGTCACTCTGTGTAACGCTGTGTCAATCTGTCCCACACTGTGTCATTCTGTGTCACTCTGAGTAACTCTGTGTCACTCTGAGTCACTCTGAGTCACTCTGTGTCACTCCCCATGCATCCATGTTGCATCAAGTGTGGAAGAAGTATAGGCAGACCTGAGAGCATAGCTGGTCAACATGGTCACTGGCTGTCCCAACACCGTGTTGCAAGGTGGCTGCAGACATCCTCACAGCAGATAGCACAGCTCTGCACCTGGCTCCTTGCTGACCTGGAACCTATCTATAAAGTTCCCCACTGTTTGGACGTTGTGGAGAGTTGAAGGATTAACAGTCGAACTGCTTCATATCATGGAACAATAGACTTTCCAATATAAACAAGATGGCTTGAAGTGTCGTGAGAAGAAAGCATAGCTGGTCTTCTGACGTGAAAAATGCTTGTGTAAGGAAATAAGTTATGATGTCAGCCATTGGTGATTAAAGTGTAACTTTAGGGGCTAAGGTAATAAACATAGGTAGAGGTTTCCAATAGTTATAGTATAGAGAGATAACGGTTGATAAAGCCCGTTCTTCAAAGATGTTGGGAACAGTTAGGTCAGGAAGTCTTGTTTAAGGGAAGTAGCTTTGGAATAAACAACTACAACTGTTTACATGAATAGACTGTCTACATTATGCAGTCTTATCTTACCTTTGATGTAGGCAAAATATAGTGTACTCAAATCCTCTTGCAATGAAGGCCAACATGCCATTTGCCTTCCTATCTGCTTGCTGAACCTACATGTTTGCTTTCAGTGACTGGTGTACAAGGACACCCAGGTCCCTTTTTTGTACATCAGCATTTACCAATCTAGCACCATTTAAATAATACTCTACCTTTCTGTTTTTCCTACCGAAGTGGATAACTTCACATTTATCCACGTTATACTGCATCTGCCATGTATTTGCCCACTCACTCAACTTGTCTAAATCGCCTTGAAGCCTCTTTGCATCCTCCTCACAACTCACAATCCCACCTAGTTTCGTGTCATCAGCAAACTTGGAAATATTACATTTGCTTCCCTCATCCAAATCATTGATATATATTGTGAATAGCTGGGGCCCAAGCACTGATCCCTGCGGTACCCCACTAGTCACCGCCTGCCACCCGGAAAAAGACCCATTTATTCCTACTCTCTGTTTCCTGTCTGTTAACCAATTTTCAATCCATGCCAGTATATTACCCCCTATCCCACGTGCTTTAATTTTGCACACTAACCTCTTATGTGGGACTTTATCAAAGGCCTTCTGAAAATCCAAATACACCACATCCACTGGTTCTCCCTTATCTACTCTACCAGTTACATCCTCAAAAAACTCCAGTAGGTTTGTCAAACACGATTTCCCTTTCATAAATCCATGCTGACTTTGTCTAATACCGTTGATATTTTCTAAGTGTCCTGTTATCACATCCTTTATAATAGACTCTAGCATTTTCCCTACTACTGATGTTAGGCTAACCGGTCTGTAGTTCCCTGTATTCTCCCTCCCTCCTTTTTTAAATAGTAGGGTTACATTTGCCACCCTCCAATCTGCAGGAACTGTTCCATAATCTATCGAATTTTGGAAGATGACAACCAATGCATTCACTATTTCCATGGCTACCTCTTTAGTACTCTGGGATGCAGATTATCAGGCCCTGGGGATTTATCAGCTTTCAGTCCCATTAATTTCTCCAGCACTATTTTTTTACTAATACTAATTTCCTTTAATTCCTCCTTCTCACTAGACCCTTGGTTCCCTAGCATTTCTTGGAAGTTATTTGTGTCCTCTTCCGTGAAGACAGAACCAAAGTACTTGTTTAATTGCACTGCAATTTCCTTGTTCCCCAGTATAAATTCTCCCGTTTCTTACTGTAAGGGACCTACATTTGCCTTCACTAATCTTTTTCTTTTTACATACTTGTAGAAGCTTTTACAGTCCGCTTTTATGTTCCTTGCAAGTTTACTCTTATACTCTATTTTTCCCCTCTTAATCAATCTCTTGGTCCTTTTTTGCTGAACTCTAAACTGCTCCCAATCCTCAGGCTTGCTACTTTTTCTGGCAACTTTATATGACTCCTCTTTGGATCTAATACTATCCTTAATTTCTTTTGTTAGCCATGGTTGAGCCACTTTTCCTTTTGTGTTTTTGTGCCAGAAAGGAATGTATAACTGTTGCAATTCATGCATTCGTTCCTTAAATGTTAGCCATTGCCTATCCACCATCATGCCTTTTAATGAAGCTCCCCAATCTATCCTATCCAACTCACTCCTCATACCATCGCAGTTTCCTTTGTTTAGATTTAGGACCTTAGTTTCGGATTGGACTTCTTCACTTTCCATTTTAATGAAGAATTCTATCATGTTATGGTCACTCTTCCCTAAAGGACCCCGCACAACAAGGTTATTAATTAAAACCTTCTCATTGCACAATACCCAATCTAGGACAGCCTGTTCCCTAGTATGCTCCTCAACGTACTGGCCTAAAAAACCATCTCGTACACACTCCAGGAATTCATCCTCCACAGTATTATTGCTAATTTGGTTTGGCCAGTCTATATATAGATTAAAGTCACCCATGATTACTGTAGTACCCTTGTTACATGCATCTCTAATTTCCTGTTTGATGCCATCCCCTACATTTCCACTACTGTTTGGCGGCCTATAGACAACTCCCACCAATATTTTCTGCCCTTGGTTCTTCTTAGCTCCACCCAGACTGATTCTACATCTTGATTTTCTGAGCCAATATGCTTTCTCACTATTGCTCTGATTTCATCCTTTACTAACAAGGCCACCCCACCTCCTTTGCCTTTTCACCTGTCCTTCCTAAATATCGAATATGCTTGAATATTCAGCTCCCAGCCTTGGTCACCCTGCAGCCATGTCTCCGTAATTGCAATTATATCATATCCGTTTACATCTATTTGTGTTGTTAATTCTTCAACCTTATTACGAATGCTTCGTGCATTCAGATACAGTGCCTTTAGATTTGTGTTTTTAACATTTTTAGACATCTTAACATTTTTTTGTACTATGGCCCTATTTGTCTTATTACCATTTTTTCTTACCCGGACCCTATTTGTTAGTGCACTCCTTTGTTGGTACGCTCTGTCCCTTCCTAACTCAATCTGGTTATCCTTACCCCAATCACTTTCCTGCACTGCTTCTTTGTCTTTTCTCTTTAGCATTCTAGATTTCACTCCACCAGGACCCTCCCCCACCCCCCTTATTTAGTTTAAAGCCCTATCTACCTCCCTAGTTATTCGATTCGCTAGAACTCTGGTCCCAGCATGGTTCAGGTGTAGTCCGTCCCAACGGAACAGCTCTCTCTTTCCCCAGTACTGGTGCCAGTGCCCAACGAATTGAAACCCACTTCTCCCACACCAATCTTTGAGCCATGCATTCATCTCCCTGATTCTATTGACCCTATGCCAATTTGCTCGTGACTCTGGTAGTAATCCAGAGATTATGACCTTTGTGGTTCTGCTTTTTAATTTAGTCCCTAGCTGCTCAAACTCTCTCAACAGAAACTCTTTCTTTGTCCTACCTATGTCGTTGGTACCTACGTGGACCACTACAACTGGATCCTCCCCTCCCACTCCAAGTACTTCTCCAGATGTCCTTTACCCTGGCACCGGGTAGGCAACATAGCCTTCGGGACTCACGCTCCTGGCTGCAGTGAACAGTGTCTATCCCCCTAACTATACTGTCACCTACTACATCCACCTTCCTTTTTACTCCCCCCACTTGAACGGCTTCCTGTACCACGGTGCCATGGTCAGTTTACTCATCCTCCCCGCAGTCCCCGCACTGGTCCACAAGGGTTGCAAGAACCTCGAATGTTTTGGGGGTAGTGTGCAGCCTTCTCTGGTAGCAAATATAAAGGGGACATATGTAAGTGAAGAGGACCACCAGGAAGATAGAACACAGCCAGAGCAGATTGGATGGAGGTGACAGGCTGTGTGAGTGCTGTCCCACCTGTGGCCCAATCGTGCATCCTTTCAGGAAGCTGCAAGGTTACCAGCTGAGTGTACAAACATGTAACAACATCTCCATGGGTTGTTTTAGTAAGATTGTTTATTGCTCCTCACTATTAACTTGGACTAGCTGCGTGAGGGAGAATGCACAACACTTTGCCAAATGCTGATCTTTGTAAGCACACAGGAATATTCATCATTTCCATATCGACCAGCCAATCCGGATCCAGGCCTGATTCCCAGTCCTTTCCCCCACATTCCTGCTGGTAATGCACTTGAAAAGCCGTGGATTTTCAGGGCCAGTGTTCCTTACAGCTGTGTATTGACACTTTCACATCAGGTTGATTCGGAGAGATCCCTGTGCTGTTTGAATAACTGTGTAAACTCCTGCTGGTGTCCTGGGCACCATGTCACAGCTTATCTCACACTCTTCTTTCTTACATATGTCCCCTTTATATCTGCTTCCAGAAGAAGGCTGCACACAACAGCAGGCAGTGCTGGTAGACTGGAGGACCGGAACTCACTAAAGCTTTGGAACGCTGACAACTTATCAGGAGAGGGCCAATAAATTATGGGTGTGGAGTTAGTAGAGAGGGTGGGAAGCCTGAACTTGGACCTCTGACACAAAGCTGGAAAACACTTTGTGTTGCCACAGTACTTGATACTTCAGACAAGACACATTTATTGACCTACAGTAGGGCACAATGAGAGTAAAAATCTATTGTATATTGGAAATAAATACTGCCACAGAGAGATTCACTGACATATTAAAATGTGTCAATGTTCTCACCCCTGCAGAGTCCTGGGTCTGCTCAATTTTCGGCCTCTCAGTGACAGAGGAAGAGCCAAGTAGCCTGGACAGGCTGCACAGAAAGAACTGGAGACGGCAACCACAGGGCAGCCTGGGAACTGAACTGGAGCTGGCTGAGCCGGGGAGACACACCCACAGCTGAGGGAGGAAAGGGGGAGAGAGAGAGAGAAACAGAGAGAAAGTGAGAGAGAGAGAGAGAGACAGAAAGGGAGAGAGAGATAGCGAGAGAGAGGGTCGGAGAGAGATTGAAACAAAAATAGAGCGAGGGATGAGAGAGACAAAGAGACCGAGAGACAGAGCAGGAGAGAGAAAGAGGGACAGACAGAGAGAGAGAGAGAGAGAGGCAGAGATAAAGCGAGAGAGAGTGATAGTGACAGAAAGGGACAGAGATAGGGACAGGGAAAGAGAGGGAGAGAGAGAGATAGAAACGGAGAGATAGACAGTGGGCAGAATTTTCCAGGGTGTCAGTGGGCTCGATCGGTGTTTTGTTTTGACAGCGGGTCGGGACCCCACTGTCAACCCACCACCACATGCCTTTCCCATATGTTGGGTCTGCCAGCGCTGAGCAGACCTGACACGCAGATGTGGAGGAGTCAATTGTAATCATTAGTGGCACTTAACAATGCTTTTTTCCCAGCTGTTTGATTTTGACAGGTCGTCCACCGGTTTCCCACTGTGCTTAGATCTCGTCAGTGAAGCTGAGGCGGGAGGTCCAATGCCATTGTTTCAGCTAATGAGTTGTCAACTTCAAATATCAAGTCAAAGCTCCTAGCTGATTGAGAAATGTTCCCTTTGGCACTAGCTTCTCTAACCTGCATTTCCAATACAGATTCAAAATGCTGCAAGTCTTTACACAAGTCTCCATCCAGTCTGACCTCATTACCTCTCCCACCATTGACAGATAGCTTCTGTCATCTCTACTTCACCTGCCATCTATTCCATCAGAATCAGTGCCCTTGAAACTATCTCACCTTGGTCCTCAGAATCCCACCACAATCAGCCGCACCACCAACATCACCAGGCACACCAGCAGCACCAACAACAACACCAACCTTCTCCGCCATCACCTGATGCTACACAGGACGGAGGGCATCATCACCCAATCATATTGCTGCCCGGAATGGCAGGGATGGCCTCACCATGGCCACATTTAATTCACTTGATGCTGCACACCCTGGCTGACACATGATGTGCCAGGTTGGCACCGCCCCACACCAACACCATAAAGCATCCATCCCTGCAATGCCCAAGCCATTCCTTTCACACTCATCAGCATTGCGGGGGGTACCGTTATCTCTCACCATTCACTGCAACTCACTAAGCCACTTCCAAAGATGCACACAAATCTGTCCAAGAACGCAAAGTGTTGAAAATAAAGACTTCAATGATTGACAGCTCATTAACAGGAATTAACATGAACATTGGCTAAAACACACAAGTGCCTACCCTTGTGTGCTGTTAATTGGTATGAATGCACTAGGATGAGGGTGAGTGTGAGGAGTGGCTAGTGAGATGGGGAAGTGATAATGTAGATAGAGAGGGATGGGTGTAGGTGCAAGGTAAGTTGGTGTGAGTAAGGATGTATAGGAGTAGGGTAGGGAAGGCAGAGTGGTGTGGATGTGATGAGTGGCAGAGCAGGATAAGAGGGCGATTTTCTGATGTCGGAGGAGGCGGGTTTGGAGGCGGGTATGGCGTGTAAATCAGAAACAATGAGGGCGGGTTCGGAACCCGCCTCCAGCCCGCCTCCGCGGGATTTTGCCGGTGCCGGTTTTAGAGGTCAGGAAACGGTCCCGCCTCCAGCTGGCCATAGCGATACTTGTGATCATTAAATGCTCATTAAGGGCCTCTCTAAACCTATTTTGAGAGGCCTTCATGATTTTTCGAGCATTTCGGCGTGCTCCACGCACCTCCTAAACCACGCCAGGTAAACCTGGCGGGTTGACTCGTGGGTGGCCTCCTCACAGCTGCAGATCCAACAAGGCATCGTTTATTTCATCAGGGATTACTTGCAGGTGCCAGACCTTTGCTTTAAAAGGTCTCTGAGCACTTTTAGAAGGCCTTCCGAAGTCAGAGGTGCTGCAGCTTGAATCTATCAACTGTGGGACCTACTTGGAAGACCCTCTCCCCACTTGCAATGAGCGCTTCCCCAAAGAAGGCATCTGCAAGCAGCATGGGGACCATTTGTTTTCTTTCTGCATGGACCTCAGATGAGGATGAGGAGCATCAACGGCAGCAGCAGAACCAGCCAGCTCAGGAGCAACAGCAGCAGGAGCCCCAACCTCCTGCTCAGCCACCTGATGCTGCACAGGGCAGAAGGCACCAGCGCATCGAGGCACCTCGCCACAGGAGATACCCCCAACAGAGGGTTTACAGATAGAGGATGAGCTACCTCAACATGAGTGAGCAGCAGTGCCAAAGGAGGCTGAGACTTTCGCGAGAGTTTGTCCGAGAGATCTGCGGCCTGCTGCAGAAAGACCTGGTGCCCAGAGGAACGGGTGGATACCCCTTACCAGTGGCTGTCAAAGTCACCACCGCACTCAACTTCTTTGCCTCAGGCTCCTTCCAGGGATCATCAGCAGACATCAGTGGCATCTCCCAGTCGGCCGCCCACAGTTGCATCACGCAGGTTACCGATGCCCTTTTTGCTAAGGCCCACAATTACATCCATTTCACAAGGGATCAAGCAAGTATAACCGCCCGTTCGGTTGGCTTTGCAAATATGGCAGGCATGCCAATGGTGCAGGGCGTCATAGACTGCACACATGTGGCCCTTAGGGCACCCCATCACAACCCAGCTATCTTTGTCAACCGCAAGGGCTTCCACTCCCTCAACGTACAGCTGGTGTGTAACCGCAAGAAGGAGTTCTTGCATGTTTGAGCCAAGTTCTGTGGTAGTTGCCATGACTCTTTCATCCTGCGGCAGTCTAGTGTTCCTCCGCTTTTCAATCTGCCAAACCAACTTAACGGATGGCTCCTTGGTGACAAAGGCTGCCCCATGAAGAAGTGGCTAATGACGCTGATCAGGAGGCCAGCTAACGAGGCAGAAGAGTGCTACAACGCCAGCCACACTTCGACCAGGTCCAACATTGAGCAAACCATTGGGTTATTGAAGATGCGCTTCTATTACCTTGAACGATCAGGTGGAGCCCTGCAGTATCCACCATACAGGGTCTCCAGAATGGTCGTGGTCTGCTGTGCATCGCACAGCATCGTGGCTTGCAGCTTCCTGAGGAGCAAGTAGCTCAGTTCTAGCCCTCCTCAGATGAGGATGAGGAGGAGGAGGAACAGGAGGCTGAGGCAGAGGAGGAGCAGGAGGAGGTACGAGCGCCAGTTTATCGACCAGCAGCAGCGGCAGCATGCGAGCACATGACTGCCCGGGATGGAAGGGATGAACATATCCTGGCCAGATTTGCATAGGTTGCCCAAGTTGGCACATGTCCTTGGGTCCATACTCAGACATCATTGACAATGGACATGACTCTCTTGCCTCCTTTCACTCAGGCCACCAACCTGACAATGCAAGTGTGGCGGAGCCCGCAATGTGGAGCTGCCTAAGGCGAATGAACAGATGCCATAACGCCAACATTTTGGCATCAAATCATTTTAATGCTTTCCAACAGGGATGGCATTTCATCAATACACAGAAACATTCTCCCAATCTGCACACAGATGTGGAGGTTATATCCCTTGCCAGCTGTACCCACACAACCTTCTTTGGGAGGCCTCTTGCTCCCAGATGAGTGGAAGAGCACCTCCCTGCTAGCTGCCACCCCATCAAACAACATTTGCAGCACCTCATCCGAGAGCCTTGGGGAGGCCTTGCCTTGGAATTAGCTATAGTGGGATCTCAAAATATGTTGCAGGTGGTGCAGCATAGGCAGAAATCCTGTGGAATGAGCCAAAGGAGCAAGAAGCCATAAAATCAGTCTGGAAAAGTGATGTCAACAGAGGTGGGTTTCAGTCCCAAAATACTAATTGAGCAAGAGCATCCCACACCTCTGAAATCAGGTGGCCAATCATGGGAAAATCTCAATTTTTTGAAAACTATCAGTGGAGGCGGGTTTCAAACCCACCCAAACCGTAACCTGCCTGCATCTCGGCTCCAGTGGGAAAATCGCCCCCAATGTTTTGTGATCTACTGAGATCATTGAAAGGTTTGTGCCACGATGAGGTAGAAGATCAACCATGATCTTATTGAATGGCGGAGCAGGCTTGAAGGGCCAAATGTCCGACTCCTTCTCCTATTTCTTATGTTATGTTCTTATACTGCAGCCTGGTCCTCCCTGCTTGTGTCCTCCTGTGCAATGTGCAACCAGGCTGTGTTTGTCTCCTGGGGAGGTCTCTTCCGCCCATTGGAAGGGAAGAGAACCTCCCTGCGTGCTGTGACTCCCTCCATAAGCATATGGAGGGAGTCATGGGAGAGCCTGGGTGCAGCTCTGCATCTTTGTGCAGTGCTTGTCAGGGGTTGAAGCACCTCAATGCTGTAGAACACTGACAGCACAAATGTTAAAATTAATTTGCACATGGTCCCTTTAAGGAAACCAGCTGATGACGTGTCATCGAATGACGTCATTAGACCCGCTTCCTTCAATTGGCCAGAAAACGTGCTGGGCGGGCTTAACAAGCCCCATCAGGGGAATGTCATTTTACACAGCGGGCTGGAGCCAGCAGCAAGGCCGTGACCCACCACCGAACTCTCCCAACACGGACCCGCTGAGGTTGGTAAAATCCAGTCCAGTGAGACAGAGGGAGAGAGAGAGAGAGAAAAGGACAGAGAGAGGGAAAGAGAGAGAAAGTGTGAGAGAGTCACAGAGAGAAAGGGAGAGAGGGAGAGAGAGACAGACAGAAACACAGAAAGCGAGAGACAGAAACAGAGAGAAAGATAGGCAAGTAGAGAAGGCAAGAGAGAGAAACAGAGAAAGAGCACAAGTGCACTAATGGATCTGCCCATCCCTTCCACTCTGGAAAGGAAGGGCTCCACGCTCTGCGCAAAGCCCTGTGCGAGGCCCTGGTGCTGGACTCCTCCATGCTCTTTGACATTGCATTCAGGCATTCTGGCAGGCCTGCCAATGCACCAAGCATTTCATTGTGCATGCCCATCAACGTTCGTCTGTAGGCCGCCCCATCTAAGTCCTCATCTGAGTCCTCTGGAGCAGTACTCGTGTGCCACCACACTCTCCGGGGAGCTTGCACCTATGCTAGCCTTGGCTGCAGCCCACTCATGCCCGGTGACTCACCACGTGACGATCCAGCCTCTAAGCTACCCTCTAATGTCTGCGCAGTGCCAGTATCTGAGCTGGTGGCTGCGACTGTCAGATCGAGTGACGGTGTTTCTTCTTCATCATCACTCTCCTCTCCCTCTTCCTCTTGCACCATTGGCTATGCAGATTGAATTTCTTGACTAGCTGAAAGGAGAAAGGCCCAAGGATAAGGTTGTG
The DNA here is from genome assembly GCA_030390025.1 of Squalus acanthias. Lineage (NCBI taxonomy): Eukaryota > Metazoa > Chordata > Chondrichthyes > Squaliformes > Squalidae > Squalus > Squalus acanthias. Next base: position 113,845,840 of record CM059434.1, read on the forward strand.
GTGAGGGGAAGGAGGGAAAAGAAGAGGTGCATGCTTACACCATCTGCAGCTTGTAAATCAGAAGAGATTGTGCGATGAGGGGGAAGTGGGATGTGAGAAGGAGGATAACGTATAAGGATACCGGCTTCTTATATTCTTGCAGCTCCACCACTGGCTATGGGCACAGCCATGCCCCACCCAAGAATGATCAGCACCTTCTCCTCCATGGGGGTGAGGTGATGCAGGCGAGCCTGTCCCCCACCGGTTAGCTTCTGCAAGTGCCGGTTATGTGCCACCTTCTCCTGCAAGAGAAAGGAAAGTGTGTCAGTGAGTGTGGTGCAATGTGTTTGGATGATGTGCCTGTCATGGTTGAACAGCTGCCAGTGTGTGCAAGCTGTGAGATTTGGGTGTGAGGCTTGCAGCAGTGGTAAGTGAATGTGAGTATGAGTCGTGTTTGGTGGAGAATGTTGGTAGCTGAGTGATGGGGGTGTGGTGCATTGAGCAGTTTGTGATGTTAGTGCTGCCGATGCTGGGATATGGCATTTGAAGATGAATTCACTCGTGTGAGGTCATTAAACTTCCTCCGGCACTGCGTCCACGTCCTCGGGGCTACACTGCTGGCATTTACCACAGTGGCTATCTGCTCCCACTGCACTTTGCTCTGTTGCCTGGAGGGCCTCCTGGCCCGCTATGGAAAGAGGACCTCTCTCCTCCTATTGACCTCCTGCACCAAAACCTCCACTGCTGCATCAGAGAATCTTGGTGCACACTCTCTCCCCTGTTGTGTCATCATTAGTTGTTCTTTTCCACTCTCTTCCCAAGCCAGTTCAATGATCTGCTGCAGTCAGAATCCACCTCCCTTTTAAAAGGTCCAGACTGCCTTTAAGTAGTGCAGGTTAGCTTTAATTTGTGCCAGCCTCACATGTACTTGGATTCCCTGCTGAGCATTCAGCCACTCAGCAGCATGTTCAGCACTGGGCTGAACGCCACAATCATGGAAATGATCAGGCAGCACAAACAGGCACAGGATGCTAGCGCATCGCCACGCCCATTTTCATGGGGAAATGAATTTCTAGGCCTTAAGTTAATTTACATTGCATGTGATCCATTGGCTGGGTCATAAGCTCATGCAAGGCTCCTCTAGCACTTTCTGACTCCTGTTTCAATCTCCTCGGGCTGGATTTTCTCAATGGAGACGAGCTGGAGCAGGGACTGCTGCTTGTCGGTTCAATGTCCCGCCTCCATCATCTTCTGGCCAACTAGCGTGATTTCCCCCTGATTGACCTTGTTAAGCCCGCCTTGCGGGCTCAGCAGGCCAATTAGGGGGGAAGTCACTGACAGAGCACTTTAACGTCTGACGTACTATCTGTCAAGATTTCTTAAAAGAAGAAATGTCAGCGTTTGACAGCTCTGTAAAGCTGTCAAACACTGACATTCTCTGTAATTTGATGAGGCCTTGTGTTCAGGACTCATCAAACCTTTCAACTTTGTAGATTTCAGATGGCTGTTGGGTTGGAGGATCCAACAGCCAGTCTGTGAAATCGACAAGGAAGATGTCGGCTCTCCCAATCCAGGGTGGGTGAAGGCTGTAGGCAGAAAACAAGGTAAGTGAACATTTTTTAACACTTAACACTCACCTTCCATACTTACCACTCCACACTTGCACCCATCACTCACCTCTACATCTTACTTTCAGGTGCCTCCGACCCCCGCAGACCTCCTTCATGTCTCCTCCAACCCGATGGGGTTAACAGGCAGTTAAAAGTATTTAATGCCTTTCCCGCCTCCAGGAGACGGGACCCGAAGCAGCACATCTCCCGCCTCCTGGCAAAAGAGCACGGAGGCGGGATGGGGGCGGGTTTGCCATCCGCCCCCACTTTCTGCTACTTTACTGGCAGTCCCGCCTCCATGCCCGCCTCCTCGGGGCTGAGAAAATCCAGCCCCTCTTCTCTGTTTGTATAATATCCCATTCCTGTATTGCTTGCTGACTCCCTAACCCTGGGGCTTGTAGAATTCGCAAAATTATCACGATTTTATAATAATAAGAAGGAGACATAAAGTTTCGTATAAACGGCTTTATTTCAGCAAAATGCTGTCATGTTTCAAAAAGGACACAAGCAGCCTGTAAAATGGCCGCCACGCCTCGTGGCAGAAGGTTCTAGATTTTCAGTAGGCAGACAAGATGGCGTTTCAATAAACATTTCAGCAAGATCGGACAGGACTCAGCACATTTAAGATAATGACAAGACGCGATGGTTTTGCATTTTTAAACATAAATACTGGAATCGGTCTTCCAGGTACAAACAAGGGCTATTGTACTGGGCGATCAAGGACCCATCCAAAGACATTGATATGCAAAATCCCCACGGCTCTACGATGAGAGAGCCGTTCGTGGGTACTCACAGCAAGCATTTGGAAGCCCCCAAAACCCCTCCAGGGAGACTACCAGCCGGTTCCACAATGGGAGAAATATTAACGGGTACTCAAACAGTTACAAGTGTCACCGAAACCCATTAACGACAAGTACCACCCCATACAAGAAGTTTGAGCGCCAAAACATGACAAAAGATGAACATTTAGATTGGGCGGGAGATTAGGAATTACAGTACTATAACTGTAGTGTCCAAACGTCCATCTTTCTCTTATCCTCTGGCTGTTCATCGTGCGCTTATTCTTTACCACCGACTGGGGCTCTGGACTCTCATTCTCTGATCCACTGATTTTCCGGGAGTCAACCTCGTGGCTTGCCGCGAAGATCTGTGGAGAACTGGACTGTGAAGGCCGATAAGCGGGCGCACCATCCCGAGAAGTCGGTAAACGGTGTTGAAACCGAAGGCCCGAGAGGAGATGAGATGAGATGAGATGAGAAGAGAAGAAGACGACTACACGTGCCGCCGCGGTCAGTAAACCCCGACCGCGCCCGAAAATCGATTAACCATTTCTTCGAATTCTATCGGCTACTCCACAACTGGTGTCGGTCCAGAAAGACTTTTCTTTGAATTTTACTGGCTAACTGGTGCCGGACATAGGGAGACTCTTCTTTGAGTTTTATCAGAGTTCCGAGGTCAACACAGATATTCATGACAGCAGACGATCCAGCCTGCTAGCCGGAGCAGAAGCGAGTAAACAAGTGGGGTACAGAGACCCCTGATCAACATGTGGATAGTCAGGTGCTGCGGTGAAAACATCCGAGCAGAGTTTCGGAATTCTCCGAGTTATCACGAGTGGTGAGCATGAGTCTCGATCCTACAAATCTAGATTAGGACAGGTATTGATAGGGGAGGGTTTATGTTTTAAGGATAATTATAATGTGTGTCCCCTTTTACGATGTGTCGTGCGCTCCTCGTTTCCCTAAACCTAGTTGCATGAATGTATGTAAGTTTGTAATGTCATTAATCTGTGTTTATGACATGTATTTCGTAATCTTGAATAATATGCAATAAAGATTTCCATTTCGCACTATTCAACCGGGTCAACCTGAGTTTTCTCTGCATTATTGCTCTCGCACCTAAGTCCAGTGTCAGAACCGTAAGGGCGAGTGGGTCGAACCACTCACAGGTGTCTAGTGCTACCAGGCTGGCGGGAGACCAGAACAGGCAACAAGGCCTAACCCCGCACTAGCACCCAGGCTAAGCACAGAGCCACCCAAACCCCTTACAGGCTGTAGTGGTAGTAGCTGACACTGGTGACTGAGCCAACATGATCGATACATCCTCCAATCATTGTTGATGTGTCGCCTCACGCTGCGCTTTCTCTTTTAACACATCACTTATTCTATTTTCGCTTATCTGCATGCAAAAGTGAGCTGTGTATCCTAACAAATGCTTTGCTGATTTTAATGTCAGCTTTTTGTCATTCACCAACCCCTCTATGTGGGTCATCGCCATCGCACACGGCTCATTAGTTTTGGTCATTACGGTGACCAACACCTCACTACCGGCTACGTCAATAGTTTCTTTTGAAGAGCTTCCCTGACAGTCGCCATGGTTACTTGAACTATTGGAAAGAGAACCCCACCCACCCACCAAACGGGTTTCCTACCTTAACAAAAGATGGTTTTGTACAATGGGAGTAGAGAGACCATGTGAGATGGCCAGGTCGAGGGGGCGGCTGTGCAGGGGTTGAGACGCTGATCTCAGTTGGGTGGGGGCTCTGGTGGGACTCTGACCGAGGGCTCTGCAGTGGCATGGAAGTGTGAGCGCTTGGAGAGGAGCCCCCACTTCCTTGATGTCTGCCACCAACTTCCCTCTCATGGGTCAGGTCCACCTCAGCGCTTGCAAGTGGCTTGAGAGCACCTTGCTGCACATCAGGGGGGCCATGGGGACCCGTCTCTGCACTGGCAGCCCTACTCAGAAGGACTTCCATGAAGCTCTGGTTTCTCTGTTAAATAGCTGACCATTGCTCCTCCAGAGATGTCAGTCTATTCTGAACACTCACCATGTTTTCCTCACTTCGGCGACTTACTGCCTCCATGGCCGTAGCCAGCCTTTCCACAGAGCTTGCCATCCTTTCCGTAGTGCTGCGTTCATGCGCCAATGCCTCCACAAAGGCTCTGCTCATGTTAGCGAGGGACTCCTCCATTCGCTCCACACTCGCAGCTACCCTAGAGACAAAACCTGCCAGAGACTTCTGCACCTGTTCCTGGAGTTCCAGCACCACTGTTCTTCTGCATGGACCCGGAGGCACAGGATTGACATGCAGCTGAGCCGAGCTGGCAGAGTCCTGCGCCCTCCGACGAGGACTCTCCATTGCTGTCCCTGTCTCCACCATCTGCTGATGCTCACTTGTGAGCTGTGATACACCAGGTGACAACACTACTCTATCTCGCGAGGGTCCCACCGAGGTGTGAGTGTCTGCGCTGGTGCTGGGTGCTCTGAATTCTGCTGATGCTGCGCCCTCAGAGGTTGGAGCTTCCTCTGAGGAGTGTGGAAGCTCATGCTCTTCCTCCTGGACAGTGGGGATGGTGGCTTTGGATGGTCCTGTGGGGAAGTAAAGGAAAGAGTTAGAGATATGAGGTCATGGTTACATGAACATTGAATAGTGCAGATGATCATAAGTCAATCAGTTAGAGCATCAGCTTCATTATCAGTGACTCATGCAATGTCAATGAGAGAGATGCCAAACTATTCTGGCACCAGCTTGCTGTGATGCGCCCGTCTGTCCGTCCCCCACTTGCGCATCCTCCTCCACTCCCACAATCTCCAGGGCCGCCTCCTCCGCAGGGGTGAGCTGGGCTATTGAGGGTGGCCCTCCTCCTGTCCTCGCCCTCTCCCTCTTATTGTGGGCTCTCTTTTCCTGCAATGAGGGACACAAGTGGAGTTTGAGTGAAAATGAAGGAGTGAGTGTAGAGATTCCATAGCATAGATGCTTAGAAGGAGACAAAGATGGAGTGAGGTGCCAGGACCAAGGGCCCTCCCTGTGTGTTGTAAGTTATTGTCATAGCATCACAGTAGTAGGGAGTGTGAGGGCTGCGTAGTCGAATAGCTAAGTGAATGTGAACATAGAGAGAGAGGGAATGGGTAAGGGTGCAGGGATGTCAGTGTCAAGTGGGATGTGGAGGAAGAGGTTGGCAAAGCAGAATGCTGGTGAGGAGAGGCGATGGGGATCAGATTGAGGGTGATGGGAAAGTCATACTCACTTTTCCAGTGCGCAGAAGGTCATGAAACGTCTTCCTGCACTGCAGCCAGGTTCTGCGGCACATAGACAGAGAATTGACCTCCTGGGCCACTTGCATCCACACAGCTTTAGTCTGCTGAGGAGCCGTTTTCCTCCCTGAGGAAGGGAAGAGCACCTCCTTATTGGATCTGGCTCCCTCCACCAGAGCTTGCAGGGCGGCTTCATCAAAGCGTGGAGCAGACTTTGGCCTGCTGCTGGACATAGTTGCTGAAATAAGGGCTTACAGCAATGGGCATGAAGTTTGTAGTCTGCAGAAGAAGCAAGGCTGCTTGCAGGCCTTAAATCCAGCAGCACTGATGACGTCATCGGAGGCGACTTTCAGGATGGAAAGACTAATTGGGCCAGGGGTTCCCACACGCTGGAAATCAAGTGTCCAATTCGGGGAAAATCGCAATTTTTTCCCACATCTCATTGGAGTCGTGTGGCTAACACGAAAACCAGCTGACACGCCCCCAGCCCGCCCCAATGGCAAAATCGAGCCCGTTAACTCTGTTTCTCTCTCCACAGATGCTGCCTGACATGCTAAGTATTTCCAGCATTTTCTGTTTTTAGTTTATACTAGTTAGGCTACAGCTGGAGTACAGTGTACAATTCTGGTCACCACATTACAGGAAGAATGTGGTTGCACTAGAGAGGGTACCGAAGAGATTTACGAGGTTGTTGCCAGGATGAGAAAAGATTGGATAGGCTAGGATAATTTTCTTTGGAACAGAGCAGGCTGAGGGGAGACTTGATTGAGATTTATAAAATTATGAGGGACCCAGATAGAGTGGATAGGAAGGACCTGTAAGGGGTTTTGTCGCGTGCTTGTATCACAGACGGTGCTGGTACGGGGTTAGGCCTTCGTTGCCTAATACTATTGCTTGCTCTGGTCTCCGGCCAGCCTTGTTGCAATAAGCACCTGTGAGTGGTTCGACCCACTCGCCCTTACGGTTCTAACACTGGACTTAGGTGCGAGAGCAGTAATGCAGAGAAAACTCAAATAGACCCGGTTGAATAGTACGAAATGGAAATCTTTATTGCATAGCGTCCAAAATCATAAAGTACATGTCATAGGCACAAATTAACGATAGTACAAGTATACATACATTCATAAAGCTTGGTCTATGGTAATGAAGAACGCACGGCACATCGTAAAAAGGGGAACACATTATACTTTATCCTTAATAAAACCACCCTCCCTTATCAATACCTACACTACATCTAGATTTGTAGGATCGGGAAACATGCTCACCACTCGTGATATTTCGGAGAATTTTAAAGTGAGGCACTCGGCTCGTTTGCTGCAGCGTCTGACTGTCACGTGTTTGGAGGGGTCTCTGTACCCCACTTGTTTATCTTCGCTGCTGCGACAAGCAGGCCAGACAGTCTTTTGTCATGAAGAACTCAGCAGAACTCGGAAACGTTTGTAAAATTCAAAGAAGAGTCTTCCTGTACCGACACCGGTTGTCGGTAGAATTCAATGAAGAGTCTTTTATCGTATTTTCGGGCGCGGTCGGGGTTTACTGACCGTGGCGGCACGTGGATTCTTCTTCTTCTCGTCTCGTTTCGTCTTGTCTCTTCGGGCCTTCGGGTCCAGACACCGTTTACCGACCCTTGGGATGGTGCACCCGGTCACTTGCCATCGTTGAGGCGGCTCGTTCCGTTTGAGCTCCACCCAACATTCGAATAACCGACCAGTACGGCTAAAAGTCAAGAGTCAACAATGTCCAGCCCTAAGGAAAAGAGCTTCAGCAAGGGTCTGCCGAGAGATAAGAGACCGATGGACATTTGTTCTCTATAGTTATAGTGCTGTGTCCCCTTATCTGCCGCTCAAATCTTAATGTTTGTCCTTTGTGAAATATTGGCGCACAAAACTCCCAGCATGGGGCGATTCTTTCCTTTAACGGGTTTCGGTAGCACCTGAAACTGGCCAACTATCCGTTAATGTTTTCCCCATTGTTGAACCGGCTAGGAGCCTCCCTGGCTGGGTTTTGGGGGCCCCCGAATACTTGCTTAAACACCCGTGAATGGGCCTCTCATTGTAGAGCCGTGGGGGTATATGTGGATTGCTGTGTCTGGATGGGCCTTCGATTGCCCAGTACAATGGTCCTTACTTGTGCATGGAAAACGATTCCAGCACTTATATCTTTTGCTATTGTTTCGAATGCAAACAGGTTGCATCCTGTCTTTATCAATGTTTGCTGAATATTATCCAATCTTATACTGAAATGTTTATTCGAACGCCATCTTGTCTGCCCACTGTATTTCTGGAAGCTTCTGCCACGATGCGCGGCGGCCATTTTACAGGCTTCTGTGTCCTTTTTAATCATGACAGCATTTCGTTTAAATAAACTGATCAAACGAATCTGCTTCTCTTTCGTTATTTTGAATCGCGATAATTGCGAAACTTTATAGACCTATTTCCTTTAGCAGAGAGGTCAATAGCCAGGGGGCATAGATTTAAAGTAATTGATAGAAGGATTAGAGGGGAGTTGAGGAGAACGTTTTTCACCAGAGGGTGGGGGTGCGGGGTGGGGTCTGGAACTCACTGCCTGAAAAGGTGGTAGAGGCAGAAACCCGAATCACATTTAAAAGTACTTGGATATGCACTTGAAGTGCTGTAACCTACACGGCTACAGGTCCAGAGCAAGAAAGAGGGATTAGGCTGGATCGCTCTTTTTCGGCTGGGCAGAGACGATATGTGTCGAATGGCCTCCTTCTGCACCATAAATTTCTATGATTCTATAATTCTATGAAACAGAGGTAGAAAGGCGGAGAGTTTTAGAGAGGGAATTCCAGAGCTTAGGGCCTTGGCAGCTGAAGGCACGGCCACGAATAGCTGAGCGATTAAAATCAGGGATGCTCAAGAGGTCAGAATTAGAGCAGCGCAGATATCTCGGGGGGTTGTGGGGCTGGAGATAGGGAGTGGGGCGAGGCCCTGGAGGGATTTGAAAAGAAGGATGAGCATTTTGAAATCGAGGCGTTGCTTAACCTGGAGTCAATGTAGGTCAACGAGCACAGGGATGATGGGTGAACGGGACTTGGTGCGAGTTAGGACACGGGCAGCAGAGTTTGCATGACCTCAAAGTTACGTAGGGTAGAACGTGGGAGGCCAGCCAAGAGTGCGTTGGAATATTCAAGTCTAGAGTTAACAAAGGCGTGGATGAGGGTTCCAACAGCAGATGAGCTGAGACAGTGGCCAAGTTGGGCGACGTTACAGAGGTGGAAATAGGCGGTCTCAGTTATGGTGAGGATATGTGGTCAGAAGCTCATTTCATTCCAAGCCACTGAAAGGCCTCCACTCTCCAGCCAGAACCTGATAACTGGAGGACATTGTGAGAAAGTGTTCGATAGCCTCGGGGTTAAATCCAGACCGGGTCAGATTGAAAATCTCTGACAGGGCCTGGGTACTACCTAATGTTACAGTCCTGTCCTTCCCCCCGACCCCCACAGCCCCCAGGGACTAGGTACTACATGTGGTTACAATACAACAACAACAACTGGCATTTATATCGTGCCGTTAATGTAGTAAAATGACCCAAGGAACTTCACAGGAACAATTATCAAACAAAATTTGACACCGAGCCACATAAGGAGATATTAGGGCAGGTGACCAAAAGCTTGATCAAAGAAGTAGGTTTTAAGGAGCATCTTAAAGAAGGAGAGAGTTGTCGAGATGTGGAGAGGTTTGGGAAGGGAATTCCAGAGATTAGGGCCGAGGTAGCTGAAGGCACGGCTGTCAATGGTTTTTTTTGGGGGGGAGCAAAACTGGTGGGGTGAAGACAATCGGGCAGGCGCAAGTGGCCAGAATTGGAGGAGCGCAGAGATCACGGAGGGATGTAGGGCTGGAGGAGGTTACAGAGATAGGGAGAGGTGAGGCCATGGAGTTACTTGAACACAAGGATGAGAATTTTAAAATTGAGTCATTGCCGGACCGGAAGCCAATGTAGTACAGCAACAACAGAGCTGCTGGGTGAATGGGCTTGGTGCAAGTTAGGATACAGGCAGCAGAGTTTTGGGAATCTCAAGTTCACAGATGGTGCAAGGTGGGAGGCCGACCTGGAGAGCATTGGAGCAATTGAGTCTGGAGGTAACAGAGGCATGGATGAGGGATTCAGCAGCAGATGAGGTGAACCAGGGGCGGAGATGGGCGATATCGAGGAGGGGTAAGTAATGGAGAGAATATGGGGTCGGAAGCTCAGCCCAGTCAAATAGGAATGCAAGGTTTTGAAGAGTCTGGTTCAGCCTCAGACTGTGCCAGGGAGAGGGATGGAGTCGGTGGCTAGGGAACGAAGTTTGTGGCGGGGACCGAAGACAATCATTTTGGTCTTCCCAATATTTAATTGGAGGAAATTTCTGCTCAGCCAATACTGTCTTTTCACCCCAGGGACTGTGTCTTAGGGGGTCACAATAGTATGTTTTCACCCCAGGGACTGGGGACTACGTAGGGTTACAATACTGTCCTCATACCACAGGGACTGGGTCTAATGTGGTTACAATACTGTCCTTTCCCCTCACGGTTTGGGTAGTGTCTGGGATTACATTTCTTTCCATATAATTCTGGCCATTTGTATGTTTGAGTCAAGACACAGTGTGTCGGCAGGCTATTCTACATGGGGGGTTTTCACTGTGGTCACAACCGGATCCCAGCCTGTCCTCCCTTTGGGTTGTGTCTCTTGTCAGTCAGGCTGACCAGGGAAGGCCCAGTGGAGAAGTGAGGCAGTCGTTGAGGTTCAGAAACGTCCATATACACTTGTACTTCCTGCAGGAACGTTGGATAATGAGGAGCCGCAGGAACGCTGGCTGATTTCCGCCTCCCTATCCCAGGGGTTCTGAGGCCAAGTGTAGCCTCCCTAAAGCTACACTGAGATCAGCTAATTTAGCTCAAACCCGGAATGGACACTGGCACCTGCCTGGCTCGGATAGTTCAGAGACTCAGTGCCCAAATCCAGTGAACCGTCGGGAGCTCATTGTGTATTCATTCATTTATTTTCACATTTCAGGGGATCCCTGGATTAGGGTCCATTCCGAAAACCCTTCCCTCAGTGAAAGGTGGAAGTCTCATCTCCTGGTCATCGGAGAAAAGTTCCAAGCTAATCCCTCGGTTACTGAGATCATCCAAGTACAGTTGCAGGGAAAGAAAGGACACAACTGCCCAGCTTAGTGGGAGGCTCATAGGAAAAGCATTGATCATCAGAGACAAGCAGCACAAGACACTCTGTCCCCCTGAGCCCTCTTCAATTCTGGCTGTGTAGATTCTTGAAGATCTGTGGTGGTTGGTGTTCGATATAATTGAAACCAAATGCACCTACGGTTGACGGGAACGGGATCAAAGTCCCAGGCACAAGTTGTCCCAGATGTCTTCTTCTTAGGCAGTCCCTCGGAACCGAAGATGACTTGCTTCCACATTAAAAATGAGTTCTCAGGTGACTGATGAGTCCAATGCGGGACCTACAGTCTCTGTCACAGGTGGGGCAGACGGTGGTTGAAGGAGCAGGTGGGTGGGGTTGACGTGCGCTCCTTGCGCTGCCTGCGCTTGGCTTCCGCTTGCTCCCGGCGAAGAGACTCGAGGTATTCGGCGCCTTCCCGGATGCTTCTCCTCCACTTTGTGCAGTCTTGGGCCAGGGATTCCCAGGTGTCAGTGGGGATGTTGCACTTTTTCAAGGAGGCTTTGAGGGTGTCCTTGAAGCATTTCCTCTGCCCACCTGGGGCTCTCTTGCCGTGCCCGAGCTCCGAGTAGAGCGCTTGTTTTGAGAATCTCGTATCGGGCATGCGGACAATGTGACCCGTCCATCGGAGCTGATCGAGCGTGGTCAAAGCTTCGATGCTGGGGATGTTGGCCTGAGCAAGAACACTGACGTTGGTGCGCCTATCCTGCCAATGGATTTGCAGGATCTTGCGGAGGCAGCGTTGGTGGTACCTCTCCAGTGCTTTGAGGTGCCTGCTGTACATGGTCCATGTCTCTGAGGCATACAACAGGGCGGGTATCACTGCTTCTCTGTAGACCATGAGCTTAGTGCCGGGTTTGAGGTCCTGGTCTTCAAACACTCTCTTCCTCAGGCGACCGAAGGCTGCACTGGCACACTGAAGGCGGTGTTGGACTTCGTCGTCGACGTCTGCCCTTGTTGACAGTAGGCTCCCGAGGTATGGAAAGTGGTCCACATTGTCCAAGGCCTTGTCGTGGATTTTGATAATCGAGGGGCAGTACTGTGTGGCGGGGGCAGGTTGGTAGAGGACCTTTGTCTTACGGATGTTTAGTGTAAGGCCCATGCTCTCGTATGCTTTGGCGAAGGTGTTGACGATGGTTTGGAGTTCGACCTCCGAGATGTAGAATGTAGGTGAAGGCTGAATAGATGAAGACACTGAGATGCTTGTATCATTTTCCAGTCCCCGACTGCCCCTTTCACTTACCTGTGTGACTTTTACAGATACTCAGTTCTGAGCAGAGGAGTCTTGTCTTGAATCGGGCTTCAATTGGTCGGTTGTCTGTCTCTCTCTCTCTCTTTGTTTGTCTCTCTTTCTCTTTATTCTCATTCTCTCTGTCACTCGCCATCGCTCTGTCTCTCTGGCATTCTCTGTCTGTCTCTATTTGTCTCTCTCTGTCTGTCTGTCTGTCACTTTCTGTCTCACTCTTTCTGTCTGCCTCTGTATGTCCGTTTCACTCTATCTGTCTGTCTTTCTCTATCTGTCTCTCTCTGTCTCTCTATCTCTCTCCCTTCACACCACAAGCTAGCACTTGTCCCTCTGTTTCATTTCAGGAGCTGAATATGTGGAAGCCCCTGTCCCAGTGGTGGAAGAGGAGCTCAGTCTTCCTGAAGATGGACCTTCACTCAATCTGACTCTCGCAAGCACCAGCTCAGATATTGGTACCACGCGTACTTTAGAGGGTACGTTAGAGGAGGTATCTGCATGTACTGACTCACCGGGCACAATTGCGCAGGAGCTAGGGCAGGTGGGTAGGCTGCCACAGATGCCAGCTCACTGGAGGGGAGATTGCATACTAGCTCTACTGCAGAGAACCCAGATACTGACTTTGAGGGCCCAGCTTACCGAGGAAGGCAGATGGGCCCCTACCAGCAAATGCGATGGTCACTGGGCAGCCTGCCAGTGAGTTTGAGCACAATGTTACCGAGCACAGAGGAGTCCAATGTTAACTTGTGTCAAAGCTTCGTGCAGAGCATGGAGATATTCTGTCCAACATGGATGGAGTGGTCAGCTCCATCAACACCACAGTGGCGACCCTGCCATGGAGCCTCTCCTGACAGTTCTCCAGCTGCCATGGAAGCTCAGACAGCTGTCACCTTGGCATTGAGGGCTAATATTGTCATTGGGCTTCCAGGGCATCATGTCAGTCCTGCACTCTGCTCTCACGCAGACCCATAGCAGTACTGAGGCCCAGTCTCAGAAGAGTGGCTTTGGCTCCATGGGAGAAGTACTTGCTGTGGTCTCTCAGGGCATGGCTGCCCCTCCATCACCCACTCCATTGGTGCCCTTGATAGTGGCACACAGCCAGCTGGGCCTGACTGCCCCAGCCCACATCAAGATGCTGCCATCTGCAGCCGGGCTCTCTAGGCCCAGAGTTGCTCAATGTCGCTCACCATGGCCATCTGAAGTGTCCTCAATGGAAGCTCAGCAGCCTCCCACCTCCCAAGGTATAGACACTGGGGAAACACTTTGTAGGAGATCTAGGATAGGTAATCGAGCACTAATGGCTGGTACAAGGGTGAATTATAATCATTCCTGCTGATGATAACATACACTGGGACAATATTTGTTTGATAAATTTGTTTTTTGTCTGGATTTGGTGTTGGTGTTTATATTTGTCATGAAGTGATTTCAAGACCCATGAAGCTGGACTGAAGGAAGGGAATCGGATGGCGATAGTAAGGATGGTGGTGATAAGGCCTGTGTGATTGTTGGTGTACTGGCGATGGGAGTGATGATTTAGGTGAAGTGCTCTTCGATGAACTCTGTCAGTTTGGGTCACTGGTGCTCGATGCCTCTCCTCCTCCTGCTGCTGCACATCTTGTGACAGAGTATGTCTGCCACTCTTTCTCTCTGTCGCTCTCTCTCTCTCTCTGTCGCATATCTCTTTGTCTCTCTCTATCTCCTCTCACTCTGTCTCTCTCTATGTCTCACTCTCTCCATCTGTCTCTCACTCCCTCTCTGTCTTTCTCTCTCCCTGTCTCTCTATCACTCTGTCTATATTTCTCCATCTCTCTCTCTCTGACTCTCTCTCACTGTCTCACTCAATCTTTCTTTCTCTCTATCTTTCTCTGTCTCTCTGTATCTCTATCACTGTCTCTCTCTCTCTCTCTCTCTCTGTCTCTGTGCCTCTCTTTGTCCCTCTTTCTCTCTCTCTACCTCTCTCTGTCTCTCTCTCACTGTCTGTCTGTCTGTCTGTCCGTCTGTATGTCTCACTGTCTCTCTGTCTCCCTCTCCCTCTGTCTATCTCATTCTATGTCTATCTCTCTGTCTCTCTCTCTCTGTCTCTGTCTCTCTCTCTCCCTAGCTCTCTGCCTCTATCTCTCTGTCTCGCGCTGTATCTCCCTCTTTCTGTCTGTCTCTCTCTCTGGCACTCTCTCTATCTTTCTGTCTCCATCTCAGTCTCGCTCTCTCTCTCTGTCTATCTCACTCTGTCTATCTCTCTCTCTGTCTCTCTCTTTGTCTCTCTCTCTGTCTCTCTCCCTCTCTCTGTTTCTGTCTCTCTTTCTGTCTCAGTCTCTCGGTGTCTCTCCCTCTCAGTCTCTCTCTCTCTGTCTCTCACTGTCTCTGTCTCTCTCTGTCTTTGTCTCTCACTGTCACTGTCTCTCTCTGTCTCTGTCTCTTTGTTTCTCTCTTTCTCTGTCTCTCTGTGTCTCTCCCTCTCAGTCTCTCTCTCTCTGTCTCTCTCTCTGTCTCTCACTCTCTGTCTCTCTCTGTTTCTCTGTTCCTCTCTCTGTGTCTCTTTCTGTGTCTCACTCTGTCTCTCTCACTCTGTCTTTCTTTCTCTGTCTCTGTTTCTCACTGTCTCTGTCTCTCTCTCTCTGTCTGTCTCTCTCAGTCTCTCTCTGTCTGTCTCTCAGTCCCTCTCTCTGTGTCTCACTCTGTCTCTCTCTCTCTGTCTCACTTTCTCTCTCTTTGTCCCCATGAAATATAGCCCGGGAAGGTAAGGAAGGAATTGTGGAAAAATGGTCCACGATTGCGGGAGGGGGGGAAGCCCGCGCCTGGGGAGGTTCGAGGTATCCTTGTCGGGTAAAGAGGGGCACTCCTGCTCCTCCAGGCTGACAAGGAATCTGTAAAAGTTTAAAACTAACATTTACTGGACCTCCCGTGCCCAGGACCCTCGCTGTTCCCAGCTTTAGCTGGTGTGTTTGTGACCATGTGGGCCATAGTCGGGCCCAAGGTTAAAATGGGGTGCACGTTCCGATAACATCATCGGGGTCAATGTTCCCCGTAATTTTTTGGGGTATGCGGCTCCTTTAAGGGGCTGTGCGGGCCATTCAGTTTCGCGCATGTGCAAATTTTAACATTGGAAAAGCTGGTCCTGGACTGGTCAGGCAGAGAGCTGCGAGGCTGCACAGTTTAGAGGGAACGTTGATCAGGGTGCAACTTTGCTATTTAAACTAGGCCCCGCTCCTCTGGGCTAGGTGGCCTTCTGGTGCCTGATTTCAGGCGAGTTACAGGGGTGGGGGTGGGGGAGGGGTGGGAAAGAATCAGGAATGCGGTGCGAAATCTCACCACCATCTGAACGGTGTCAGTCGTGGCTCAGTTGGTAGCACTCTCACCTCTGAGTCTGAAGGTTGTGGATTCAAGACCCTCTCCAAAGACTTGAGCCCCAAAATCTAGGCTGACACTCCAGTGCAGTACTGAGGGAGTGCCGCACTGTCAGAGGTGCCATCGTTTGGATGAAATATTAAACTGAAGCCCAGCCTGCTCTCTCAGGTGAACGTAAAAGACCCCTTGGCACTATATTGAAGAAGAGCAGGGGAGTTATCTCTGGTGTCCTTGCCAATATTTATTCCTCAATCAACATCAGTGAAACAGATTACCTGGTCGTTATCACATTGCTGTTTCTGGGAGCTTGCTGTGTACAAATTGGCTGCTGCGTTTCGTACCTTACAACAGTGACTACACTTCATTGGCTGTAAAGCACTTTGGGACGTCCTGAGGTCATGAAAAGCGTTATATAAATGCAAGTCTTTCCATCTTTCTTTTTCTTTTAACCCCTGCCGCCACCCATACCATTAGTGCCAGGCGGGGGAGGGGTTAAAATAACCCCCTGTAATTCTAACACAGGCAGCTCTATGAGACGGACACATCACCCAGTGAAACAGAAGACGGTGTGCGGCCTGTGTGTTTACAAAGTTCACCAGTTGGCAAAGTGCCTGGAATTCTCCCTCATGAAGCTATTCCAAGTTAACAGAGAGCAGCAATAAACAGGCCTAGCAAAACAATCGATGGAGAAATTGTCACTCAATTGGCAACTTTACAGAAACCAAATATTTCTTCCTCAATAATTTCCAGGTTTGAGTAACAGGTGGGACAGCAGTCACACAGCCTGTCACTTGTACCCTTACTGGCTGGCTCTCTTACAACAGGATGTGAGTTACACGGAAAGATTTTATGAAAAGCAGCTGATAGTACAACAGATAAAGATCCATCGCCACCTAAGCAGCGGCTCTACTTCATATCAAAATCTGTCCACTCAAATTCCCACGAGCTTTGCTTAACCCTTTCCACATGCTCCCACTATGAACCCTTCACATTTTAGAGTAGAAATAACTGCTGGTTAATCAAATAAATTCTTAACTCACTGACACCACAGGGATGGCACAGCCAGACGTAGTGAAGTTCAACTCCTCTCAACTTTTCTGTCTCCAGACTAACATAGGGACAGGAGGGTGTGACTGTGACTCAGACAGGTAAGGGGACCCCAGGTGCAGTGCTGGAGGAGCCTCGGCCTTTGCCCTTAGCCAACAGGTACGAGGTTCTTACTGCCTGTGTGGATGAGGGCAAAGTCTGCAAGGTGGCCAAGCCAACTGACAATTGTATTGTGGTACAGGAGGTCATTCAAATGGGGGTGGGATGAAAAGGAATGTGCTAGTGCTAGGGGACAGTATAGTCAGGGGGATAGATACTGTTCTCTGCAGCCGCGACTGGGAGTTCCGAAGGGACAGAGAGCTTAACAATGGTAATAGGACATTAGTGGCTAAGGTGAAATCAGGAAAAAATAGAAAAAAGTTAAAGCTAAAGGCATTATATCTGAATGCACGAAACATTCACAACAAAATAGATCAATTAATAGCACAAATAGAAATAAATTGGTTTGATTTAATAGCCATTACGGAGACATGGTTGCAGAGTGACCGAGGTTGGGAACTAAATATTCAAGGATCGTTGACTTTTACAAGAGATAGGCAGAATGGAAAAGGAGAGGGAGTAGCCCTGATAATAAAGGATTGGATAAACACAGTAGAGAGAAAGGATCTTTGCTCAGAAAAACAAGATGTAGAATCACTTTGGGTGGAGCTAAGAAACAAGAGGTAGAAAACACTGGAGGGAATAGTTTACAGGCCCCCCAACAGTAGTTGCAGTGTCGGGCACAGTATAAATCAGGAAATTACACGTGCATGTAACAAGGGGAATGCGGTAATCATGGGGGACATTCATTTTTATATAGACTAGGCAAACCAAATTTGCAGTAATAATGCAGAGGACGAGTTCATGGAATGCATTCAAGATAGTTTTCTAGATCAGTATGTCGAGGAACCAATTAGGGAACAGGTTATTTTAGATCAAGTATTGTGCAATGAGGCAGGCTTAATTAATAACCTTGTAGTAAAGGAGCCTCTGGGGTGTGGTGATCATAATATGATAGAAATTTATATTGAGTTTGAGAGTGATTTAGTTAAGTCTGAAACTAGGGTCTTAAATCCGAACAAAGCAAACTACATAGGCATGAGAGGCAAGTTGGCTAAGGAAAATTGGAAAACTAGATTAAAAGATATGACAATAGATAAGCAATGATAAACATTTAAAGAAATAATTCATAATTCACAATGAATATACATTCTCTGAAGGAATAAAAATCTCATGGGATAATAGAATGAGATTAAACTAGGAAGAGACATAAAAACAGACTGTAAAAGCTTCTATAGGTATATAAAAAGGAAGAGATTAGCGAAAGTAAACATGGGTCCCTTGTAGGCAGAGATGGGAGAAATTATAATGGGGAATAAGGAAATGGCAGAGATATTAAACAAATACGTTGTATCTGTTTTCACGGAAGAAGACACAAAAAACATTCCGGAAATAGTGGGCAACCAAGGGTCTAGTGAGAATGAGGAACTTAAAGGAATTAGTATTAGTAAAGAAATAGTACTGCAGAAATTAACGTGACTAAAAGCCTACAAATCACCTGGACCTGATGGCGTACATACAAGGGTTTTAAAAGAGTTGGCAGAAATAGTGGATGCATTAGTGTTGATCTTCCAGAATTCGCTAGATTCTAGAATGGTCCCAGCGGATTGGAAGGTAGCAAATGTAACCCTGCTATTTAAGAAAGGAGGGAGAGAGAAAACGGGGAGCTATAGACCAGTTAGCCTGACATCAGCAGTAGGGAAAATGCTAGAATCTATTATTCGGGACGTGGTAACAGGGCACTTAGAAAATGATAATATGATTGGGCAGAGTTAACATGGAGAATAAGAGTGGGGGAAATATTGAGTTGCTTTGCGCCTCCCGTTAGCGCCTCCTCTTGAGTGCTGGGCTCTTTTCCCGGTACCCCGCTCCCCAGTAGTCCAGCAGGGTCCTGGTGCACGCCGCGTTAGGCCCCTCCTGTCTAATCAGGGGAGGGAGGCCTGCAATACCGCGGCTCCATGTGCCGACACGCTTGGTGCTGTTGCACGTATCGGCGCGATATTGAATGGTAGCGCCCCAGGAGGGATGGAAGCACTTCCAGTAGCGCCCTGCCTCCTGCTTGGGGCGCTACCACTCAATTTATGGCGCGGGGACGCTAACTTTTTCAGGGTGCTAAAAGTAGCGTCCCAGCGAAGTTAGCGCCCCAAAGGAGGCGTGACCGAATTTTTCCCCCAAGAAGTCTTGCTGCAATTATATTCGGTCTTGGTGAGACCACACCTGGAGTATTGTGTACAGTCTTGGTCTCCTTACCTAAGGAAGGATGTACTTGCATTTGAGGGAGTGCAACGAAGGATCACCAGACTGATTTCTGGGATGGGCGTATTGTCCTATGAGGAGAGAGTGAGGAGACTCGGCCTATATTCCCCAGAATTTAGAAAAATGAGAGGTAATCTCATTGAAACATATAAAATTCTTACAGGGCTGATAGGGTAGAAGCTGGGAGGATGTTTCCCCTGGCTGGGGAGTCTAGAACCAGGGGTCACTGTCTCAGAATAAGGGGACGGTCATTTAGGATTGAGATGAGGGGAAATTTCTTCACTCAAAGGGTGGTGAATCTTTAGAATTCTCTACCTCAGAGGGCTGTGGATGCTCAGTCATTGAGAATATTCAAGACAGAGGTCGATATATTTTTGGATATTAAGGGAATCAAGGGGTATGGGGATAGTGCAGGAAAGTGGAGTTAAGGTAGACAATCAGCCATGATCTTATTGAATGGCGGAGCAGGCTCGAAGGGCCAAATGGCCTTCTGCTGCTCCTATTTCTTATGTTCTTATCATCGGCATTCACGGCCAGTTTGCTGCCCGCAGATACATCAAACAGGTAACTGGCACTTTCATTTCTGGCTCCCATGTTAGCTGGTTTTATTAACGGGTCTCTGTCCTCAGGTACTGTCTCCCTCTCCTTCAAATCTGCCGTTATAAGAACTAAAGATGCTCCGCCATTCAATAAGATCATGGCTGATCATCAACCTCAACTCCACTTTCCCGCCCTGTCCCCATATCCCTTGATTCCCCATGAGTCCAAAAATCCATCTATCTCAGCCTTGAATATACTCAAAGACTCAGCATCCATAGCCCTCGGGGGCAGAGAATTCCAAAGATTCACAACCCTCTGAGTGAAGAAATTCCTCTTCATCTCAGTCTTAAATGGCCTACCCCTTATCCTGAGACTATGCCCCCTAGATCGAGAATCTCTAGCCAGGGGAAACAACCTCTCAGCATCTAACCTGTCAATCCCCTTCAGAATCTTGTATGTTTCAATGAGATCACCTCTCATTCTTCTAAACTCCAGAGAGTATAGGCCCATTCTACACAATCTCTCATCCTAGGACAGCCCTCTCATCCCAGGTATCAATCTAGTGAACCTTCGTTGCACCACCTCCAAGGCAAGTATATCCTTCCTTAGATAAGAAGACCAAAACTGTGCACAGCACTCCAGGTGTGGTCTCACCAAGGCCCTGTACAATTGTAGCAAAACTTCCTTACTCTTATACTCCAACCCCCTTGCAATAAAGGCCAACATGCCATTTACCTTCCTTATTGCTTGCTGTACCTGCATGCTAGCTTTCTGTGTTTCTTGCACGGGGACACACAAATCTCTCTGAACACCAACATTTAAAAGCTTCTTACCATTTAAAAAATATTCCGTTTTTCTATTCTTCCTACCAAAGTGAATAACCTCACATTTCCCTACATTATACTCCATCTGCCACTTACTGCCCATTCACTTAGTCTATCTATATCCCTTTGCAGGCTCTTTGTATTCTCCTCACAGCTTACTGTCCCACCTAGCTTTGTATCATCAGCAAACTTGGATACATTACACTTGGTTCCTTCATCTAGGTCACTAATATAGATTGTAAATAGCTGAGGCGCGAGCACTGATCCTTGCAGCACCCCACTAGTTACAGCCTGCCAACCTGAAAAAGACCCGTTTATCCCTACTCTCTGTTTTCTGTCCATTAACCAATCCTCTATCCATGCTACTATATTGCCCCCAACCCCATGAACCCTTATCTTGTGTAATAACCTTTTATGTGGCACCTTATCGAATGCCTTTTGGAAATCCAAATATATGGCATCCACTGGTTCCCTTTTATCTACCCTGCTAGTTACATCCTCAAAAAACTCGAATAAATTTGTCAAACACAATTTCCCTTTCATGAAACCATGTTGACTCTGCCTAATCGGGTTATGATTTTCTAAGTATCTCTTCCCTAACAATGGATTCCAGCATTTTCTCGATGACTGATGTCAGGCTAACTGGCTTGTAGTTCCCTGTTTACTCTCTCCCTCCTTTCTTCAATAGCAGTGTTACATTTGCTACCTTCCAATCCGCTGGGCCCGTTCTAGAATCTAGGGAATTTTGGAAGATCAAAACCAATGCATCCACTATCTCTTCAGCCACCACTTTTAGAACCCTAGGATGTAGGCCGTCAGGTCCAGGGGATTTGTTGGCTTTTAGTCCCATTAGTTTCTCTAGTACTTTTTCTCTACTTATATTAATTATGCTAAGTTCGTCACCCTCATTCGACCCTTGGTTCCCCACCATTTTTGGTATGCTTTTTGTGTCTTCGACTGTGAAGACAGATACACAATATTTGTTCAACGTTTCTGCCATTTCCTTATTCCCCATAATCATTTCTCCTGTCTCAGCGTCTAAGGGACCAACGTTTACTTTGGCTACTCTCTTCCTTTTTACATAGTGTAGAAGCTCTTACAATCTGTTTTTATACTTCTTGCTAGTTTTCTCTCATATTCTATTTTTTCCCTTTTAATCAATTTTTTGGTCATCCTTTCCTGGTTCCTGAAACTCGCCCAATCCTCAGGCTTACTATTATTCTTTGTAATATTATAAGCTTCTTCTTTCAATCTAATGCTATCCTTAAATTCTTTAGTTAGCCACAGATGGATCACTTTTCCTATGGAGTTTTTGTTTCACAATGGAATGTATTTTTTTTGAGAATGATGAAATATTTCTTTAAATGCTAGCCACTGCTTATCTACCGCCATACCTTTTAATCTATTTTTCCAAGCTACCTCAGCCAACTCGCCACTTATATCTATGTCATTGGATTTATTTTAGTTTAAGACTCTAGTTTCGGAGTTAGGCAAGTCACTCTCAAACTTAATGTGAAATTCTATCATATTATGATCACTCTGCCCCAGAGGATCCTTCACTATAAGATTGCTAATTAACCCTGTCTCATTACACAATACAAGATCTAAAATAGCCTGTTCCCTGGTTGGTTCCATGACATACTGTTCTAGGAAACTGACCTGAATGAATTCCATTAATTCGTCCTCCAGACTACCTTTATCAATTTGATTTGTCCAGTCTATATGAAGATTAAAGTCCCCCACAATTATTGCATTACCTTTGTTGCAAGCTCCTACTATTTCTTGATTAATATTCTGTCCAACGGTATAGCTACTGTTAGGGGGCCTATGTACTACTCCCACCAGTGTTTTCTGCCCCTTGTTATTCCTTATCTCCACCCATACTGATTCTACTTCCTGATCATCCCCTCTCCTCAAAAAAACAACCATTGACCCTCCAGCCTTGCAAACTACCACTCCATCATCAACCTCCCATTCCTCTCCAAAGTCTTTGATCATATTGTGACCTCCCAAATCCATGCCCATCTTTCCCAGAACTCCATTTTTGAATCTCTCCAATCAGGTTTCCACCCTTGCCACAGTACCAAAACGGCTCTGATCAAAGTCACAAATGACATCCTATGTGACTGTGACAAAAGTAAATGATCCCACTTCGTCCTGCTTGGCCTGTCTGCAGCCTTTGACGTGGTTGACCACTCCATCCTTCTCCAACGCCTCTCCACCGTCGTCCAGCTGGGTGGGACTGCACTCGTCTGGTTCCATTCTTATCTATCTAATTGTAGCCAAAGAATCACCTGCAATGGCTTCTCTTCCCACTCCCGCATCGTTACCTCTGGTGTCCCCCCAAGGTACTATCCTTGGCCCCCTCCTATATCTGATCTACATGTTGCCCCCGGCAACATGATCTGAAAGCACAGCGTCAGTTTCCACATGTACGCTGACGACACCCAGCTCTACCTCACCACTACTTCTTTCGACCCCATCCACTGTCTCCACTGCTTGTCTGACTTCCAGTACTAGATGAGCAGAAATTACCTCCAATTAAATATTGGGAAGACAGAAGCCATTGTCTTCGGTCCCCGCAAAAACTCCGCCCCCGAGCCACCAACTCCGTCCAGCTCCCTAGCATCTGTCTGAGGCTGAGCCTTTGGTATTAGCTGTGGCTCAGTGTGTAGCACTCTCGCCTCTGAGTTAGAAGGTTGTGAGTTTATTCCCACTCCAGACACTTAAGCACAAAAATCTAGACTGACTCTCCAGAGCAGTACTGAGGGAGTGCTGCACTGTCGGAAGTGCCGTCTCTCAGATGAGATGTTAAACTGAGGCCCGGTCTGCTGTCTCAGGTGGATGTAAAAGATTCCACGGCACTATTTCAAAGAAGAGCAGGGGAATTATCCCCAGTGTCCTGGCCAATATTTATTCCTCAATCAACATCACTAAAAACAGATTATCTGGTCATTATCACATTGCTGTTTGAGGGAGCTTGCTGTGCGCAAACTGGTCTGTGTTTCCAACATTACAACAGTGATTACACTTCAAAAAGTACTTCATTCACTGTGAAGCGTCTTGGGACGTCTAGTGGTCATGAAATGTGTTACATAAATGCAAATCTTTCTTTCTTTCTTTGAACCAGACTGTGCCCGTTCTCGCACCAAGTCCCGTTCAACCATCACTCCTGTGCTTGCTGACCTACTTTGGCTCCCGGTTAAGCAACACCTCGATTGTAAAATTCTCATCCTTTTTATCAAATCCCTCCATGGCCTCACTTCTCCCTATCTCTGTAATCTCCTCCAGCCCCACAACCCCCCAATCCCAAACCCCCAAGATATCTGCGCTCCTATAATTCTGGCCTCTTGAGCATCCCTGATTTTAATCGCTCAACCATTGGTTGCCGCACCTTCAGCTGCCTAGGCCCTAAGCTCTGGAATTCCCTCCCTAAACCTCTCCACCTCTCTATCTCTCTTTCCTCCTTTAAGACGCTCCTTAAAACCTACCTCATTGACCAAGGATCATCCCTAATTTCTCCTTATGTGAATCGGTGTCAAAGTTTGTGTTATAACACTCCTGTGAAGCACCTAGTGATGTTTTATTACATTAAAGGCACTATATAAATACACGTTGTTGTTGTTGTTGTTGTTATCGTTCAGCAGGGCTTACACTTCCATCTTCTTTCATACTGAGAGGCTCCAGGACTCGTCAGTTCCTTGATCCAGGCATGGACACAAGAGCCGAGTGCCAGAGGAGAGGTGAGAGGAGCTGCTCTCAACATAGAGGCAGCACTCGACCGAGTGTGGCACCAAGGAGCCCGAGCAAAACTGAGGTCAATGGGGATCAAAGTAAAAACCCTCCAGTGACTGGAGTCACACCTAACCCAAAGGAAGGTGGTCGTGGTTGTCAAAGGTCAATCATCGCAGACCTAGGACATCAGTACAGGACTTCCTCAAGGAAGCATCATTGGCCCAACTACCTTCAGCTGTTTCATGAATGACCTTCCCTCCACCATAAGGGCAGGACTGGGGCTGTTCACTGATGATTCCACAGCATTCAGCTCCATTCATAACTCCTCTGATAAAGAAGCAGCCCATACCAGCCTACACAGGGACCTGGATTAAATCCAGCCTTGGGCTGACAAGTGGCAGGTAACATTTCCACCACATCAATGGCAGGTAATGACCATCTCCAACAAGAAGAGGCCAACCAAATCCCCCCGACTTTCAATGGCACCATCACTGTTGAGTCTCCACCACCTGAGAGGAGTCGGCAGCAGCGAGGAGGCATAACTACAGCGGGAGGCCGAGGACAGCGCGGAACTGCGAGGAGCCGGCAGCAGCGAGGAGGCATAACTACAGCGGGAGGCCGAGGACAGCGCGGACCTGCGAGGAGCCGGCAGCAGCGAGGAGGCATAACTACAGCGGGAGGCCGAGGACAGCGCGGACCTGCGAAGAGCCGGCAGCAGCGAGGAGGCAGATACAAATCCGTCGAATTCCAAAAGAACAGCAAAATCAAGGAGTGACGTCACAGGACTGCAGGAAAGGGTCCGAGAGCGGGAGCAGTCAAACAACAACAACTGCAAAACCGCTAAAGTGACGTCACAACCAGGGAAGGAGCTGATTGGTAAGTAGGACCTGGTCAGTATTTCTACAGTCCAGTCGTTAAAGTAAAAGTAAGGTCTCTAGTTTAGAGTAAGTAGTGTTTAAAGGGAAGTAAGGTCCCTAGTGTATTTAATAGTCTTTAATTTAAAGGAAGTAAAGGGAGTAAATTAAGGGTAAGACATGGCACGGCAGCTCGGCAGCGTGGAATGCTCCTCCTGTGCTATGTGGGAAGTCAGGGACACTTTTGGTGTCCAGAGCTAACACATGTGCAGGAAATGGCTCCAGCTACTCGAAATCCGCGTTTCGGAGCTGGAGCTGCGGCTGGAGTCACTGTGGAGCATCCACGAAGCTGAGATCTTCATGGATAGCAAGTTTAACGAGGTGGTCACACCGCAGGTAAAGAGAGCACAGGCAGACAGGGAATGGGTGACCGCCAGACAGAGTAAAAGAACTAGGAAGGTAGTGCAGGAGTGCCCTGGGTCCATCTCCCTCTCCAACAGATTTTCCGTTTTGGATACTGCTGGGAGAGATGGTTTCTCAGGGAAATGCAACAAGAGCCAAGTCCGTGGCACTACGAGTGGCTCAGCTGCACAGGAGGGGAGGAAAAAGAGTGGGAGAGCAATAGTGATAGGGGATTCTATCGTAAGGGGAACATATAGACGTTTCTGTGGCCGCAGACGTGACTCCAGGATGGTATGTTGCCTCCATGGTGCCAGGGTCAAGGATGTCACTGAACGGCTGCAGGGCATTCTGAAGGGGGAGGGCGAACAGTCAGAGGTCGTGGTTCACATTGGTACCAATGACATGGGTAGAAAGAGGGATGAGGTCCTGCAACAAGAATTTAGGGAGCTAGGTAGCAGATTAAAAAGCAGGACCTCAAAGGTTGAAATCTCTGGATTACTCCCAGTGCCACGTGCTAGTGAGTATAGGAATAGAAGGATAGAGCAGATGAATGCTTGGCTAAAGAGTTGGTGCAGGAGGGAGGGCTTTAGTTTCCTGGATCACTGGGTCTGCTTCTGGGGAAGGTGGGACCTGTAGAAGCCGGACGGGTTGCACCTGAACCAGAACGGGACCAACATCCTTGTGGGGAGGTTTGCTAGTACTGTTGGGGGGGTTTAAACTAACTTGGCAGGGGGATGGGATACGGAGCGGAGCTATAGTAGGAGGTGATGCACAGCCAAATATAGAGGAAAAAACAAGTCAGCCTGGAAGGCAGAGCAAATATGTAACGGCACAAGGGAGTATGGCAAGGCTGGATGGCATTTATTTTGATGCAAGGAGTCTTGCGAGTAAGGCAGATGAATTGAAGGTGTTGATGAACACATGGGAGTATGATATTGTTGCTGTCACAGAGACATGGTTGAGGGAGGGGCAGGACTGGCTGCTCAATATTCCGGGGTATAGAATCTTCAGGCGAGACAGAGGCGGGTGTAAAAGAGGAGGGGGTGTCGCAATATTAATCAAGGAGTCAATTACTGCTGGAAGGAGGGATGATATCTTAGCAGATTCCTCTAATGAGGCCATGTGGGTAGAACTTAAAAACAAAAAGGGGGCAAGCACTATGCTGGGAGTGTACTATAGGCCCCCAAACAGTCAGGGGGAGATAGAGGAACAGATATGTAAGCAAATCTCAGAGAAGTGTAGAAATAATAGGGTAATAATAGTAGGGGATTTCAACTTCCCCAATATTAACTGGGATAGTCAGAGTGTGAAAGGCTTAGAGGGTGCAGAATTCTTAAAGTGGAGCCAGGAGAGCTTTTTGAGCCAGCATGTAGCAAGTCCTACAAGAGAGGGGCCGGTACTGGTCCTAATTCTGGGGAATGTAGCTGGGCAAGTGGTAGAAGTGTCAGTGGGAGAGCATTTTGGTGACAGTGACCATAATTCGGTGAGATTTAAGGTAGTCATGGCAAAGGACAAAGATGGACCGGAAATAAAGGTTCTAAATTGGGGGAAGGCCGATTTTAATATGATAAGGCAGTATCTGACCAAAGTGGACTGGGATCAGCTACTTGTAGGAAAATCCACATCAGAGCAGCGGGAGTCTTTGAGAAAGGAAATAGAGAGTGTACAACGCCAACATGTTCCCGTAAAGGTCAAGGGTGGGACCAACAAGCCTAGTGAACCCTGGATGTCAAGGGATATACAAGAATGGATTAGGAAAAAAAGGGAGGCTTTTGGCAGATACAAAGGACTAAAAACAGTGGAAGCCCTAGAGGAGTATAGAAAGTGCAGGGGGGTACTTAAAAAAGAAATTAGGAGAGCGAAGAGGGGGCATGAAAAAACACTGGCGGGCAAAATAAAGGAAAATCCCAAGATTGCAGATGGCCTTGTAGAGCGACCTGAAGCACTCTTGGCGTAGAAGGGCAGGCTGCAGACTGCAGCATCTTGGCCTGGGCTGCAGCTGTCTGAGTTGGCTGGCTGGTTAACTACCTGATAATCATCTCAATTGGGTCCCCCGCCGCTGCCGGTCGGGTCGGCTCCGCGATGACAGACACGCCTGACGGAAAGGCGCGTGGGAGCGAGATGACAGCAGGTTCTTGACCCGCTGTCAAAAATAACAACTTTCCCACCTGACCCGCCACCGATCGCAACCGCTACCACTCCGGAAAATTCCGGCTTCTGTCTCTCTCTCTGTCTCTCTCTGTCTCACTTTATCTGTCTTTGTCCCCATCGAAATGTTGACCAGGAAGTTGAAGGAATCATGGGGAAAATGATCCATGATTAGGAAGCTACCGTTATGTCTCACCATTCACTGCAACTCACTAACCCACTTCCAAAGGTGCACACAAATCTGTCCAAGAACACAAAGTGTTGAAAATAAAGGTTTCAGTGTTTGACAACACATTAACAGAAACTTTACATGAACATTGGATAAAACATTCAAGTGGCTACCCTTGTGTGTTGTTAGTTGGTATGATTGGACTAGGATGAAGGTGAGTGTGAGGGGTGGCTAGTGAGATGGGGAAGTGATAATGTAGATAGAGAGGGATGGATGGAGGTGCAAGGTAAGTTGGTGTGAGTAAGCGTGTGCAGGAGTAGGGTAGGGAAGGCAGAGTGATGGGGATGTAATGATTGGCACAGCTCTGCCTGTTTGTCTTTGGCAAGAGCGAATGAAATGAGAGAGAGCCTCAGTGACTTCCCTTATGCAGCAGTGAGATGTTGCTTATATCTCCAGCAGCAGGCTGGAAGGAGCCAGATGTATACATGTTCAGTACCTTCACAGCCACAGGCAATGCGATCCTTGCCCTGCTCTGAGGTTGGAGATGTAGCTGCAGCAGATTGCAGATTTCAGTGATGAGTTCTTTAGTGAAGTGCTGACGTCTCAAGCATTGGTCGCCGCTGAAGTTCAGGTAAGAGAATTGCTTCCGAAACACCCTCTGCGGATATGGCCTGCTGCTGAGAGCTCTTCTCCCCCTCCTCCTCCCTCTTCCAGCAGCTTGTCATGCTCTGTGTGGCCCCTGCTCATTCTCCCATTTCTGCTCAATGCCAAGCAGGAGACCTATTGGGCCACCCATGTCTGGAAGCAACTGGTTTGTGCACAAGCCTTTAAGTCACTAAGAAAGTACTTCAGCACCAGCCAGACCCCTCCCTATAGAATACTGAAACTATAAACAAGAATGGAAAAGCATCCAAAACAAGTAGAATCGCACCTATAGCCAGAAGAAATAACCCACAACTAACCTGCAAGTAGTCGATAAACTCTTTAAATAGCGCTCGTTGTGGCTGAGGGGATGGCGGGGGGTTGAGGGGTGTCGTTCATTCCAGTTAACATTGTGTCCAGCTGTGCAAGGTTAAGGAAGGGCATAGGCTGGAGCATGGAGCTCCAAAACGGCAGCACTGGCGTCATAATCTATCTTTTCCACATGCTGTCTGCGGTCGTTAGTTACGCACGCACTAACCCCTTTACGAAGGTGTCGGGAGTAAGTGCGGGCATCGCGGACGCCATTTTTGTAGTTTAACAGGCCTCGTCACACCCAAAAAAAGAGCACTACAGAGCCCAATTTCAAGCCCCCATGCTTCCATATCTACTGCAATGTCCTTGTCTACTCTTCCTGTTACTTCTTCAATTTCTACTTTCTGCCAATCCCACGAATGCGCAGCAGTTCGTACACGAGAGAAGATAAAAGCCTGAAGTTACCATTGGTGAAATTAGTGGGCCAATCGGTTAACACGTTCCTCACCCCACAATATTAACACAGGAGATAACCCATTTATTTTAACTGGGTCAAGACCTCCATCACAGCAGTGAATGGTGGAGTGTGATAGGAACAGGTCCAGTGTCTGTCCCGCTGATATCACCAACAGTTATTTCAGCTATTAAGTGTGAAGGGTTCATTGTGGGAGCAGGTGGATAGTGTTGGGCAAATCTCGTGGAGAGTCGAGTGGACAGACTCTGAGCTGGTTTGAGCCGCTCTGCAGTGGGTGAGTTTGTTTTGGGAAAGACCTTGATTCCCACTGACAAGTAGACAGACTAAGACTGATCTTTATCTGTAGCAAAATACTGCATGACGGGTCCTCGACCCAAAACCTTAACTCTGTTTCTCACTCCTCGATGCTGCCTGACCTGCTGAGAGTTTCCAGCATTTTCTGTTGTTGTTACTGATCTTTATCTGTTGTGCTAACATCAGCTGATTTGCATAAGATTTTACTGTGTAACTCGCCTCCTTCTGATGACACATGGTTATCAGTTTGTTTATTTTTCCACTGTAACTAGTGTGATATTTTAAAATTTATTCTCGGGATGCGAGCATTGCTGGCAAGGTCAGCATTTATTGCCCATTCCTAGTTGCCCTGAGAATGTGGTGGTACAGTTTTTTGATGTGTCTGAGTGTCTTGCTTGGCCAACTCTGAGGGCAGTTGAGAGTCAACCACTTTGGTGAGGGGCTGAAGTCACATATAGGCCGGACCGGGCAAGCACAGCAGTTTCCTTCCTTTAAGGACATTAGTCAACCAGTTGGGTTTTTACAACAAATTTCGCTCGCAAATTTAGAAATTGTACTTCCAATTCCTGAGTGAAAATTGTTGATGTAAATGGTGAAAAACTGTGGTCCCAGCAACAATCCTTGTGGAACCACTTCCCACCTTTTGTCAGTCTGAGTAACTACCTTTAACCCCTACTCTCTGTTTTCTATTTTGTAGCCAGCTTGCTCTCCATTCTGCCTCTTGTCCCCTGACTCCACATGTTCTTACTTTAGTCATGAGTCTACTATACTATTCTTTCCAAACAGATTACAATCTCACTGCAGCCAGTACATGAAGGAGACCTTCCGCCATGGTGAGAAACGGTGAAATAGATGGAGTTCAGATCTATTACAAAAGGGATTGGATTGTTTTATATAAAAATTTGCAAGTTTTTCTGCATATTTATCACTTTATTTTTGGGGTCTTCATCTCAATATAATGGTCACCAACTCCTAAATTTTCTCATTGATAATATTCATTAAATCCTAATATCATAACTGCCTTCACTTACAGGCTGATCACTGGGTCAGGAAGCGTGACTGCAGTTTCCATTTCTCAGTGAGCAGTTACAGTGCCACCTTGTGCAATCTCATTTGTAGCTCACAAAACAATCCAGTGGTTTCCAGCCCCACCTGTTCTCAGCTGGCAGTCACTGATTGGTCAGCAGTAATTTTGACATCATAAATGGTCCAGCCAATTGTGAAGGTCTCCACAATCTGCTATATATACACATGCAGCAGCACTTGAAACCTCATCACATCAGACAACTGGGAGAGAGAAAGAGAGGTAGGAATGGGAGCAGCAAAACCCTCCCTTTACTTGAAACCTTGAAGCTAATTTTGAATCGTTTTGTTGTGTTTCAGGTTCGAGGAAAGGAACTTCACTGCAGACATGATGCTGCTGACAGTTTTGTTGCTGAGTGCATTACTCATCAGTGATGTGGCAGGTAGGGCCAAATGATTCTAATAGCTTTCGATATAAATTACTGCAACAATAAATAAATAAATAAATATTAGAAATGGCAGTACAGGCAGTATATCAGGACTGTAGAATATGGGAATTTGTGGACAGTAAGACAGTCCCAGATTACTACACCTGTAGGAAATGTTTTTTCCTTGAGACACTCATGCTCAGATCATTGAGGTGGAAGGGCAGGTGTTGTATCTCCTGTGCTTGCGTGGGAAGGTGCTGTGGGAAGGGGAGTACGTGTTGGGGGTGATAAAAGAGTGGACCAATGTGTCGTGAGGATACAGATCTTTCAAAATGCTGAAAGGGAAAGGGAGGGAAAGTTGTGTGAGTCAGTGGCTTTATAATAGATATTGGTTGACAGCCTATCTCCAGAAATGCAGATGGAGAAGCCGGGAAAGGAAGAGTCAGAAATGGACAATGTGAAGACAAAGGAGGTGTAGAAATTTGAAGCAAAGTTGATGAAAATTTCAAGTTGGAGTCATAAATATGAGATAGTCACCAATCAATCCAATAAGGATTTCAGGAGAACCTTCTTTACCCAGAGAGTGGTGAGAATCTGGAACTTGCTACAATATGGAGTAGTTGAGGTGAACAGCGTAGATGCATTAAGGGGAAGCTAGATAAGCACATGAGGGGAAAAGGAATAGAATGATATGCTGATAGGATTAGAGGAAGTAAATAGAGAGGGAGGAGGCTCCTGTGGCATTGACTAGTTGGGCCAAATGGCCTGATTCTGTGCTGCAACTTCTATATAATTCTATGGAAACAAACATGGTGTGTGAGGACAGGTTTGTGCAGGAAGGTGAAAAGCCCTGCCCCCTGTGCAGGCCCCGCCCCCTGTTCATGCTCCACCCACCATCTGCCCATCAATTTCTAGCCTCACAAATCAGAAACTTTCAAGGTTTGGGGATTGCTGTTGTGTTTATTGCAGCTTGTTTAGTCTAATTCCCTTTAACTGCAGGTTTTGATACTCTGAGTAGAACATTGGAGAATGGGCAATTGGAGACACAGACGGTTCAGGATCAGGACCTTGAAAAACGTGACGTCCTTCGGAGCGGATATTGTTTAGATGGCGGGTTTTATTTTGGTTATTGTTACCAGTTTGTCCCTCAGCAAAAGACTTGGATAGAAGCTGAGGTAAGTCCCTGGAGTCTCCATTTTAAGTTATTGGCTTTGTTCCTCAGTGTTTCTAAATATGACCAGACACAGAGAATGAAAGAACCTTCTTGTTTATATCTGGACAGTTCTGATTGACTCAGTGTGTTCCATCAGTGGGTAACATGGTCTACATTGTATTCTACATTAAACACTGAGGGCACTGAACTGTGACACTGAGCCCTACAGACAAGGAGGGTCCCAGGTTCATCCATGGACAGTGATGAGGGAGTTACAACTGGTCTGAGTGTCTCTGGATTAGAAAAGAGTAAAATCAGTGCGACTCCCTGGTCCTGATCACCATCCAGTGAAACCTTCTGCAAAATGCATTGTGTGGAAGTTTGGTGGGGACAGGATTGGGCTCCAGATCCTGCTCTTCAGATCAAAGATGACAAGGTCCATTTAAAGGATCTGCTGTCAGCCCATTGAAAGGGCAGATAGTTGTGAAAAACCTGTAACCGTTCAGCTAAGATTTCAGACATTTCCAAAAGCTGACAAGATGCATCCAATGTTTGTTAGTTTTACATTGAATGGTCTTCCCAGGTCTCTTTCATTGAATGGGTCTGTAATGTCTCCCCAAGGTCAATTCATTTGCTTCCTTCCTAGTGGGCAATGTTTGTCTATTTACATTTAAATATATAAATTCCCCCATTTGACATCAGCAAAATAAATTGTATACCTGGGGCTAATTTATTTTGAGCCCTTTTAGACTGTTTAGGACTTCCATGATATTTATTCTACTTGTATTACTGCTTTTGGGAGAGCACGTTGGCCACACATGCCCTTTTAAATATTTGAAGGAAGTAATGATCTATATATTACTAAAACCATGTATACAGCTTGCTCTTCCTGACCACACTTTTTACGTCAACATTTATAATGTGAAAATTGTTAAAATATAGATAAAGAAAAATGAAGGCCACTCACTTAGCTTTCACAGAATAATGGACAAATTCCAGAATGCCATTAAATAAAAATGGAATTTAATTTATTGGGGGAGAAAGTCAACTCACACCTGTCCATTTTGCACTTAAGAAAAGGCGGTAGGAGGACACCTCGATCGCCCCTTTGATGCCCAAAGCTCACCCGACGCAATATTCAGCCGGGCCTGAAAATGGGCGAGCAGCCCGCCTGAAACAGGCCTAAACCTACTTAAATATGCAAATCGTGTCCTATGCCGATGAGTGTAGGAGTCTCATGCAAAATTCAGCTACAAATGGGCAGAGCTTGCATCGTACAGGCTCCACCCAGTTACACCAGGGTATGTGACCAAAAGCTTGGTCAATGATGTCGGTTTTAAAGGACGGCTTGAATGAGTAAAGAGAATCGGAGAGGTTTTGGGAGGAAATTACAGAGCTTGGGCCAAGGTAGCTGAAGGCACGGGCACCAATGGTTGAGCACTGAAAATCAGAGTTGTGCAGAAAGCCAGAATTGGGGGAGCGCAGAGATCGCGGACGGTTGTAGGGCTGGATATAACAACATAAGAAATAGGAGCAGTAGGAAGCCATTTGGCTCTTCAAGCCTGCTCCAGCATTCAGCAAGATCATGGCTGATCTTCTACCTAAACTCAACTTTCCCACTCTGTCACCATATCCCTTGATTCCCTTAATATCCAAAATAAAATCTATCGCTCTCTGCTTTCAATATACTCAACAACTGAGCATCCACAGACCCCTGGGGTAGAGAATTCCAAAGATTCACAACCCTTTGAGTGAATAAATTTCTCCTCATCTCAGTCCTAAATGGCCAATCCCTTATTCTGAGACTGTGACCCCTAGTTCAAGACTTCCCAACTAAGGTAAACATTCTCCCAGTATCCACCCTGTCAAGCCCTGTAAGAATTTTATGTTTCACTGAGATCACCTCTCATTCTTCTAAATTCTAAGAACTTAGGGAGAGAAATTCGGTTGATTTGCGCCTCCCGTTAGCGCCCTAAGAGGCTGCTGATTGGACGCAAAGCAACTAGCACCTGGGCGCGGTGCCGCTAACGCCTCCCGTGAAATTCAGCAGGAGGTTAGCGGCGGCAGTAACCGTTAGCACTCCATGGCGCTGCGCCGCCGGCTCGTGCACCAGCTGCGATCTTCAGTAGCCCCCTGACTTACCGCCGGATGCTATGCCCAACGGGGTCAGGGGGGCCTACCTGCAGCCGGGGCGGCGCAAATTAAAGGGACGGTGCCTGGCGGCCATTTGTGTTGCTGGCCGCCTGGCAGCACCTGCCCGCTTTGCTGTCCCCGGCCTGCTGTGAGGTTCCCCCCGCGGAGAGTGCCAGCTGCGCTCCGTGAGCCCGGCACTTCTCTTGAGAGACATTCTGATCCCTGGTGGCCAAGCTGGGCCCCGGGTTGCACTGCACAAGGCCCCACCTCTTTAATAATGGGAGGAAGGCCTGCAGTACCGCGGTGCGATGTGCCGCCGGGCGTGGTGCTGCGGCACTTAGCGCCGCGATATTCACTCGCAGCACCCCAAGTGGGAGGCGGGCCGCTTCCAGTAGTGCCCCGCCTCCCTCTTGGGGCGCTACTGGTGAATTTCAGGCGCGAGAGTGCTAACTTTTTCGGGGCACTAAAAGTAGTGCCCCAAAGGGGGGCGCGATCCAATTTTTCTCCCCTTACTGTTTCATTGAGATCACCTCTCATTCTTCTAAATTCTACGGAATATATGCCTAGTCTCCTCAATCTCTCCTCATAGGACAATCCCTCCCATCACAGGAATCAGTCGTTGTGCTCCCTCTAAGGCAAGTCTATCCTACCTTGGGGAAGGAGACCAAAACTGTACACAGTACTCCAGGTGTGGTCTCACCAAGGCCCTATATAATTGCAGTAAGAATTCTTTCCTCTTACACTCCAATCGTTTTGAAATAAACGCTAACACACCATTTGCTTTCCTAATTGCTTGCTGTACCTGCATGTTAACCTTCAGTGATTCGTGTACAAGGAAAGCCAGGTCCTTCTGAATACCAACATTTCCCAATCTCTCACCATTTAATAAATATTCTGCTTTTCTATTTTTCCTATCAAAGTACTGAACATTTCTCCACATTATACTCCATCTGCCATGTTCTTACCCATTCACTTAACCTGTCTTTATCCCTTTGCCAGCTCTTTGCATCCTCCTCCCAACTTACTTTCCCACTTAGCTTTGTATCATCAGTAATCTTGGATACATTACACTAGGTCTCCTCATCTAATTCATTGATGTAGATTGTAAGTAGCTGAGGACCAAGCACTGATCCTTGGGGTACCCCTCTAGTTACAGCCTGCCAACCTGAAAATGACCCATTTATTCCTACTCTCTGTTTTCTGTCCGTTGACCAATCCTCAATCCATGCTAATATATTACCCCCACTCCCATGAGCCCTAATTTTGTGTAATAACCTCTTGTGTGGCACCTTATCGAATACTTTCTGAAAATCCAAATACATTACATCCACTGGTTTCCCCCTTATCTAGCCTGCTAGTTACAACCTCAAAACTTAATTAGATTTGTCATACACAATTTCCCTTTCAGAAATCCATGTTGACTCTGCCCTTATCATATTTTGATTTAAGTGCCCTGTTACCACATCCCTAATAATAGATTCTAGCATTTTCCCGACTACTGATGTCAGGCTAACTGGCCTATATTTCCCTGTTTTCTCCCTCCCTCCTTTCTTGAATAGCGGGGTTACATTAGCTACCTTCCAATCCACGGGGACCATTCTAGAATCCAGAATTCTGGAAGATCAAAACCAATGCATGCACTATCTCTGTAGCCACCTCTTTTAAAACCCTAGGATGTAGGCCATCAGGTCAGGGGATTTGTTGGCTTTTAGTCCCATTAATTTCTGCAGTACTATTTCTGTACTAATACTAATTTCTTTAAGTTCTTCATTCTCACTAGACCCTTGATTCCACACTATTTCCAGAATGTTTTTTGTGAAGACAAATACAAAGCATTTGGAGGTGGTTAGAGAGATAGGGGAGGGGCGAGGCCATGGAGGGATTTGAAAACGAGGATGAGAATTTTAACATCGAGGCATTACTGGACCGGTAGCCAATGTTGCTCAGCGCACACAGGGGTGATGTGTGGAACATAGGAACACGAGTAGGCCATTCATCCCTTCGCACCTGTTCGCCATTCAAATAGATCATGGCTGATCTTTATCTGAACTCATCTACCCGCCTTGGTTCCATAACACTTAATACCCTTGCCTAATTTTCCATTGACTACAGCCTCAACAGCTTTTTGGGAGAGAGTGCCAGATTTCCACTACCCTTTGTGTGAACAAGTGCTTCCTAACATCACCCCTGAACGGCCTGGCTCTAATTTTAAGGTTATCTCTACCTACCTTCTCACCTCCTTTAATCATCTTAAGCACCTCAATTAGATCGCACCATAATCTTCTATACTCAGGAAATACAAATAGTCAGAGCAACCTGCCCTCATAATTTAACCCTTTTAGCCCCGGTATCATTCTGGTGAATCTGCGCTTTAAGCCTTTAGTCTTTTAAATTTGTTTTGTACCTGTCCACTAGCTTTCAGTGATTTCTGTACTTGGCCTCCTAAATCCCTCTGCTGCTCCTTCATAGTTCCTAGCATTTCACCATTTAGATAATATTCTGATCTATCTTTCTTTGGACAAAGTGGATGACCTCACACTTCTCCACATTGAATTCCATCTGCCACAGTTTTGCCCACTCACCTAATCTAACAACATCCCTTTGCAACTTTCTACTTTTATCTACACTATTTACTGTGCCACCTAACTTAGTGTCATCAGCAAACTTAGATCTACGGCTCTCTATTCCTTCATCTAATTCTTTTATACATATAATACCTTCACCACAAGGACTGCAGCGGTTCAAGAATACGGCTCACCACCACCTTCCCCAGGCCAATTAGGGATAGGCAATAAACACTGGCCTTGCCAGCGATGGTGAACTCCCATGAACAAATAAAAAAGGAAAGTGAAAGGCTGAGTCCCCAGTACAGATCCCTGGGGGACTCTACTGGTCACATCCTGCCAATTTGAGTACATACCCATTGTCGTTAATCTGTGTTCTACCTCAAACAATTCCCTACTCAAGCCAATAGGTTGCCTTCAATTCCATATGCTCTAAATTTTGTTAGCAGACTCTTATATGGAACATTATCGAATGCCTTCTGGAAGTTCATATAAATAACATCCAGAGACACTTCCTTATCTGCCACGTTCCTTACCGCCTCAAAAAATTCAACTAAGTTCGTTAGACATGATCTGCCCATCGTGCCTGTGCCGGCCGAAGAAGAGCTATCCAGCCTAATCCCACTTTCCAGCTCTTGGTCCGTAGCCGTGTAGGTTGCAGCACTTCTAGTGCATAGAATGTACTTTTTAAATGTGATGAGGGTTTCTGCCTCTACCACCCTTTCAGGCAGTGAGTTCCAGAGCCCCACCACCCACAGGATGAAAAAGTTCTCAACTCCCCTCTAATCCTTCTACCAATTACTTTAAATCTATGCTCCCTGGTTATTGACCTCTCTGCTCAGGGAGATATCCCCTTTCATATAGGCCCCTCATAATTTTATACACTTCAATTAAGTCTCCCCTCAGCCTCCTCTGTTCCAAAGAGATCAACCCCAGCCTATCCAGTCTCTCCTCATAGCTGAAATTCTACAGTCCTGGCAACATCTTTGTAAATCTCCTCTGTACCCTCTCTCGTACAACCACATCCTTCCTGTAATGTGGTGACCCAAATTGTACGCACTACTCTAGCTGTGGCCTAACTAATATTTTATACAGCATAAGCATAACCACCCTGCTCTTGTATTCTGTGCCTTGGCTAATAAAGGAAAGTATCCTGTATGACTTTTTAACCACCTTATCTATCTGTCCTGCTACCTTCAGAGATCTGTGGACATGCACTCCAAGGTCCTTCTGTTCCTCTACACTTCCCAGTATCCTACCATTTATTGTGTATGCCCTTACCTTGTTAGCCCTCCCCAAATGCATTACCTCACACTTCTCTGGATTGAATTCCATTGGCCACTTTTCTGCCCATCTGACCAGTCCATTGATATCTTCCTGCAGTCTACAGCTTTCTTCCTCACTACCAATCATACGCCCAATTTTTGTATCATAGAATCATAGAACGGTTACAGCACAGAAGGAAGCCATTCGGCCCATCGAGTCTGTACTGGCTCTCTGCAAGAGCACTTCAGCTAGTCCCTCTCCCCTGCCCTTTCCTCGTCGCCATGCAATTTTTTTTCCTTCAGGTACTTATCTAATTCCCTTTTGAAAGGCATGATTGAATCTGCCTCCACCACCCTTTCAGGCAGTGCATTCCAGATCCTAACCACTCATTGCGTAAAAAAGTTTTCCCTCATGTCGCCTTTGGTTCTTCTGCCAATCACCTTAAATCTGTGTCCTCTGGTTCTCAACCCTTCCGCCAGTGGGAACAGTTTCTCTCTATCTACTCTGTCTAGACACCTCATGATTCTGAACACCTCTATCAAATCTCCTCTCAACCTTCTCTGATCTAAGAACAACCCAAGAAGTATCTCAGAAAACCTCTTAATCTGCCCGTACGTTGAAATTGAAATTATTGATATATACCACATAAGGCAAGGGACCTAGTACTGAGCCCTGCAGAACCCCACTGGAAACAGCCTTCCAGTCACAAAAACACACGTCGACCTTTGCCCTTTGCTTCCTGCCACTGAACCAATTTTGGATCCAAATTGCAACTTTCCCTTGGATAACATGGGCTTTTATTTTTCTGACCAGTCTGCCATGTGGGATGTTGTCAAAAGCCTTGCTAACATCCACGTAGACTACATCAAACGTGCCTACCTCATCGACCCTCCTTGTTACCGCCTCAAAAAATTCGATCAAGTTGGAGGGCTGGAGGAGATTAGAGATAGGGAGGGGCGAGGCTATGGAGGGATTTGAAAACAATGAGAATTTTTAAATCGAGGTGTGCTTAAATTGTAGCCAAAGTAGGTCAGCGAGCACAGGGGTGATGGGTGAACAGGACTTGGTGCAAGTTCAGACACGGGCAGCAGAGTATTGAATGACCTCAAGTTTACAACGTTAGCAGTCCTCCAGTCCTCTGGCACCTTGCCTGTAGCCAGAGAGGTTTGGAAAATGATGATCTCTGCTATTTCTTCCTTTGCTTCTCTTAACAGCCTGCGATACATTTCATCCGGGCCTGGTGATTTATCGACATTCAAAGATGCTAAACCCCTTAATATTTCCTCTTTCACTATGTTTATCTCATCTAATATTTCACACTCCTCCTCCTTAACTATGATGTCTGCATCGCCCCCCTCTTTTGTGAAGGCAGCAGCAAAGTATTCATTAAAAACCATACCCACGTGTTCTGCCTCCATACACAGGTTACCTTTTTGGTCTCCAATAGGCCCTACTCTTTCCTTAGTTATGCTCTTGCTTTTTATGTATTTATAAAATATCTTTGGGTTTTCCTTGATTTTACTTACCAATATTTTTTCATGCCCTCTCTTTGCTTTCCTAATTTCCTTTTTAATTTCACCCTGCATTTTCTATACTCCTCTAGGCTTTCTGCAGTATTTAGTTCTCGGTATCTGACATCGGTTTCCCTTTTTTGCCTAATCCTACCTTGTATGCCCCTTGACATCCAGGGGGCTCTAGATATGGGAGTCACACCCTTTTTCTTTGTGAGAACATATTTGCTCTGAACCCTCACTATCGCCTCCCACTGCTCTGACACTGGTTTACCTTCAAGTTGCTGTTTCCATCCACTTTTGCTAAATCACATCTCAGCTGAGTAAAATTGGCTATTCCCAAACGAGAACTTTAACTCCTGAGTTATCTTTGTCCCTTTTCCATAACTATGCTAAATTTAACTGAATTATGATCACTACCACCAAAATGCTCTCCCACTGATGCCCCTTCCACCTGCCCAGCTTCATTCCCTAAAACTCAGTCCAGAACCACCCCCTCTCTTGTTGGGATTGCTACATACTGGCTAAAAAAACGTTCTCCTGAATGCATTTTAAGAATTCTGCACCCTCTAACGATTACACTGATTCTATCCCAGTTAATATTCGGGCAGTTGAAATCCCCTACTGTTACTGCCCTATTGTTTTTGCACGTCTCAGAAATGTGCCTTCATATTTCCTCTTCTGTCTCCCTCTGACTATTTGGAGGTCTATTGTACACTCCCAGCAGTGTGATTGCCCTTTTTGTTCTTCAGTTCAACCCATATGGCCTCATTTGATGATCCTCCAAAGATATTGTCCCTCCTCACAGCTGTAATTGTTTCTTTAACCAATATTGTGCACAGTCCCCACCCCCACCACATGAACACACCCCCTGCCCCGCGTCCTTTTATATCCCCCTTTCTAACTCGTCGGAAAACCCTGTAACCAGGAATGTTGAGCTACCATTCCTACCTTCTTTCAGCCATGTTTCAGTAATATCTATGATACCATACTTCCACATGTCTATCTGTGCCTGATTCACTAGACTCCTTGCATTGAAGTATATACCATTAAGCACGGCCAAACTCCTTTGTTGCCTATTTTCTAACTTTTGTTCCCTCTGCCTTCCAAACTCACTTACTAATTTACTGCCTTCCATTTCCAGCTTTGCTTCTCTCCCTTCTGAATCTACACTCAGGTTCCCATCCCCCTGCCAAGCTAGTTTAATCCCTCCCCAACACCACGAGCAAACCTCCCCACGAGGATATTGGTCTCGGCCCTGTTGAGTTGCAACCCGGCTTGTACAGGTCCCACCTCTCCCAGAACTGGTCTCAATGCCTCAGCAATCTAAAGCCCTCCCTCCAGCGCCATTTCTCCAGCCAAGCATTCATCTGCTCTATCCTTCTATTTCTGTACTCACTGGGGTGTGGCACCGGGAGTAATCTGGAGATTAATACCTTTGAGTTCCTGCTGAATAATCTCTTTCCCAGGTCCCTAAAATCAGCCTGCAGGACTTCATCTCTCTTTCTACCTAAGTCATTGGTACCGATATGGACTACAACCTCTGGCTGTTCACCCTCCCTCCTCAGAATGTCCTGCAGCTGCTCAGTGACATCCTTGACCGCGGCACCAAGGAGGCAACATACCATCCTGGAGTCATGTCTGCAGCGCAGAAACGCCTGTCTGTTCTCCTAACTAATGAATCCCCCATCACTACTGCTTTTCTGAATTTCCTCCTCCAGCCACCACCCCCCCACCCCCACCCCCATCTCCGGCTGTACTCCCCAGAGGAACCATCACTCTCTCCAGTATTCACCGGTTGGAGACCGAGATGCACTCAGGGGACTCCAGCACTACCTTCCTGGTCCTCCTTGTCTGACTGGCAGTTACCCATTCCATCTCTGCCTGCAAACTCCTAAGCTGTGGGTGACCACCTCCTGAAACGTGTTATCCACATAGCTCTCAGCCTCGTGGATGCACTGCAGTGACGCCAGCCGCTGCTCAAGCTCTGAAACCCGGAGCTCGAGCTCCTCCAGCTGACGACACTTCCTACACATGTGGTTGTCCAGGACACGAGAAGCATCCTGGACTTCCCACATGGCACAGGATGGCCAGATAAATCTGTCAGTGTGGGCGTGGTCACTTTGCAGTGATGTGGACTGCAACATCTGTATTGACAGCAGCTGTATGGATAAAGGTTGGGGAGAAGAGGGAAACAATGCCAGATAGCCCACAGAATATTCGACCACAAGCCCAGCCCAATGTCAGCTGATGCACAGAAGCTGCTGAAACTTCAATCTGGTGGTTTGAAGCCATTGAACCCCCATGAGATTGTTCCCCAGTATCCAGTGCCAGCATCCCACTATTCACTTAATCCACAGTGAAGTTTGGAGTCAGTCCATATCGAAACCTCATGAACGTATAACAGCAGGTTGTATGTTTTATTGTTCACCTTTAGCAAAAGAACAGAATGTTTCAACATTAAACATATTACATGGAGCGACAGAACTGAATATAATCAATGTAAAAAGGTGAAAAACAACAAATGGTCTGTTTTATTTTTATTTAAAGCTGCACTGCCAAAAACTGGCTCCAGGCGGCCATCTTGCCTCCATACACTCGAAGGAACAGAACGAGTTCATTCGATGGTTGATTCAAGCAAAAGACGCATCAAATCCTTGTACTTGGCTCGGTTTGAGTGACATCCACAAGGTAACGTTGTCTGAGAGGTTATATCGTAAACTGTTTATTGTAACAGAAATATACATGTTCAAATTATGATTTTATATTTCCACAGGAGGGGGCTTTCCTTTGGACTGATGGATCAGCAACAGATTTTACAAACTGGAGTACGAATCAACCCGATGATAAAAGCAGAAAAGAGAACTGTGTGCAGTTCAATTACCGTAAGTTGATGCTGCAAAGTGCAACAATGTTTTTATTGGAAATAAAATCCAGACAACTGGATAGATCGACTGAGATTAATGAGCTTCTAACTGGACTCAGTGTGGTTGAGTTTTAGACTTTGGCAGGGCTCAACTTCTGCTTCTTTTGCAGCCACCTTCCAAGTAAAGCTGTTTAATGGAGGAATGAACACGGGTCATACACTGCAGATAGAGGAACATACACTGGGTGTAACACTGCAGATAGAGGAACGTACACTGGGTGTAACACTGCAGATAGAGGAACGTACACTGGGTGTAACACTGTAGATAGAGGAACGTACACTGGGTGTAACACTGTAAATAGAGGATCGTACACTGGGTGTAACACTGCAAATAGAGGATCGTACACTGGGTGTAACACTGTAGATAGAGGAACGTACACTGGGTGTAACACTGTAGATAGAGGAACGTACACTGGGTGTAACTCTGCAGATAGAGGAATGTACACTGGGTGTAACACTGTCGATAGAGTAACGTACACTGGGTGTAACACTGCAGATAGAGAATCGTACACTGGGTGTAACACTGTAGATAGAAGAACGTACACTGGGTGTAACTCTGCAGATAGAGGAATGTACACTGGGTGTAACACTGTAGATAGAGGAACGTACACTGGGTGTAACACTGTAGATAGAGGAACGTACACTGGGTGTAACTCTGCAGATAGAGGAACGTACACTGGGTGTAACACTGTAAATAGAGGATCATACACTGGGTGTAACACTGCAGATAGAGGATCGTACACTGGGTGTAACACTGTAAATAGAGGATCGTACACTGGGTGTAACACTGCAGATAGAGGATCGTACACTGGGTGTAACACTGTAGATAGAGGAACGTACACTGGGTGTAACACTGTAAATAGAGGATCGTACACTGGGTGTAACTCTGTAAATAGAGGAACGTACGCTGTGTGTAACTCTGTAAATATAGGAACGTACACTGGGTGTAACACTGCAGATAGAGGAACGTACATTGGGTGTAACACTGCAGATAGAGGAACGTACATTGGGTGTAACACTGCAGATAGAGGAACGTACACTGGGTGTAACACTGCAGATAGAGGAACGTACACTGAGTGTAACTCTGTAAATATAGGAACGTACACTGGGTGTAACACTGTAGATAGAGGAACGTACACTGGGTGTAACACTGCAGATAGAGGAACGTACATTGGTTGTAACACTGCAGATAGAGGAACATACACTGGGTGTAACACTGCAGATAGAGGAACGTACACTGGGTGTAACACTGCAGATAGAGGAACGTACACTGGGTGTAACACTGCAGATAGAGGAACGTACATTGGGTGTAACACTGCAGATAGAGGAACGTACATTGGGTGTAACACTGCAGATAGAGGAACGTACACTGGGTGTAACACTGCAGATAGAGGAACGTACACTGAGTGTAACTCTGTAAATATAGGAACGTACACTGGGTGTAACACTGTAGATAGAGGAACTTACACTGGGTGTAACACTGTAGATAGAGTAATGTACACTGGGTGTAACACTGCAGATAGAGGAACGTACATTGGTTGTAACACTGCAGATAGAGGAACGTACACTGGGTGTAACACTGCAGATAGAGGAACGTACACTGGGTGTAACACTGCAGATAGAGGAACGTACATTGGGTGTAACACTGCAGATAGAGGAACGTACACTGGGTGTAACACTGCAGATAGAGGAACGTACATTGGTTGTAACACTGCAGATAGAGGAACGTACACTGGGTGTAACACTGCAGATAGAGGAACGTACACTGAGTGTAACACTGCAGATAGAGGAACGTACATTGGGTGTAACACTGCAGATAGAGGAACGTACACTGAGTGTAACACTGCAGGTAGAGGAACGTACACTGAGTGTAACTCTGTAAATATAGGAACGTACACTGGGTGTAACACTGTATATAGAGGAACGTACACTGGGTGTAACACTGTAGATAGAGGAACTTACACTGGGTGTAACACTGCAGATAGAGGAACGTACACTGGGTGTAACACTGCAGATAGAGGAACGTACATTGGTTGTAACACTGCAGATAGAGGAACGTACACTGGGTGTAACACTGCAGATAGAGGAACGTACACTGAGTGTAACACTGCAGATAGAGGAACGTACATTGGGTGTAACACTGCAGATAGAGGAACGTACACTGAGTGTAACACTGCAGGTAGA
Source organism: Squalus acanthias (assembly GCA_030390025.1). Lineage (NCBI taxonomy): Eukaryota > Metazoa > Chordata > Chondrichthyes > Squaliformes > Squalidae > Squalus > Squalus acanthias. Next base: position 113,890,218 of record CM059434.1, read on the forward strand.
GGAACGTACACTGAGTGTAACTCTGTAAATATAGGAACGTACACTGGGTGTAACACTGTATATAGAGGAACGTACACTGGGTGTAACACTGTAGATAGAGGAACTTACACTGGGTGTAACACTGCAGATAGAGGAACTTACACTGGGTGTAACACTGTAGATAGAAGAACGTACACTGGGTGGAGCACTGTAGATAGAGGAACGTACACTGGGTGTAACACTGTAGATAGAGGAACGTACACTGGGTGTAACACTGCAGACAGAGGAACGTACACTGGGTGTACCACTGCAGATAAAGGAACGTACACTGGGTGTAACTTTGTAGATAGAGGAACGTACACTGGGTGTCACACTGCAGTTTCTCCCTCCACTCAATTGACCATCTCTTTGGATTCTGCAGTGTGGAGGCTAAAGTGACACCAACCTTCTAATTGGCCCACATTGAATGAACTGTTCCTGACATGGCTGGAGCCGTACTCCCATTGGACAGGATTCCACTGTGTTTACACAGCGTTCTCAGAAAATTATTCAACCTTCCTGTATCCGGCCCTCACTTTACTGATACACCAAACACCCCACCCCCTTTCCACAGGGGGTTCAATTCCCAGATTTAAAATGATATAATCCGGACACAGAGATTCTAACTCCAGAAATCACAGCCTTTGCTCCAATCGTGTGAAGTCCGTGCAGTGGGGTAGGTGACTGTTTAGCCCTGGTGGGGAGGCCTTGCTGTCCACCCCACACTGGGAAACCCAGCCCAGGGTGAGCTCAGCATCTTCAGTCAGGAACTGTCCAAACCCCACTGAATATTGTGAGGTTTCCAGATTTCAGTGAGACACACACTGACTGAGTGCACACGGCAACACAACAGGAAGTGCATCACTTTATTTACAAGGTGAATTCATGGATCAAGAGACGGGTAAAATTAGAGGATCACAGACAATGAGGGGGGAGTTTTCCGGGGGGTCAGCGGGCGGGATCGGTGGTGGGTCGGGTGGGAAAGGTTTTTTTACAGCAGGTCAGGACCCCGCTGTCAACTCGTGCCACGTGCCTTTACCAAATGTCGGGTCTGTCAGCGCTGAGCAGACCCGACACGTAGCGGCGAGGAAGGCAATTCAGGTCATTATGACCTTGCTAACAGAGGATTAACAACAATTTCGAGCTCACCTTTATAATTTACCAGCTCGTCCACGCTTCTCATGGATCACGTCTGCTAAGCTGGGCTGGAGTTGAATGACCATGGAATCATCTCATTACTTGACAGCTTGAAATGTGCTATTAAAGCTCCCATCTCACAGCTGTTCACTTTCCAAGCTCAGAAGCTGTTGCTTACTGCATTTGGAGGACAGATTGAGCTTTAGGCAGATTGCAAGTGTTTGGAGCAAACTCTCTATCCAGCGTCACCTCACTGGAACAACCTCTCTCACCACTGACAGATCGCTTCTGTCATCTCAAGGTCACCTGCCATCTATTCCATCAACATTGGTACGGTTTATACTCTCTCACCTTGGTCTTCAGAATCTACCCTTGTGTGTTGTCAGTTGGTATGATTGCACTAGGATGAGGGTGAGTGTGAGGGTGGCTAGTGAGATGGGGAAGTGATAATGTAGATAGAGAGGGATGGTGTGGAGGTGCAAGGAATGTTGGTGTGAGTAAGGATGTGCAGGAGTAGGGAGGGAAGGCAGAGTGATGGGGATGTGATGAGAGATCCACTGAGATCATTGAAAGGTTTGTGCCACTGCAGACTGATCCACCTGACGACATCCCTGCTTGTGCCCTCCTGTGCAATATACAACCAGGCTGCATTGATCTCCTGGGGAGGTCTCTTCCACCCATTGGAAGGGAAGAGAACCTCCCTGTGTGCTGTGAGAGTTGGAGAGCCTGGGTGCAGCCGTGCACCTCTCTGCAATGCTTGTCAGTGTTTGCAGCACCTCAATGCTGTAGAACACAGACAGCACAAATGTCAAAGTAAATTTGCGTATGGTCCCTTAAAGGAACACGGCTGATGATGGTCATCAAATGACGTCATCAGACCCACTTCCTTTAATTGGCCGGGAAACTTGCTGGGCGGGGCTTAACAAGGCCAATCGGGGAAAGTCATGTCAGAGGCCATGACCCGCCACCAACCGCACCGACCACCGACCCGCCCAGGTAGGGGAAATCGCGGCCTGACTCTACCAAAAGAGAAAGTATGAAACAGTTTGAGAAATAGCTGTCTGATTGCTACCAGTGCCATGTGCTAGTCAGAGTAGAAATAGAAGGCTATTTCAAATGAATACGTGGCTAGAGGAATGGTGCAAGGGAGAGGGATTCAAATTCCTGGGGCATTGGAACCGGTTCTGGGGGAGGTGGGACCAGTACAAACCGGACGGTCTACACCTGGGCAGGGCCGGGACCGATGTCCTTGGGGGAGTGTTTGCTAGTGCTCTGGGGGAGGGTTTAAACTAAAATGGCAGGGGGTTGGGAACCTGAGCAGGGAGACAGAGGAAAGGGAAACAAGGATAAAAGCAAAAGATAGGAAGGAGAAAAACAAAAGTTGCAGTCAGAGAAAACAACGGTTTAAATCAAACATGGCCACAGTAAATACTAATTCTAATAGGTCTAAGAGCGTTAAAAGAACAAGCCTGAAGGCTTTGTGTCTTAATGCAAGGAGCATTCGGAACAAGGTGGACGAATTAGCTGCGCAAATAGAGGTAAACGAATATGATTTGATTGGGATTACCGAAACATGGCTCCAGGGTGGCCAAGGCTGGGAACTTAATATCCAGGGGTACTCAATATTTAGGAAGGATAGGCAAAAAGGAAAGGGAGGTGGGGTAGCATTGCTGGTTAAAGAGGGGATTAACACAATTGAAAGGAAGGATATTAGCTCTGATGATGTGGAATCTGTATGGCTTGAACTGAGAAATAACAAGGGGCAGAAAACGTTAGTGGGAGTGATATATAGACCTCCAAACAGTAATGCGTAGGTTGGGGATGGCATTAAAAGGGAAATTAGAGAAGCGTGCAATAAGGGCACAGCAGTCATCATGGGTGACTTTAATTTACATATAGATTGGGCTAACCGAATTAGTAACAATACTATGGAGGAGGAATTCCTAGAGTGTTTACGGGATGGTTTCCTGGACCAATATGTCGAGGAACCAACTAGAGATCAGGCCATCTTAGACTGGGTATTATGCAATGAGAAAGGATTAATTAGCAATCTTGTTGTGCGAGGCCCCTTGGGTCGGAGCGATCATAATATGATAGAATTCTTCATTAGGATGGAGAGTGAAGAAGTTGACTCAGAGACTAGGGTCCTGAATTTAAATAAAGGAAACTGCAATGGTATGAGGTGCGAGTTGGGTAGGATTGATTGGGGAATGTCACTCAAAGGGTTGACGGTGGAGAGGCAATGGCAAACATTTAAAGACCGCATGGACGAACTACAGAATTTGTTCATCCCAGTTTGGCATAAGAATAAAATAAAAAGGGTGACTCAACCATGGCTAACAAGGGAAATTAGGGATAGCATAAGATCCAAGGAGAGGGCATATAAATTGGCCAGAAAAAGCAGTAACCCTGTGGATTGGGAACAGTTTAAGATTCAACAAAGGAGGACAAAGGGATTAATTAGAGGGGAAAATAGAATACGAGAGTAAGCTTGCAGGGAACATAAAAACTGACTGTAAAAGCTTTTATAGATATGTGAAGAGAAAAAGATTAGTGAAATCAAGCATAGGTCCCTTGCAGTCAGAATCAGGGGAACTTATAATGGGGAATAAAGAAATGTCAGACCAATTAAATACATATTTTGGTTCTGTCTTCACAAAGGAGGACACAAATAACCTCCCAGAGATGTTGGGGAACATAGGGTCTGATGAAAGGGAGGAACTGAAAGAAATCAGTATTTGTAGGGAAATGGTGTTAGGGAAATTGAAGGGATTGAAGGCCGATAAATCCCCAGGGCCTGATAATTTACATCCTAGGGTACTTAAGGAAGTGGCCCTAGAAATAGTAGATGCATTGCTGATCATCTTCCAACATTCGATGGAATCTGGAACAGTACCCATGGATTGGAGGGTAGCTAATGTTACCCCACTATTCAAAAAGGGTGGTAGAGAGAAAACGGGGAATTACAGACCGGTAAGCCTGACATCGGTAGTGGGGAAATGCTAGAGTCCATTATCAAGATGTAATAGCTGAGCACTTGAAAAACAGTGACAGGATCAGACAAAGTCAACATGGATTTACAAAAGGTAAATCATGCTTGACTAATTTATTGGAATTTTTTGAGGATGTAACTGGTAAAATAGATAAGGGAGAACCAGTGGATGTGGTGTATTTGGACTTCCAAAAGGCTTTTGATAAGGTCCCGCATAAGAGATTAGCATGTAAAGTTAAGGCACATGTGATTGGGGGCAAGGTATTGACTTGGATAGAGAACTGGTTGGCAAACAGAAAGCAAAGAGTTGCAATAAATGGGTCTTTTTCGGAGTGGCAGGCAGTGACTAGTGGGGTACCGCAGGGATCGGTCCTTGGACCCCAGCTATTCACAATATATATTAATGATCTAGACAAGGGAACTAGATGTAATATCTCCAAGTTTGCAGGCGACACAAAACTGGGTGGGCGTGTCTGCTGTGAGGAGGATGCCGAGAAACTCCAGTATGATTTGGACAGGTTGGGTGATTGGGCAGAAGCATGGCAGATGCAATATAACGTGGATAAATGCGAGGTTATCCACTTTGGTGTCAAAAACAGAAAGGCAGATTATTATCTGAATGGCAATAGATTGGGAGAAGGGGAAGTGCAACGAGACCTGGGTGTCCTTGTGCACCAGTCGCTGAAGGTAAGCATGCAGGTGCAGCAGGCGGTTAAGAAGGCAAATGGTATGTTGGCCTTCATAGCGAGAGGGTTTGAGTACAGGAACAAGGATGTCTTGCTGCAGTTGTACAGTGCCTTGGTGAGACCACACCTTGAGTACTGTGTGCAGTTTTGGTCGCCTTATCTGAGGAAGGATGTTCTTGCCATGGAAGGAGTTCAGCGAAGATTCACAAGGCTGATACCTGGGATGGCAGGAATGAAGTATGAAGAAAGATTGGGTCGATTGGGCTTATACTCGCTGGAGTTTAGAAGAATGAGAGGGGATCTCATTGAAACTTATAAAATTCTGACAGGACAGAACAAACTAGATGCAGGAAGGATGTTCCCAATGGTCGGGGAGTCCAGAACCAGGGGTCACAGTCTAAGGATAAGGGGTAAGCCATTTAGGACAGAAATGAGGAGGAATTTCTTCACCCAGAGAGTGGTGAACCTGTGGAATTCTCTGCCACAGAAGGCAGTAGAGGCCAATTCATTAAATAGATTCAAGAAGGAGTTGGATATATTTCTTAAGGCTAAAGGGATCAAGGGATATGGGGAGAAGGCAGGGACAGGGTACTGAATTTGGATGATCAGCCATGATCGCATTGAATGGCGGAGCAGGCTCGAGAGGCCGAATGGCCTACTCCTGCTCCTATCTTCCATGATTCTATGATTCTATGATTTACTGATGGGTAAATGTTGGATTCAAATTTTCTTTCTCCAGAATCTCGAGGTTTTTGGAATGATTTGCCCTGTGATAAACACGATCCTTTCGTTTGCTCCTACAAACTGGGCTGCAGTTAGAAGAATCTGCCGATGCTCCACGGATCCTTTCCAGGAGTGGATTCAGTGCCTCGATTTGTTTGTAGCCGCAGTCACTGCCTGTGCTGACTGTACTGACTTAGTCTCTCAGCCAATAATAAATGTAATTGCATCTTGAGCTGTGTGTTTGATGCTGTGTGAGTCTAGTTTATAGCAGCCTTCCTGTCCCACTGTAGCTTCCGACCCACCTCTTCACTCAACACTGCACCGGGGAGAAGGCGGCACAGACTTTGTAAAATTAACTTTCAATATCTGTGCCTTTTTGTTTAAAGAAGAGAAAATTTAAAAGGATGAGATGAACTGAAAGAAATGAACTGGGAAATATTACTGAAAGGAATCTGTGAAAGGAAATTGGATCTGATTTAAACCTGCACTAATGTAGATTATTGAAGATAAATATAGATTCCCAAAAACTAAACAAAGTCCCAGAATGAGTTAACGGAGCAATGAAAATGAGAATAAGAAATATCAACAAACAGTACAGGAATGCAGGGAAAAGGGAACCCTGGGAGTAGAGGAATTTACTGAAACAGATTAAAAAGATATTAGAGGGAAAAAGAGATACAGTAAAAGCTGTTAATAACACAATATTCATCCAGTGTTAATCACATCGGGAATATATTCAAAGTCTTCCATATACACACACTTCCTGTAAGTATTACTCTTGCTTCCTGTCACACAATTCCTGTCACGCTTCAATCTTCCTATTTATTACACTGAGCCGTGATTCAGTTTTCCAAGCTGACAACTAGGTGGCGCTGCAGTATTCATTATACTCATTGCTGATTGGCTGACTGGGTCACGTGATCAACTCCAGCCTTGGTGCTCCCAGTTCCCAGGAAGGACACCAGGCCGAACTCCACCAGCAGGTCTCAGCAGCTACATTTTGCTCCTTCCCCATTTCCTGCTCCAATGTGTCCAGGTAGTCCCACTCTCACTGGGTCTTGTATAAGGCCCAGGCCCTGCCTGCTGCACCCCCAACCCTGACAGCATCCCAGACCTCCAGCTGCCCACAATGATCCCCAGCCACAGTCCCTGTGTCCCGGTACTTACACTACCGAAGCTGGGCTCCTGCTGAGCGGGAATGGGAATGGGAAGAGGCTTCGGGTTTCTTAAGCGCTTTGAGCCCTTTGAAAAATATTAATATGGAGAAGAGCTTCAGAACCTTAGAGCCCATTCCTGTCCATGGGAAATGGCTTTTGGTGAAGTGGGGTGGGATTCCCCACAGGGTTTATCCAAAATGGAAATCTCTGTATTGTTCAGTGTTTCAATCATATTGGGTGTCAGTCGTCATTCAGTGGTCACACTCTCACCTCTGAGTCAGAAGGTCATAGGTTCAAGTCCCACACCAGAGACTTGAGCACAAAATCCATGCTGACACATCAGTGCAGTACAGAGGGAGTACTGCACTGTCAGAGGTGCCGTCTTTTAGACAAGATGTTCAAACCGAGGTCTTACCTGCCTGTTCAGGTGGGCGTAAAAGATGCTATGGGAGAACTCAAAGAAGAGCAGGGAGTTCTCCTGGCCAACATTTATCTCTCAACTGTGCGCAGGAGGCCATACCCAGCACACAGAGTCTACAGACTGAGTCAGCTTCTTGGGTCTATTTGCACAACAGTGCAGGAGGAGGCTGCGTTTCTCCGGCCAGGCTGTCTCAGTCCTCTGCAGCTTCCTGCAACACAGCCTGCTGCCTGCTGGACCAGGGGGCATACCATGCCAGTGGCCCTCAAAGTCACCACAGCCTGGAATTTTTACACCACTGGCTCCTTTCATGCTGCTAGACAGGACACCAGTCATGTTTCACAGTCTGCAGTCCACAGCTGCATTCAGCAGGTAACTGACAACCTCTTTTCCAGGGCCAAGCAGTACAGCACCTTCCCCACTGACCTCAGCAGTCACCAGGACAGTGCTCGGGGCTTTGCAGCAGGGGCTGGCTTCCCTCATGTGCAGGGCGTGATTCACTGTCCACATGTGGCCATTAGGTCACCGGAACATGAGGGAATGATATCGTCAACAGAGACGTCAGCATCAGAAAGGCAGGGAGCCGCCCTTCTACTCATGTCTGCAGCCAGCAAGTCTTCCAGCATTGTTCAATGAAAATCACAAGTAGGGACGCAACCTCGCTTTAAGAGGTCCATCCCCACTTTAAATAGAGTCGGGGAATGTGCTGTAAATTGTGCAGTTCACGTGGACGAGCTGCCTAATTGTTCAAATATTAATGAGCTGAGTGTCTATTGATAAAACTGTGACAGCCAATGAGTTGCACTGTGACAGCCAATGTGTTGGGGGTGGGGCGGGACTTACGGGACGACTTACAGCAAACAGGATATTTTACAGCAAAGTCTGTTTACTCAGCAAACAGAGTCTATTTAAACAGCGCACCACAGCAAACAGTCTACAGAATCTATTTAAAAAGTGTCCCGACAAACTACAGCAAACAGACTCATGACGAAAACTGCAGCAATGTCTCCCGATAAAAGCAGGATTATTTCTCCAGTAAATTGCAGTGAGTGGAGGATAGTTACAGTCAAATGCTGTGCGTAACATCAATTCAATCACTTACAGCAGTGCGGTCTCCAGGCGTGATTGATGGGGGAATTACCCAATCATTTCCATTCTGGCCGTGAATAGAAGTGTCACTATATGCAGATATTAATGAGGCCTGGGAATTAAAATGGCCACAGGGGCTTCAAGTCGACATCGTCATGAGGACTGCTGCTCGCCCTGCTGCCCGCCCCACCCTCGTCACTGCACACGCACAATCAGTTCAAATCAACACTACTTATGAGACAGGCCTCGAGCGACAGTCTCATTGAACACAAGGTTTCACCTGACTGATCCATTCCATCACCTGATAATCCTCAATCTGTGGCCCTGATAATCTTCAATCACTGCCCTCATAATCTTCAATATTTTCCCCTAATAATCTTCAATCTGTGTCCCTGACAATCTTCAATCACTGCCCTGATAATCTTCAATATTTTTCCCTGATAATCCTCAATCTGTGTCCCTGATAATCCTCAATCTGTGTCCCTGATAATCCTCAATCTGTGGCTCTGATAATCCTCAGTTGGAGGAGGGTTAATTGCAGTGAGTTGAAAAGGGATCTGGCCCAGGTCGATTGGAATCAAACGTTGGCAGGTAAAATGGTAAATGAGTAATGGCAGGCCTTCAAAGAGGAGATAGTTTGGGTACAATCTGGACATATTGTTATGAGGGGAAAAGGAAGGGAATCCAAAGCTGGAGTTCCCTGGATGACTAAAGATATAGAGGGAAAGATTCAGTGGTGCCCCTTTGGGGCGCTAACTTCGCCAGGGTGCTAAAAGTAGTGCACCTGCATCGTAAATTCAGTGGTAGCTCCCCAAGCAGGAGGCGGGGCGCTACTGGAAGTGCTCCCCCTCCATCCTGAGGTGCTACAAGCGAATACCGTGGCGATACGTACAACAGCGCCACGTGCGTCGGCACGTTGCACCGCGGTATTACAGGCCTCCCTCCCCTGATTAAAGGGAGGGGCCTCGTGCTGCGCACACGGGGCCCTGCTGGACCACCGGGGAGTTGGTTGCGGGGAAAGCAGCCGAGCACTCAAGAGCAGCGCCAGGCTGAGCAATCACGGCCGGCACCCTGAATAAAGAAGGGGAAGGGGGCAGGTGCTGGCAGGGGGCCAAAAAGAGATGGCCGCCCGACTCCTGCCCTTTTAAATAGCGTTGCCACGGCTGCAAAAACGCCACCCTGACCCTGTCGGACATACCGTCCAGCGATAGGTCAGGCGGCACATTCGAAATTTGCGGCCGGGGCGCTGCACACGGCGATGACGTCATCGCCAGAGGCGCAGCACCGCGGGGCGCTACCGGCTACCGCTGCCGATAATCTCACGCTGAATTTCGCAGGAGGTGTTACCAGCACCACGCCCGGGCGCTAGGGGCTTTGTGCCGCGTTAGCGACCCCTGGGGGACTAACAGGAGGCCCAAAGCAAACCAATTTTCCCCCATAGAGATTAAAATGTATCATAAAAAGGTGGTTTATGATAAATGTCGTGTTCCTAATTCAGTGGAGAACCAAGATGAATACAAAATGTACAGAGGAGAACCTAAAAAGGAAGTAAGAGGGGCAAAGAGAGTGTATGAGAATAGATTAGAGGGCGACATAAAAGGGAACCCAACTGTTTTATAAACATATCAATAGCAAAAGTGCAGTCAAAGGAAGGGTGGGACTGATTAGGGACCAAAACGTAGATCTTGTGGAGACAGAGGGCTTGGCTGAGCTACTAAATGAGTATTTTGCATCTAATAGGGATGCTGCCAATGTCGCAGTAAAGGAGCACAGATTGAGGATCATCAGCGACACAGATTGAGGGTTCTCAGAACAATAATGCTCCTGTGAAGCTCCTGGGACATTTTTACTATGTTAAAGGCAGTATATAAATATAAGTTGTTGTGTGGTGAGCTCACTCACCAATTTCACAATTTTACTAAAACTTATAATGCAGCGAGTGAGGGCGCTGCAGTTCCAGTGTTGGCCTCCTGGCGGCACTGCTGAGACCAGTGTTCCTGTAGCTCACCACCGCCACCTCTAGGCCTCTAGCGGAACTGCATGTGCTTTGAATGAGAATCAGACACGATTACAGCACCGAAAGAGACCATTCGGCCCATTGTGACTGTGGCATCTCTCAGAAAGAACCATACATAGAATTTTATTCCTCTGTCCTTTTCCCCATACAACCGTGTGCTGGCTCCATAAAAGAGCTGTCACCTTGGTTCAGTGGTAAGTTTGCCAAATCTAGTTGGAGTCATTCTTGGAAATTTGATCATGTGACATTCTCACCACATGACATTTGACCATGTGATGAATGATCATGTTACGTTTTGTCATAAAGCTTCGACTCCTGCAGTTGAGTCATTTTTCTCGTGGTTTTGCGTCAGCAGCTGTTGTGGGACAAGTTCCATGAACCAGGAGGCCTTCAGTGAGCAGACGAAGAGGGGACACCGAGGGCGGGGACATCAAAGGCAGGGAAGAAAGCAAGTTGAGGGTGGGGAAGAGGGGAAACCGCGGAACCCCCCATTTCAGAGACACCCACCTCATTCAGGAGCCCAAGTGACACCAGGGGCGTATCAGGATATCACAGGAAGAGCCACCAGGATATATCAGGATATCACATTAAGCGGTGACCCTATTGGTGTCTGATTTACATTTTAGACAATTCCAAGACGTGCTCACAAAAACCAGAATGTCCGGTCCAGAAGCTGACAGTTGCTAACCTGAGCTGATAGGAGAGTTCAGAGAGCAGAGCCTGATGTCTAAATCTCAGTGATTGAATCAACACCCGGCAGCCTGCTCTTGCTCTTGCCTCTGATCACAGCTCTATATAATGTTGCTTTAGCGGGAGGCAGCTGTACAAGTCCCATAAGTACAATGTTAAGTCCAGAAGGCTGTAAAGTACCTAATCGATTGCTTTGCGGAACACCTCCGTTCAGTCTGCAGGTGTGACCCCAAGCTTTCAGTCGCCTGTCACTTTAATTCTCCGCCCCACTCACACTCTGACCTCTCTGTCCTCGGCCGTCTACACTGTTCCAATGAAGCGCAATGTAAGCTTGAGGAACCTCATATTTCGATTAGGCACCTTACAGCATTCTGGACTCAACACTGAAATCAACAATTTCAGATCATAACTTCTGCCCCCATTTTATCAGATGGCAGTGGTTGGTAATGATTTTGCTGTTCCCATTTACACCTCCTCTAGACCCATCTTTGGTTTCTTTATTTGTGTCATGACTTTTGCCTTGCACCATCATCTCTTTTGTCATATAATCTCTCTTGCCTTCCACCCAATCACAGACCTTCCCTTTTGTTTAGAACATAAGAACATACGAAATAGGAGCAGGAGTCGGCCATTTGGCCCTTCGAGCCTGCTCCGCTGTTCAATAAGATCATGGCTGATCTGATCTTGGCCTCAACTCCAATTTCCCCATAACCCTTGACTCCCCTGTAGCTCAAATATCTATCTCTGCCTTGAATATATTCAATGACTTGATTGGCACCCCATCCACCACCTTAAACATTTCACTCCCTCTACCACCAGCGTACCGTGGCTGCAGTGTGTACCCTCTACAAGATGCACTGCAGCAACTCGCTAAGGCTTCTTCGGCAGCACCTGTAGAATTCGCAAATTATCGCGATTTCGAAATAACGAGATAGAGACATATAGTTTCGTACAAACAATTTTATTTCAGCAAAATGCTGTCAGGTTCAAAAACGGACACAAGAAGCCTGTAAAATGGCCGCCGCGCCTCGTGGCAGAAGTTTCTAGACTTTTCAAGTAGGCAGACAAGATGGCGTTCCAATAAACATTTCAGCAAGATCGGACAATACTCAGCATATATTGATATAAGACAAGACGCGATCGTTTTGCATTTTTAACACCTAAGCAAGAAATATAAGTGCTGGAATCGGTTTTCCATGCACAGACGAGGGCTATTGTACTGAGCAATCAAGGGCCCATCCAAAGACATTGATACGCAAATTCCCCGCGGCTCTACGATGAGAGAGCCATTTGCGGGTACTTACACAAGAATTCGGAGGCCCCCAAAACCCCTCCAGGGAGACTCTTAGCCGGTTCCACAATGGGAGAAATATTAACGGGTACTCAGACAGTTACAAGTATCACCGAAACCCATTAACGACAAGTACCACCCCATACAAGAAGTTTGAGCGCCAAAACATGACAAAAGATGAACATTAAGATTGGGCGGGAGATAAGGAATTACAGTACTATAACTGTAGTGTCCAAACGTCCATCTTTCTCTTGACTCGTGGCTCTTGCTCTTATTCCTCTTATTCCCGGACGACTTTTTGACTTGTGCTCTTGCTGCCCACCGAACTCTTGGTCTGCTGATTTTCCGGGAGTCAACCTCGTGGCTTGCCGTGAAGATCTGTGGAGAGCTGGACTGCGAAGGCCGGTAAGCGGGTGCACCATCCCGAGGGTCGGTAAACGGTGTAGGGACTCGAAGGCCCGACGAAATGAAACAAGACAAGAAGAAGACGACTACACGTGCCGCCGCGGTCAGTAAACCCCGACCGCGCCCGAAATATAAAGACCATTCTTGAACTCTATAGGTTTTTGAACTCTGTAGGTTACTGCACGAACTGGCACCAGAAGACTTTTCTTCGAGTTCTACCGACAACCGGTGTCGGGCACAGGAAGACTCTTCTTTGAGTTTTATCAGGAGTCCGAGGTCAACACAGATCTTCATGACAGCAGACGGTCCAGCCTGCTAGCCGGAGCAGAGCGAGTAAACAAGTGAGGTGCAGAGACCCCTGGTCCACACGTGGACGGTCAGGTGCTGCAACGAAAGCATCCGAGCACCGTTTTAGAATTCTCCGAGTTATCAAGAGTGGTGAGCATGGTTCTCGATCCTACAGATCTAGATTAGGACAGGTATTGATAGGGGAGGGTTTTGTTTTAAGGATAATTATAATGTGTGTCCCCTTTTACGATGTGTCGTGCGCTCCTCATTTCCCTAAACCTAGTTTCATAAATGTATGTAAGCTTGTACTGTCATTAATCTGTGCTTATGACATGTATTTTGTAATCTTGAACAATATGCAATAAAGATTTTCCATTTCGTACTATTCAACCGGGTCTACCTGAGTTTTCTCTGCATTACTGCTCTCGCACCTAAGTCCAGTGTCAGAACCGTAAGGGCGAGTGGGTCGAACCACTCACAGGTGTCTAGTGCTACCAGGCGGGCTGGAGACCAGAACAGGCAACAAGGCCTAATCCCGCACTAGCACCCAGGCTAAGCACAGAGCCGCCCGAACCCCTTACACACCTCCCAAACCCGTGACCTCTTCCACCTAGAAGGACAAGGGCAGCAGATGCATGGGAACACCACCACCTCCAAGTTCCCCTCCAAGTCACACACCATCCTGACTTAGAAGTATATCGCCGATCCTTCATCGTTGCTGGGTCAAAATCCTGGAACTCCCTACCTAACAGCACTGTGGGAGTACCATCACCACGTGGACTGCAGCAGTTCAAGAAGGTGGATCACCACCACCTTCTCAAGGGCAACTAGAGATGAGCAATAAATGCTGGCCTTGCCAGCGGCACCCACATCCCATGAACGAATAAAAAAAAAATGACTCCGCCTCCACAGCTCTCTGGGGTAGAGAATTCCAAAAATTTACGACCCTCTGAGAGAAGAAATTCCTCCTCATCTCTGTTTTAAATGGGTGACCTCTTCTTCTGAAACTATGGCCCTAGTTCTAGATTCCCCCACAAGGGGAAACAGCCTCCCTGCATCTACAATGTCAAGCCCCCTCAGAATCTTATATGTTTCAATAAGATCACCTCTCATTCTTCTAAACTCCAATGAGTATAGTCCCAACCTGTTCAACCTTTCCTCATAAGACAACCCCTTCATCTCAGGAATCAACCTAGTGAACTTTCTCTGAACTGCCTCCAAAGTAAGTATATCCCTCCTTAAATAAGGAGACCAAAACTGCACGCAGTACTCCAGATGTGGCCTCACCAGCGCCCTGTACAGTTTTACCATGACTTCCCTACTTTTATACTCCATCCCCCTTGCAATAAGGGCCAACATTCCATTTGCCTTCCTAATTACTTGCTGTACCTGCATGCTACCTTTTTGTGTTTCATGTACGAGGACCCCCCAGATCCCTCTGTACCGCAGCATTTTGTAATCTCTCTCCATTTAAATAATAATTTACTTTTTTATTCTTCCTACCAAAGTGGATAACCTCACATTTTCCCACATTATACTCCATCTGCCAAATTTTTGCCCACTCACTTAACCTATCTATATCGCTTTGCAGAGTCTTTGGCCCGTATTTTCCGATCGGAGACTTCCTGCCTGCGGATGCCTCCGATCTGGAAAAAATCTACGCCTTACCTGGTGGCTCCGGTGGTCTCGACACTTCCGCTCCTGGGCCTCTCCACGACGAAATGCGCAGAGGCCCAGGTATCCCAGGGGTGCAGGCCGTTCACAAGCGTCCCTGGGATCACATGAGCCATGGAGAGCCAATGGAAGAAGGGAATCCCCCTTCACACTTTTGACAGGTCTCCAAGCGTAGATTTGTCAAAAGTATGAATGAGGATCACTCAAAAAACACACTAAAACATTAAATCAATTAAAAAAGACATCACATAATTAAAATTAGTTAAAATTACATTAAATTAAATATTTTAAACAAAAATTTTATTTTTTGAAAAAATTATTAAAGTATTTTACGGGGTTAAAAATTAAACTTACCTTTTTTAAAAGTATTTTTAAATTATAAATGAGTGAAAACATTTTTTTTTAAACTTTTTTAAACTCTTATGCTGGTAAAAGTAGGCCTTATGCCCGCTTTTACCAGGCGTAAGATTTATAAAGGTTGTCAGTGGGCGGAGGTTGTGCAGAAAGCGGAACTCTCCACCCGCAGAGGCCCTTCTCCTGGGCAGGCGTGCAATCTGGCAAGAGGATTCATGACAGATTGGAAGTGCTGGTTTTCAGCGCATGTGCTTCACATGCCTGAAACCGACACTTGCGAGGCCCGTACGGGTGTGTACATAGCTCATACACATCCGTAGGGATCGGAAAATACGGACCTTTGTGTCCTCCTCACAACTTGCATTCCCACCTATCTTTGTATCATCTGCAAATTTGGCTACAGTGCACTCGGTCCCTTAAACCAAGTCATTAATATAGCTTGTAAATAGTTAAAGTCCCAGCACTGATCCCTGTGGCGCCCTCCCCTCTTCCTCCACTGCCCCACTTTCGCTGCCTCTGTACTGCTTAAAACCTGTTACAGCTTTCTCCAGTACTGATGATTGCTCATCAGCCTGAAACGTTAACTGTGTTTCTCTCTCCACAGACGCTCCCTGACCTGCTGAGTATTTCCAGGATTTTCTGTTTTATTTCAGATTTCCAACATCTGCAGTATTTTGCTTCCCCATCCTATCCTCAGTGTCCCTGCTAATCCTCAAAATGTGTCCCTGATAATCCTCAATCTGTGTCTCAGATAATCCTCAATCTGTGTCCCTGATAATTCTCAATCTGTGTCCTGATAATCCTCAATCTGTGTCCTGATAATCCTCAATCTGTGTCTCTGATAATCCTCAATCTGTGCCGCTGATCATCCTCAATCTGTGTCTCTGATAATCCTCAATCTGTGTCCCTGATAATCCTCAATCTGTGTCCCTGATAATGCTCAATCTGTGTCCGTGATAATCCTCAGTCTGTGTCTCTGGTAATCCTCAATCTGTGTACCTGATAATCTTCAATCTGTGTCCTGATAATCCTCAATTTGTGTCCCTGATAATCCTCAACCTGTGTCCCTGATAATCCTCAATCTGTGTCCTGATAATCCTCAATCTGTGTCCCTGATAATCCTCAATCTTTGTCCCTGACAATCCTTAATCTGTGTCCCTGATAATCCTTAATCTGTGTCCTGATAATCCTCAATTTGTGTCCTGATAATCCTCAATCTGTGTCCTGATAATCCTCAATCTGTGGCCTGATAATCCTCAATCAGTATCCCTGATAATCCTTAATCTGTGTCCTGATAATCCTCAATTTGTGTCCTGATAATCCTCAATCTGTGTCCCTGATAATCCTCAATCTATCTCCTGATAATCTTCAATCTGTCTCCTAATAATCCTCAATCTTTGTCCCTGATAATCCTCAATCTTTGTCCCTGATAATCCTCAATCTTTGTCCCTGATAATCCTCAATCTTTGTCCCTGATAATCCTCAATCTTTGTCCCTGATAATCCTCAATCTTTGTCCCTGATAATCCTCAATCTGTGTCCCTGATTATCCTTAATCTGTGCCCCGGATAATCCTCAATCTGTGTCCCTGATAATCCTCAATCTGTGTCCCTTATTATCCTGAATCTGTGCCCCGGTTAATCCTCAATCTGTGAGTAATGGCAGTCCTTCAAAGAGGAGATAGTTTGGGTACAATCTGGACATATTTTTATGAGTGGAAAAGGAAGGGAATCCAAAGCTGGAGTTCCCTGGATGACTAAAGATATAGAGGGAAAGATTCAGTGGTGCCACTTTGGGGCGCTAACTTCGCCGGGGTGCTGCTTTTAGCACCCCGAAAAATTTAGTGCACCTGCATCGTAAATTCAGTGGTAGCTCCCCAAGCAGGAGGCGGGGCGCTACTGGAAGTGCTCCCCCTCCATCCTGAGGCGCTACAAGTGAATACCGTGGCGCTACGTACAACAGCGCCACGTGCGTCGGCACGTCGCACCGCGGTATTACAGGCCTCCCTCCCCTGATTAAAGGGAGGGGCCTCGTGCTGCGCACACGGGGCCCTGCTGGACCACCGGGGAGTGGGGTGCGGGGAAAGCAGCCGAGCACTCAAGAGCAGCGCCAGGCTGAGCGATCACGGCCGGCACCCTGAATAAAAAAGGGGAAGGGGGCAGGTGCTGGCAGGGGGCCAAAAAGAGATGGCCGCCCGACTCCTGCCCTTTTAAATAGCGCTGCCACGGCTGCAAAAACCCCATCCTGACCCTGTCGGACATACCGTCCAGCGATAGGTCAGGGGGCACACCAGAAGTTTGCGGCCGGGGCGGGAGCAGGGCGATGACGTCATCGCCAGAGGCGCAGCACCGCCGGGCGCTACCGGCTACCGCTGCCGATAATCTCACGCTGAATTTCGCAGGAGGTGTTACCAGCACCACGCCCGGGCGCTAGGGGCTTTGTGCCGCGTTAGCGACCCCTGGGGGACTAACAGGAGGCCCAAAGCAAACCAATTTTCCCCCATAGAGATTAAAATGTATCATAAAAAGGTGGTTTATGATAAATGTCGTGTTCCTAATTCAGTAGAGAACCAAGATGAATACAAAATGTACAGAGGAGAACCTAAAAAGGAAGTAAGAGGGGCAAAGAGAGTGTATGAGAATAGATTAGAGGGCAACATAAAAGGGAACCCAAGTGTTTTATAAACATATCAATAGCAAAAGTGCAGTCAAAGGAAGGGTGGGTATGATTAGGGACCAAACCGTAGATCTTGTGGAGACAGAGGGCTTGGCTGAGCTACTAAATGAGTACTTTGCATCTAAAAGGGATGCTGCCAATGTCGCAGTAAAGGAGCACAGATTGAGGATCATCAGCGACACAGATTGAGGATTCTCAGAACAATAATGCTCCTGTGAAGCTCCTGGGACATTTTTTTACTATGTTAAAGGCGGTATACAAATGCAAGTTGTTGTGTGGTGAGCTCACTCACTTATAGCGGTGTAAGATTTGCAATATTTACAATATCCGAAATGTATATTTAAATTGTCCGTGACTATAACAGACCACTCCTGGTGCAGGTATATTGTGTATAAGTAAACCCTCTATCTTACTTTGAGACTTCACTAATGTTTTGTTCTTCACTGGCTTCTTGTTTTTAACATAACAGAACGTCTATCTACTTTAGCACTATTCTCACAGTTAACATAATGTTGGCTTAATTTTACCATCATGCTTTGCTTCTCAGCCTTGTGTCTTTTTAACTAAGGTTATACATATTGCAACAAAGGTTTTATACTTCTAACATGCATTATTAAATATCATAGTAATTTTAATAAAAGCGTTACATTTAAAACATTATCCAATCCTACATAGAAGCTCTATTCCACAATATCCCCACCTTGAGGCCGAGGCAGTTTTGCCGACCCCTCAATTTTAAATTCTTTTATATGTGTTTGCTCGTCCACATTTGCTTAGTTCCAAGAGGTTCTGCGCTGGGATTATGTCCAATTGTGATCTTGTCTTGCACATTAGGTGCCTTAAATAGCAGGTGTAGAGCAGTAAGCACAGTAATACCATAAGTTGGGTTATGACCAGTACGTGTGAAATTATTCTAATCCAAGGGGGAATTTCTTTTCGCCACTCCTATATTATCTGCTCTAAACAGAGGGTTAGGTCTGGTTCGATTCATTAGACTCGAAATTTGTATTATTAGTCCTAACAATTTTTGACTCCCTACCTTGTGGCATCCGTGTTTAACTGGGTAGATCTTATTCAAACTTCTGATCTTACATAGTTCAAAGTCTTACTACACGGGTTACATATATCAAATACACTATCATTACAAGTTGGAGACTACCAGAGCGTGTGAAATAATACAAATCTAAGGGTGTGCTGATGTATTAAGCCCAATATCCCACCAGTGTGAGTTGTCCCCTATGCTGTCAATTTCAATATCTATTCTCGAGTTGTCTTGCTCCAAAACATAAAAATGCTTTAGGGAGGAGTTCAGTCACGTCACGAGCTCACTGAAGCCCTTAGACAACAGGGGAATGTAGTATCCGAATTCTGCCACATAATTGTGCAGCTCATACTTAAGTATCTCATTTACTGTCAGTTTCACTTGAGCATAGGTTTTGATACTGAGTAAAATGTGTTGGTTGATGGGACAGGTCCTGTTAGACCCATAAAGCATGGTAGTTGCGGTAGTAGTGACACAGGAGGCACCACCAAAACCACCTCATACTGGATTCGTACTGGCTTTTCCCACGCTCTGTTATCTACAAAACACAATTATTACAGTCACAGTTAAATTCAGTCTTACAATCATTTCAAGCAACATTACAGTTTAACATCTAATCAACAAATCATGGACTTAAAAGATTCTCCAGATCTCATTTACTCATATCCATCTTGTGGATAATTCTTGCTAAACACGATTTCTCCTTGGCTTCAATTGTCGCAATCCAAATTCCATGTAACTCTCCACTTAAACTTCAATTTCAATCCCTCTAACAGGTACCAATGTGTTTAACTCTATTCTGATTGTTTCATTAATTAGATAGTTTCTCGATGGAGTTTGTGTCAATGCTTTAAAAGTTGTCTCACGCGCCTGAGCCACATTAACCATTTCATGTCTTGCTGTTGTCAAGTAACTGAGCATATCTGAGACCCGTTCTTCAGTGCAAATTCACCATGCATTTCCAGATGGTAATTGCTTCATACGTAACAAATCACATTTGCACACTCATATCGGTATCTCAACATCATGCCACACGTGCCATCCGATACAAGCCATTCTCGGGCTTTCAGGTATCTTATCAAAAGATTGTAGTTGTCTGGAGATCTTTGCCCATCTTCCTCTGCTTGGTCCCGATGTCTTGGGTAGTGGTCAGACTATCAAACTCAGTTTTTTTAAAAGGTTCATTATAGGCAGGGACACAAATGTCTCCAACAGAAAGCTATCAATTTACTATTCGTAGCTACACTTTCCTGACTTTCACTCAAAAGTTTAGAAAATTCCCATTTGATGGTGTAATTCTCCTGTTTCTATCTTATCCCTCAATCACTTCTCCTCTCCATTTTACACATCCCATTAATTACCATTCATATCACATTCATGAACCCTGGAGGAACTTTACTGTCCAATACAATATTTAAGATTGAAAACATAGATCAAACATTCTCACTTGGTCCAAGTTATTAACACTTTTTGTTTATCATTATTTTAGAGGATCTTTTATTTTCGAGTCATAGGGGTAAAAATTCACTTGGTTGCGCCTCCCGTTAGCGCCTTAAGAGGGCGCTAATGGGGCGTTAAGCCGCTAACGCCCGGGCGCAGCGCTGTTTGCGCCGCTCGAGAACTTAACTTGAGATTGTGCGGCGGCGCTAAAACTTACCGCTGCGACCACCTGCGCGCGCAGATTGTGACATCATTCCATGGTGCAACGCCCTTGGGGCGCCCCGTAGCGGAAATTGAGTGGCGCCCCCTGCCTTACCACCTGGCGCTTCCAACGACCGGAAGACTGGAACGTTATCAATCGCTGTGGGGCTGGGGGGGGCGCTATTTAAAGGGGGCCTCTTCCTGTCTTTTATTGTTGGTGGCATTTTTGAACTACGCATTCTGAGTGAGAGAGGGAGAGACTTCTGGAGAGATTCAACGTTGTGTGAAGGAGTTTTGGGTACTGAGCAGCACTTTGCAGGTTCATTTTGATTTGCCATTCCTTGTATCGATTTAGCAGAGACTGTGGGAGCTGCATTTTGAGCTCTTTGCCTGGTACTCTCCATTGTTCTTTCCAGCATATTTGATGTGCAAGTCTCTCCAGGCCGAGATTCAAGGCTGCAATGAACAGGATGTGGATGGAAAGCAAGATTAACCATCCCCTTTAAGAACTGGCCCGTGCCATTGTGTGTGTGTTCCATTGCTGACTGACATTACATGAGCTTCGCCAGCGCTCCGAGTTAGCGCCTCACTGCTCGGCCTTTGCGCCTTAAGAGAGGTGTGCAGCGCCTGCTTTAGCGCTCCACTCACCTCCCGGGGTGGTAAAAGTGAAGTTTCCTGTCAGTGCCGATAATTAGCGCCAGGCGCTAATATTTGCGTCCGGACGATATTTGCGCCCCAAATGGGGCGCGACCTAATTTCTACCCCATAGAGTTATACAGCACAGAAAGAGACCCTTCGGCCCATCGTGTCCACGCTGGCCATCAAGCCCTGTCTATTCTAATCCCATTTTCCAGCACTTGGTCCGTAGCTTTGTATGATATGGCGTTTCAAGTGCTCATCTAAATGCTTCTTCAATGTTGTGAGGGTTCCTGCCTCTACCACCCTTTCAGGCAGTGAGTTCCAGATTCCAACCACCCTCTGGGTGAAAAAGTTTTTCCTCAAATCCCCTCTCAACCTCCTGCCCCTTAACTTGAAACTATGCCCCCTGGTTATTGACCCCTCTACTAAGGAGAAAAGTTCCTTTCTATCTACCCTATCTATGCCCCAAATAATTGTGTACACCTCAATCAGGTCCCCCCTCAGCCTTCTCGGTTCTAAGGAAAACAACCCCAGCCTGTCCAGTCTCTTTTCATAGCTGAAGCGCTCCAGCCCAGGTAACATCCTGGTGAATCTCCTCTGCACCCTCTCCAATGCAATCACATCCCTCCTATAGTGTGGCGATCAGAACTGCACACAGTATTCCAGCTGTGGCCTAACTAGCATTTTGTACAGCTCCATCATAACCTCCCTGCTCTTTTATTCTATGCCTCGGCTAATGAAGGCAAGTATCCCATATGCCTTTTTAACCACCTTATCTACCTGTCCTGCTGCCTTCAGGGATCTATGTACATGCACACCAAGGTCCCTCTGATCCTCTCTCCTTCCTAGGGTCCTACCATTCATTGTGTATTCCCTTGCCTTGTTAGTCCTCCCAAAATGCATCACCTCACACTTTTGAGGGTTAAATTTCATTTGCCACTGTTCTGCCCATCTAACCAATCCGTCTATATCGTCCTGTAGCCTGAGGCTTCCCTCCTCGCTATTTACCACTCCAACAATTTTTGTGTCATCTGCGAACTTACAGATCTTACCTCCGACATTCATATCTAAATCATTAATGTACATTACAAACAGCAAAGGACCCAGCACCGATCCCTGTGGTACACCACTGGACACAGGCTTCCAGTCACAAAAACAACCTTCGACCATCACCCTCTGCCGTCTGCCACTAAGCCAATTTTGGATCCAATGTGCCAAATTGCCCTGGATCCCATGGGCTCTTACCTTCTTGACCAGTCTCCCATGCGGGACTTTCCCAAAAGTAACCCAATATATAGTGCCTGAGTCCATTTTGTCATTTCAAAATTATCACAAAATCCAAACAGCAGTATTGTTGAACTGACAGGTTTTGTCAATGTTCAATTTCATTTCTATCAAGTTATCTTATCATTCAGAAACAAGTGATTCCCAGGCTAGGTGGTTTACACAGTGTTTTAACATTAGAGACAGAAGAGCTGCAATTAGTTTACAAGGTAACTTCCATGTAACAAAAGAAAGAAGAGAATCCATTGTGGCTCTGCTTAAGAGCCCAAGGGGTTAATTTATCAAATCATCATTTTCCTTCTGTCACTGTGGGGAAATATTAACTTAAAATTAAGAAACTTAAATTTAATAATATCCAGTATCTTTAAATGTCATTCAGTGATACTAAAGTTGTTGCTTGGTGAACTTAAACAGCTGTCAGTGGAAAGGGTTAACTCCTTTGCAGGTTTTAAGAAGGCGGAGCGAAACATTGTCAGACGCACGCAATTGCGTCACTTCAGGTAAATTTCAAAACAAAACTCTCCCGATCTAAAAAGACAGTTGTGTTTTCATAATTGAATAGGTTAGTTACCTTTCATAATTCCAATCTAATTCAGATCAATATTTTATTAACTAAACACGAACCGAACAGATAAAACAAAACAAAATAGCACATGCTTGCAGAAAACAGTAAATTATATCATATTTCTTCTTGTCTTTTCTTCGGATGCCTTTCCAAATAACTATAAAAACATTGAATATAACTGCAGAAAAATTAGTTTTTCACATTTAAACAAATCAAATCAAACTGCTTTGGAAAATTTCACCATGGCAACCACAACTCCAAGGTTAAATCTTAGACTGGAATTTAATCTTTTGTTCACAAACTTTTTGTTTTTCTCAGTTTTTCCACACCAGCTTAACTTAAATTGCAGTTCAAAGTTTTTTTTCATTCTGGGTGCACAATCTTTGCTTTGCTTCTCAGCCTTGCGTCTTTTTAACTAAGGTTATACATATTGCAACAAAGGTTTTATGCTTCTAACATGCATTATTATATATCATAGTAATTTTAAGAAAAGCATTACATTTAAAACATTATCAAATCCTACATATAAGCTCTATTCTACAGCGGTAATAGTGAACGAATTTCACAATTTTACAAGAACTTACAATGTTATGAATTAAGGCGCTACAGTTCCAGTATAGTCCTCCTGGTGGCACTGCTGAGCACAGTGTTCCTGTAGCTCACCACCACCACCTGTAGGCCTCTAGTGGAACTGCAAGTGCTTTGAATGAGAATCAGACACGATTACAGCACCGAAGGAGACCATTCGGCCCATTGTGACTGTGGCATCTCTCAGAAAGAGCCATACATAGAATTTTATTCCTCTGTCCTTTTCACCATACAACCGTGTGCTGGCTCCATAAAGGAGCTGTCACCTTGTTTCAGTGGTAAGTTTGCCAAATCTAGTTGGAGTCATGCTTGGAGATTTGATCACGTGACATTCTCACCACATGACATTTGACCATGTGATGAATGATCATGTGACATTTTATCATAAAGCTTCGACCCCTGCAGTTGAGTCATTTTTCTCGTGGTTTTGTGTCAGCAGCTGTTGTGGGACAAGTTCCATGAACCAGGAGGCCTCCAGTGAGCAGACGAAGAGGGGACACCGAGGGCGGGGACATCAAAGGCAGGGAAGAAAGCAAGTTGAGGGTGGGGAAGAGGGGAAACCGCGGAACCCCCCATTTCAGAGACACCCACCTCATTCAGGAGCCCAAGTGACACCAGGGGCATATCAGGATATCACAGGAAGAGCCACCAGGATATATCAGGATATCACATTAAGTGGTGACCCTATTGGTGTCTGATTTACATTTTAGACAATTCTAAGAAGTGCTCACAAAAACCAGAATGTCCAGTCCAGAAGCTGACAGTTGCTAACCTGAGCTGATAGGAGAGTTCAGAGAGCTGAGCCTGATGTCTAAATCTCAGTGATTGAATCAACAAACAGCAGCCTGCTCTTGCTCTTGCCTCTGATCACAGCTCTATATAACGTTGCTTTAGCGGGAGGCAGCTGTACAAGTCCCATAAGTACAATGTTAAGTCCAGAAGGCTGTAAAGTACCTAATCGATTGCTTTGCGGAACACCTCCGTTCAGTCCGCAAGTGTGGCCCCAAGCTTTCAGTCGCCTGTCACTTTAATTCTCTGACCCACTCACTCTGATCTCTCTTGTCATTGGCCTCCTACACTGTTCCAATGAAGCTCAACATAACCTTGAGGAACCTCATCTTTCGATTAGGCACATTACAGCCTTCCAGACTCAACATTCAGGTCATAACCACTGCCCCCATTTTAGCAGATGGCAGCAGTTGGGAATGATATTGCCATTCCCATTTACACCTCCTCCAGACCCATATTTTGTTTCTTTACTTTTGCCTTGCACCATCATCCCTTTTGTCATTTAATCTCTCTTGCCTTCCACCCAATCACAGACCTTCTGTTTTGTTTAGAACATAAGAACATAAAAAGTAGGGCATTTGGCCCTTCGAGCCTGCTCCGCCATTCAATAAGATCATGGCTGATCTGATCGTGGCCTCAACACCACTTTCCCACCGGCTCCCCATAACCCCTGACTCCCCTGTAGCTCAAATATTTGTCTATTTCAGAAAAAGGGGGCACCCATTTGAGACGGAGATGAGGAGGAATTTCTTCTCTCAGAGGGTCGTGAATCTTTGGAATTCTCTTCCCCAGAGAGCTGTGGAGACTGGGTCATTGAATATATCTAAGGTGGAGATAGACAGATTTTTGAATGGTAAGGGAGTCAAGGGTTATGGGGAGCGGGCAGGGAAATAGAGTTGAGGCCAAGATCAGATCAGCCATGATCTTATTGAATGGTGGAGCAGGCTCGAGGGGCCAAATGACCTACTCCTGCTCCCACCTCTTATGTTCTTATGTATGAATATTGTAACACTGTCATGGTAAACTTGACTGAATCTCCATTTGACAGAATCTAAAAGTGACCAAATGTCAAGCTTTGAGCGCAAGAGACTGCTTGGCTAAAAACATTTGTTAAATAAGTGATGTGTTGGTACCTGTTCCTTCAAAAGATGAAAATTCTGCGAGTCAACAACCCAGCAGATGTGAAAAACAACGACTCTCTCCAATCCTTGGATATTTGGCCTTGGTTAACTAAGCGTCAAAACAGAGGGAGAGAGAGAGAGAGAGAGGAAAACAACAATACCCACAGTGTCAAACATGAATGCTGGGGGCCAGTTGCCAAGTTTTGGGGTATAAGTGTTTTTGGACACTGACATTCGGGGCTATAGTCGATGGTGATCTGGTCAGTTGCCAGTCAAAGTTAGTCATACATCTAGTCATCGTTGAATTGCCCTCTCATCTGGGGAATAGTATGTATGTGGTTTTGCTTATAATCACCTGAGCTTAAAGTCAATGATTTTCGATGCTTGCTTGTAATAAGTACATGAATTGAGCACAGTTTGTATTCTGGGAACTACTTGTAACCTCTTGTTGATTTTTAAGTAAAAGAAGTTTCACAGATTCATTGGGTTTTGTGTTGTCAGTTCCACGGGTCTGAACTCTATAAACTGTCAGACAATCAGAATGTCTTACAATACATTCAATGTCTCTGCCTCTACAGCTCTCTGGGGTAGAGAATTCCAAAGATTCACGACACTCAGACAATAAATTCCTCCTTATCTCCGTTTTAAATGGGCGACAACTTATTCTGAAACGATGCCCCCGAGTTCTAGATTCCCCCACGAGGGGAAACATCCTCCCTGCATCTACCCTGTCGAGGCCCCTCAGAATCTTAAATGTTTCAATAAGATCACCTCTCATTCTTCTAAACTCCAATGAGTATAGACCCAACCTGTTAAACCGTCTAAAAAGTTGTGTGGAATTGCTTAAGGGTATTTGTACTGTAAACATTATTGATTATTTGTAAAAGTAATCATTGCATTTATGTTAATTATAAGGCTGTTTTTAAGGCTTTGTTGTTTACTGTGATGGATGAATGTAATGGATTTACTATGTAATGGATTTACTATGTAATTGATGAGTTGTACAGGTATTATTGTTTTTGAATAAAAATAAATAAGGTGACCAAAACTGCACGCAGTACTCCAGATGTGGCCTCACCAGCGCCCTGTACAGTTGTAGCATGAATTTCCTACTTTTATACTCCATCTCCCTTGCGATAAGGGCCAACATTTAATTTGCCTTCCTAATTATTTGCTTTACCTGCATGCTACCTTTTTGTGTTTCATGTACGAGGACCCCCGAGATCCCTCCGTACCGCAGCATTTTGTAGACTCTCTCCATTTAAATAATAATTTGTTATTTTATTCTTCCTACCAAAGTGGATAACCTCACATTTTCCCAAATTATACTCCATCTGCCAAATGTTTGCCCATTCACTTAACTTATCTATATCCCTTTGCAGACTCTTTGTGTCCTCCTCACAACTTGCTTTCCCACCTATCATTGTATCATCAGCAAATTTGGCTACAGTGCACTCAGTCTGTTCATCCAATTCATGAATACAGATTGTAAATATTTGAGACCCCAGCACTGATCCCTGTGGCAACATCTCCTCTTCCTCCCCTCCCCCACTTTCGCTGGCTCTGTACTTGCTTAAAACCTGTTACAATCCTAGCTGGAGGCCAACATTGGGTGTGAACAAAAACAGAAAATGCTGGAAATACTCAGCAGGTCAGGCAGCATCTGTGGAGAGAGAAACAGAGTTAAGGTTTCAGCTCGATGACCCTTCGTCATAAGAGTTCTGACCTGCTGAGTATTTCCAGCATTTTCTGTGTTTATTTCAGATTTCCAGCATCCGCTGTATTTTGCTCTTTGTGTTGGGTGTGAACAATCTGGCCTGCCTGTGATGTCCTCCTTGGCAGAGCAAGACTGCTGACACTCAAGGTATAGGCTCGCAGTGGAAGAATGGATGAGGTTGGGCACCAAAGGGCAACTAGCAGCCTTGTAACTATACCACAGTGTGAGTCAACACTTTGAAGGCAGCAAGAGAGAAAATTGGGGGCGGGGGAATTAGAGAGTGCAGAATATTTCAATGTGTTTACAAACTGTTTCAGTTTTGCTGGTAATAAGTGTCAATCCTAATAATTTCCTAATATCGACATATTCCGCTCTTCTTCCTCCACGAAGACAGCGACTCACTGTTTGACCCCAGCAGCTCCTTTCCTCTTTCCAGCTGCCGTCTATTTCCTTGCCCCTATTTCATTTGATTGACAATCGCGACCGCGCGAATAACAAAAATAGGACAAAAAACATCAAATCTGAAAGGGAACCGACGGAAGCAAGCGCGCAGGCTGATTTCAGTAGTGGCGGGATACGTTAACTGAATGGGTTCCCGTTGCCGCTGGTGATGTTGGGCAGAGCGAGGATTCAGGGAGCGAGGGGTGAAAGGAGAAGATCAACTGGCCCAATTAGCCCGGGGGAGGGAACAACAACCCACGCAGCGTGGCCTTAGGTCTAGTGTAGGGGGACAAAATATACAGCGAGACCTGGCGAGAGGAGAGCGGAGGACGGAGAGCTTGAGGCAGGGGATCTGCGCTCAACCACCGGCGCCTCTCTCCCTTCTCAGTGAGCGGGGGCCGGGGCTCAGCGGCAGCTGCCGCCCTCATCACACAGATGTTCAGGAGAGGGGAAACGGAGCTCCAAGACTGGGCTGGAGCCGCCAGTAGGGGGCGGCGGAACCCCGGGTGAGAACCCCTGCCTAAAGGACATCAGTGAACCAATTGGGTTTTTCCAACAGTCCGACAGCTTTATGGCCACTTTTACTGGTTCAAATTCTCAAACTCGCTCTCTCTGGATTATTAGTCCAGTAGCAGAACCACTACACCACTGTAAACTACCGGACACAGTCCAATAGTCAATAGCATAGTACTGAGTGTAATGTGGAGCGAGGAACAGACTCGAAAGGAATACGCTTTGGTTTGAAGAGTATTCGCTGAACAAGAATTTAATCCACAATGATATTAATCTTTGATTGATCATCTAACTGGTAACTTGACACTTTCAATTTTGTTCAATCTTACCAACTTCTAATTACAGATCAGATGTGACTGGGCTATTCAACTTGTGTGTGACTGGGCTATTCAACTTGTGTGTGACTGGGCTTTTCAACTTGTGTGTGACTGGGCTATTCAACTTGTGTGTGACTGGGCTATTCAACTTGTGTGCGACTGGGCTATTCAACTTGTGTGTGACTGGATTATTCAACTTGTGTGTGACTGGACTATTCAACTTGTGTTGACTGGGCTATTCAACTTGTGTGTGACTGGGCTATTCAACTTGTGTGTGACTGGGCTATTCAACTTGTGTGTGACTGGGCTATTCAACTTGTGTGTGACTGGATTATTCAACTTGTGTGTGACTGGGCTATTCAACTTGCATGTTATCTAGTATAGAATTATGTGGATCATATTGCTTAATGTATTTGATATTGTGCAATTCAATTTATTATTGTTGCTTCATGTAGTGTCTATATGACTGATGGGTGAGACATGTAGTAGGAATTTCCTAATTAACTTACACTCTGTACATAGAGACCTATCATCGCCTGTCTTTGTGGTGGGAGGAAATAATGTAGTGAAAATATCTTTTCTCTAGAAAAGAGAAGGCAGAGAGGTGACCTGATAGAGATCTTTCAGATTATGAAAAGGTTTGATAGGCATGACGTGGAGAAAATGTTTCTGCTTGTGGGGGAGTCCAATACTCGGGGCGATAAATATAAGATATTATAGACACATAATAGATTTGTTCGTAAAATGGAAGCCCATGAGATATAAGCGGGCAGTGGCTGTGTGGATACAAAATTAATAAAGGACAGAAAGCAGCCAGTCGTGGTGAACGGTTGTTTTTCAGACTGGAGGGAAGTGTGCAGTGGTGTCCCCCAGGGGTCGGTGTTGGGACCACTGCTCTTTTTGATATATATGAATGACCTAGACTTGAGTATACAGGGCATAATTACCAAGTTTGCAGATGACATGAAATTCAGAAATTTAGTAAACAGTGAGGAGGATAGTAACAGACTTCAGGAGGACATAGACAGAAAGGTGAAATGGGCAGAGACATGGCAGATGAAATTTAACGCAGAAAAGTGTGAAGTGATACATTTTGGGAGAAGAATGAGGAGAGGCAACATAAACTAAATGGTACAATTTTATAGAAGGTGCAGGAGCAGAGAGACCTGAGGCTGTACGTACACAAGTCTTTGAAGGTGGCAGGACAAGTTGAGAAGGCTGTTAAAAGGCATACGGGATCCTTAGCTTTATAAATAGAGGCATAGAGTACAAAAGAAAGGAAGTTATGCTAAACCTTTCTAAACACTGGTTAATCCCCAGCTGGACTATTGTCACTTTAAGAAGAATGTCAAGGCCTTAGAGAGAATTCATAGGAGATTTACGAGAATTGTACCAGGAATGAAAGACTTCAGTTACGTGACGAGACTATAGAAACTGGTGTTGTTCTCCTTAGAGCAGAGAATGTTGAGGGGAGATTTGATAGAGGTGTTCATAATCGTGAAGGATTTTGATAGAGTAAATAAGGAGAAACTGTTTCCAGTGACAGAAGGGTCGGTAATCAGAGGACAGAGATTAAAAGAAATTGGCAAATGAACTAGAGGCGACATGAGGAAAAAAAATTACAAAATGAGTTGTTATGATCCGGATTGCACTGCCTGAGAGGAGTAGTAAAACATTCCAAGGAGCTTCACAGGAGTGTTATCAAACAAAATTTGACACCGAGCCAGTGCTTGGTCAAAGAGGTAGGTTTTAAGGAGCGTCTTAAAGGAGTAAAGAGCTCGACTGGCCGAGAGATTTAGAGAGAGATTTCCAGAGCTTAGTGCCTAGGTAGCTGGAAGCACAGGCCGCTAATGGTGGAGCGATTAAAATCGGGGATGTGCAAGAGGCCAAAATTTCAAAAGGGAATTGGATAAATTCTTGAAATGGAAAAATTTGAAGGGCTATGGGGAAAGAGATGGGTGAGTAGGACTAACTGGAAAGCTCTTTCAAAGATCCGACACAGGCACAATGGGCCAAATGGCCTCCTTCTGTGCTGTATCATTTTATGATTCTAAGATAGTCACCAATAAATCCAATAGGGAATTCAGGAGAAACTTCTTTACACAGAAATTGCTTAGAATGTGCAGCTTGCTACCACACGGAGGAGTTGAGGAGAATAGCATCAATGCATTTAAGGGAAAGCTGGGTAAACATATGAGGGAGAAAGAAATAAAAGGCTATGCTGATAGAGTTAGATGAAGAGGAGTAGGGAGAGGCTCGTGTGGAGCATAACCACCGGCATGGACCAGTTGGGCTAAATGTAACACTATGTAATCCTAAAAAGTGTCGTAAAGGTGTCATCAGAATGGAGTTTTAACAATCCAGCTGAATTCTGGGAAACAGAGGAATTCTAAAACAAAGAACTTTTCACAGAATTGGTCGACATGAGTTGGCAAGACCACAACTTAGAGCCTACATGTTGGAAGAGTAAAGAATGTCTGGAGTTGTTCAATTCCTTTGTTACTGATATGTGAGAAGTTCCAGGAGTAATCCTGCCCCAGGGTTTTTGCTTCATAGTTAACACTGGGTCATTACAATTCCTTAACAGGTGTCTGTTTAAAGCGATTGACACCTCAGAGGTGAACTCTTGCAGTACATGGAATACTAAGGGACTCGAGGGATATGGGGATAGTGCGGGAAGGTGGAGTTAAGGTAGAAGATCAGCCATGATCTTATTGAATGGCAGAGCAGGCTCGAAGGGCCGAATGGCCTACTCCTATGCTCATATTTCCTAAGTTCTTATGTACATGTGTCACTCAGATTGGTTTACTATCACATCAATGAGCATTATTTAAGAATAATAAGGCATAAACAATTGTGTTTTGATAAAGAAAGATGGGAAAAACATGGGAAGAGAGAGCACAGCAAACATCATCAAGAAACAAGATGGATAGAAAGAAGAGGGAAAGGGTGAAAGGGACAGAGAGAGAGACAGTGACATAGAGAAAGAGAGATTACAGATGTTTGGAGATTGTTAGACTAAAGCATCCAGAAACAGACAGATGTTAAGTGTGTCACTTGGATTCATGCAAAGTTTCCCTGGAACAAGGGAAGTGAGATTTGAACGAGCTCTGGTACAAATAAAGCTATCGACGTGTAAGATGGATCTACCCAGGAATCATACAATCCCAGCGGGAATGGATAGCACATCTACAGACAGAGGTTCACTGTTCCGACATTCCCGGAGGCTGAAAGGAAAATCCCAGAAGAGGGCGAACTCTCCAACTCTACTATGCCAAACTCAGAAGGATGATGTGACACAAACTCCTGGAATCAGTGCTAAAGCTGTGAGCATATCAGTTATAAGTTGAACTAATTAGACTTTTAACATATCCAATAGACTTGCTATCTAAAGCCGTTAACTTGTTGGATATATAAGGAGTCAAACCGTAAACTAATCTCACCAATGTTCTGTAAATCCCGGACATTGAGCTTAATATTGATTTATAAGAAGTGAAGCCCCGCTGATGCTGAGTTACTGTGATATCTTTGATCAGCCATTGTCACCTCAATTATTAATACTGTCAGGAAACAATATCTAACTTAATGGTTTGCAAACTTTACTGTCTAACACATAAATGCTGCTAATTGTGTCATCATAAGTGTGTTAATAAAGACATGTTTGTTTATGAGTTCATGGTCTAACTTCCTCTTTGACGATTTGATAAGTAGAATCCGCTCAGGAGCTTACATGTATTATAATAGGGGGTTGGTTGCATGAAGATTAATATAATCTGGATCGGTAGAGGTAAGGCAGTTTGGACATGTAGACATCTAGTGCTTCCCTAGACATCGACTGGAGAGTAAACCCCAGACGGTTCCATGCCTAGGAGTTAGTGAAGGCGTTAAAGATTCATCTGGTGCCTTTTGATTATTATAATAGGTTATCAGTCTCGGTGTCCGTACAGGTAGCTGATTGCTGCTCCTGGGTTCTGCCATGTGCTGCCTCCAGCTGCCCATCTGCCACTGGGCTGAGGTCGCCATGCCCTATGACCAGCTTACCATATCACCAACCAGGGAACCGACCATGTCTGCCCCTTGAGCAGGTAAGACAGGTACAGCTATTTCATCTGCACAGGTTTTGATGCAGATCTTGTTCTCAAACACTTCGTGTCCCCCTGTCTGACTGAAGTCAATCACCCAGGATATGGTGCCTATTAAATCCAACCTGTGGAGTGAGGGGTGAGCTTTCTGTCTGCCTTTCCCTGAGCCCTTGGGTATGGTGGGCCAGCAGCAGCTCCAGCAACGTCATTCAGTCTGTACTACCCAGGCCTCCCTGGACAGTGAAACCCCCGGAATCATTTAACGTGCCACTTGCTGCCGCCTCTTCCCCCTGCGCAGTCTGTAAACTCTCTGCCTGAAATTGCCTTATCCCTCCGAGTTCCTTCAGGTGTGGGGAGCACCAGACCTCGGGCATGGCAGCCAGTGACTTCTGCAGCTGCCCGCACTGGACCAATGAGGCTGGCCCTGCACTGTCGATACTCTGATTGGCAGGATGTAAGAAATGGTGATCCCCAGGGATCTGTTCTGGGGTCTCAACCTGTCACTATATTTATTCATGACTTGGATGAAGGAATGGAGATTACTATATCTAAGTTTGCAGGTGACACAGATGAGGGACAGTAAGTAGTGCAGATCAGAGCAGGAAGTTGCAAAGGGACATAGACAGTCAGTGAGTAGGCAAAACTACGGCAAATGGAGTTCAGTATGTGGAAGTGTGAGGTCATCTACTTTTGGACTCAAATAAATCGGAGGGTTTTCTAAGTGGTGAGGAATTAGGAACTGTAGAGGGGCAAAGAGATTTGGGAAGTCTAGGTACACAAATCATTAATACAACAACAACAACAACGTGTACTTATATAGCGCCTTTCATGTACTGAAACATCCCAAGGCGCTTCACAGGAGTGTTATAAAACAACATTTGACACCAAACCACTGAAGGAGAAATTAGGGCTGATGACCAAAAGCTTGGTCAAAGAGGTAGGTTTTGACCCCACTTGTTGCACTGCGTTCCGTTCTGGGCACCGCACCTCAGGAAGGAGATATTGACCTTGGAGGGGATGTAGCGCAGATTCACTAGAATGATACTGGGGCTTAGAGGGTTAAATTTGGAGGCTAGGTTGCCTAAACCTGGCTTGTATTCCCTTGAGTACAGGAGATTGAGGGGTGATCTGATTGAGCTGTTTAAAATGTTTAAAGAATTTGATCGGGTCGACCCTGGCACAGATTGCTCAGTGACTGTCCTGTTTCTGGGCTGGAAAATTCTATGGTTCCAAGGATACAGAGGGAAAAGTGAGGGGAATCATTTCCTTCAGATTATGGAAATTAGTTCATACCTCACCCACGATA
This sequence comes from Squalus acanthias, assembly GCA_030390025.1. Classification (NCBI taxonomy): domain Eukaryota; kingdom Metazoa; phylum Chordata; class Chondrichthyes; order Squaliformes; family Squalidae; genus Squalus; species Squalus acanthias. The sequence continues at coordinate 113,923,877 of CM059434.1, forward strand.
CACAGACACCGGCTTCTGTCGTCACTGACTTTTCACTGCAAGCCACTGAAGGCCTCCACTCTCCAGCCGGAACATGGTGACTGGAGGACATTGTGAGAAAGTGTTCTATAGCCTCGGAGATTAAATCCAGGCCGAGGTCAGTTTGAATATCTCTGACAGGGACTGGGTACTACCTAATGTTACAGTCCTATCCTTTCCACCCACCCACCCCACCCAGAGACTGGGTACTACATGGGGTTACAATACAACAACAACACTGGCATTTATATAGTGACTTTAATGTAGTAAAATGACCCAAGGCCCTTCACAGGAGCGATTATCAAACAAAATCTGACACCGAGTCACATGAGGTGATATTAGGTCAGGTGACCAAAAGCTTGGTCAAAGAAGGAGGTTTTAAGGAGCATCTTTAAGAGGAGAGGTCGCGATGTGGAGAGGTTTCGAGAAGGGAATTCCAGATCTTAGGGCCTAGGCAGCTGAAGGCACAGCTGCCAATGGTGGGGCAAAGACAATCGGGAAGCACAAGTGGCCAGAATTGGAGGAGCGCAGAGATCTCGGAGGGTTGTAGGGCTGGAGGAGGTTACAGAGATAGGGAGGGACGAGGCCATGGAGGGAATTAAACACAAGGATTAGAATTTTAAAATCGAGGCATTGCTGGACCGGGAGCCAATGCTGGTCAGTGACAACAGAGGTGATGGGGGAATGGGCTTGGTGCCAGTTAGGCCCAGAAAATATTTGATGGTATTGATAAGGCAAACTCAGAATATTATTTCAAGGTAAAACAGTAGGATTAGGGGTCATTAAATTAGTGAAAGGTAAATTTCAAACATATATCAGAAAATATTCTCAAAGGGTAAGAATTTTTTTTTTGCACATTCGAAATCGGCGTAACCCGAGATTTAGGCGTTCCATGGCGAGATCACGAGTGATCATCATTTCACTGCAAAATTGTGTTTGGCGAGAGTCGGCAATACTGCTTTCACCCGCCGTTCAACCCGGGGAATCAGATGCTGTCTCCGAGCCCTGTTGCTTGATCGGGACGATCCACACACGGTTCCACGCGGCTCTGCCAGCTCTTCCTAACGAGCCAGGCCCGGAGGAAATTGGCCACAGCTCGATGGAGAGAGAAGCCTTGTAAGATTCTCAAAATTCACAGATCCCCCAAAACTCAAAGAAAACCCCTAAGGAAAAAGACTTTGGACACTTTTCTAGCTATTACAGGGTGGTGAAATACATTGGGCCTAACTGAAGGACATTTTTGAGCAAAAAGCAAGACTTGGTATTTTAAAAGACATGTCTGGGCTTGTAAGGGAGAAAAGGCTGTGAAGGAAGGTGGGTACAACCTCTGTAAAGACAGTTTGGGTATTGGAGTTAATGAAAACTGTCTGGGGAACCGCATGACCTTGCTGGGAGTTAAATCGACCCCTATCAGACATTAACATCCTTACAATAAACCCGAGGAAAAGCAGTCTCCACCCAATTTACAGAGCCCATTAAAAAACATGCATAAAACAGATCACTTTGACCTACTCTATAGAAATCCTAGGCCCAGTCAATAAACCCAAAACTTGGGGACAATCAACTACGATTAAGTGGCAAATCGACAGGATGGAGCCATCCCGAAACCACTTCACACCTTTACAAGCAAGTTACCGTTGACGAGCCTGCCAAAATCTAACAATGACCGGGATCTGATTTGGCGCGCAGATAAGGAAGCTTCAATTAGTATAATTGAAGGCCCGTTCTCAACCTGAAAAAGAAGAAGAGGAAGGAAGAAGGAAAAGTCATCCACGCAGGCGATCTCCGCAACACAGTTCTCCAGCACCACCGTTCAGCATTCCGTGTCAAGCCAGAAGGTCGACAGCTCGAAGGCCAGACCATTCAACAAAGTAGGCCGACACGTGGAAGAAACCCGAACGACCGCCTCAGTGACCATCGGACACCTCGCGGCAACAAGGCCCTCACGAAAATAACCAACCGAACATCAAGTACCAATATTGGGCCACCGCGACCAAAGAAAACCAACTCGAAGAAAAACCGAAGATCCGCAAAGTTTCCACTCTACAACCTACTCCTGACTTACCCCTGGGTAAGATTTTCCCTAAAAAACTCTAAACCCTACTTCTAAACCAAAGAAAAGTGGGTACTCACCGGATAGATCCAATATGCACCCTACCACATCAGCGGACTCGCGAAGACTGACCAGATACGCAGTTGAAGTCCTCTACCGCGTACGGGGTACGGCAGACACCAACCAACATATAGAGCGAACCCCAAAACCGCGAACTAGCCCAACTGTCAATGATTCTGGTGAGTATCATCCCTGGTCCTCTGGAGTCCAACCTAGCTAGTGAAGTGGGATTGGGAGGGGTGAAGTATTCTTCTAATGTTATTTCCCTCATTTGTACCGAAGTGTTCCCCACTTTTAGAGTGTTAAGATTGTTTGTGTTGTATTTTCCTTTCTTGAATAAAGATCAAAGTTCGTGCATCAAAACCAGTTGTCTGCTGCACTTTTTATCACAACCCCCAAATAAGTCCAAGGTCGAGAACCAAGGGAGTGGGAGCGATTCGAACCGCTCAGAAGTCAGAGGTGAAGCTGACACAAACCACCACCCCCTACAACCTCCAGCCGGGGAGCCCAGCAGTGGGACCTGGTTCACTGGAAATCAGTAACCCGGGTAATTCCAGGGTCCGCCCGCAGAGGGCAGCATCTCCACCCCGGGGCCAGGAGGCGGAAAGCGCTCTGGATCAAAGCGCTGCAGCTCCGCTCTCAGCATCGCAGAGCCTCCACCCTGGCACCGCTCGGCGGCTCTCCTCCAGCTCCCTCACCTCACCTTATCCATCAAGAGAGCGGAGGCTGAAAATGATCAGGGGCTCAGATTGAGGATTATCAGGGACACAGATTGAGGATTATCAGGGGCACAGATTGAGGATTATCAGGGACACAGATTGAGGATTATCAGGTGCACAGATTGAGGATTATCAGGGACACAGGTTGAGGATTATCAGGGACACAGATTGAGAATTATCAGGGACACAGATTGAGGATTATCACGGACACAGATTGAGGATTAACAGGGGCACAGATTGAGGATTATCAGGGACACAGATTGAGGATTATCAGGGACACAGATTGAGGATGATCAGGGACAGAGATTGAGGATTATCAGGGACACAGATTGAGGATTATCACGGCACAGATTGAGAATTATCAGGGACACAGATTGAGGATTATCAGGAACACAGATTGAGGATTATCAGGGACACAGATTGAGGATTATCAGGGACACAGATTGAGAATTATCAGGGACACAGATTGAGGATTATCAGGGACAGAGATTGAGGATTATCAGGGACACAGATTGAGGCTTATCAGGGACACAGATTGAGGATTATCAGGGACACAGATTGAGGATTATCACGGCACAGATTGAGAATTATCAGGGACACAGATTGAGGATTATCAGGAACACAGATTGAGGATTATCAGGGACACAGATTGAGGATTATCAGGGACACAGATTGAGAATTATCAGGGACACAGATTGAGGATTATCAGGGACAGAGATTGAGGATTATCAGGGACACAGATTGAGGCTTATCAGGGACACAGATTGAGGATTATCAGGGACACAGATTGAGGATTATCACGGCACAGATTTAGAATTATCAGGGACACAGTTCGAGGATTATCAGAGACACAGATTGAGGATTATCACGGCACAGATTGAGGATTATCAGAGACACAGATTGAGGATTATCAAAGACACAGATTGAGGATTATCACGGACACAGATTGAGGATTATTAGGGGCACAGATTGAGGATTATCAGGGACACAGATTGAGGATGATCAGGGACACAGATTGAGGATTATCAGTAACACAGATTGAGGATTATCAGGGGCACAGATTGAGGATGATCAGAGACACAGTTTCAGGATTATCAGGACACAGATTGAGGATTATCAAGGACACAGATTGAGGATTATCAGGACATTTTTTCTGACAACGCTCCTATGATGCACTTTGAGACGTTTTTATTACGTTAAAGCATTACATAAATATAAGTTGTTGTTGTGTGGTGAGGTCACTCACTCAGCGAGGTAATAGTTGCTCCAATTTCACGATGTTACAAAAATGTGCAATGCATGAAGTGAAGGCACTGCAGTTCCAGTGTAGGCCTCCTGGTGGCACTGCTGAGATCAGTGTTCCTGTAGCTCACCCCCACCACCTGTTGGCATCTAGTGGTACTGCAACTTCTTTGAATCAGAATTATTGCAGTTTATGGCACTGAAGGAGACCATTCATAAGAACATAAGAAACAGGAGCAAGAGTAGGCCAATCAGCCCCTCGAGCCTGCTCCACCATTCAATAAGATCATGGCTGATCCAATCTTGTCCTCAACACCACTTTCCCGCTCTCTCCCCATACCCCTTGACTCCCTTGTAGTTCAATGTCTGTCAATCTCCGCCTTGAATAAATTCAGTGACTCCGCCTCCACAGCTCTGCGGGGTAGAGAATTCCAAAGATTCACGAACCTCTGAGAGAAGAAATTCCTCCTCATCTCCGTCTTAAGTGCGCAACCCCTTATTCTGAAACTATGCCCCCAGTTCTAGATACCCCCACTAGGGGAAACATCCTCTCAGCATTCACCCATTGTGCCTGTGGCAGCTCACAGAAAGAGCCAGACAGATAATCACATTCCCCTGTTCTTTGCTCCATTCAACCCATGTGGCCTGTGCTGGCTCCGTGAAGGAGCTGTCACCTTGGTTTAGTGGTCGCACTCTTGTCACTGAGTCAGAACGTCGTGTGTTCAAGGCCCACTCCAGAGACTCGAACCCGTAATCCAGCCCGACACTTCAGTGCAGCACTGAGGGAGTGCTGCATTATGGCAGGTTCTGTCTTTTGGATGAGACATGAAATTAAGGCCCTCTCAGATGGATGTAAAATATCACATCACACTATTCAAAGAAAAACAGAAAAGTTGTGACGCAGGTCAATAAGGCCATAACAAAAGCAAAGCCAGCACTAGGGTTCATTTCTAGAGAGATAGAAGTGAAAAGTAGAGAAGTTATGCTAAACTTGTATCGAACCTTGGTTAAACCACAGTACTCCAAGTGCTCTGGTCGCCATATTATAAAAAGGATAAAGAGGCTCTTGAGACGGTGCAAACTGATTTACAGGATGATAGCAGAACTGCGAGATTATACCGATCAGGAAAGGATGAACAGACTGGGTCCCTTTTCTCTTTAAAAGAGAAGGTTGAGGGGTGACTTATTAGAGGCCTTTACAATTATGAAATGTTTTCATACCTGAGACACAGAGAGTGTTTCCACTTGTGGGGAAGAGCAAAACTAGAGGCCATCAATATAAGATAGTCACCAAGAGATCAAATAGGGAATTCAGAAGAAACTTCTTTACCCAGAGAGTGGTGAGAATGTGGAACTCGCTACCACAGGGAGTAGTTGAGGTGAACAGTACAGATGCATTTAAGGGGAAGCTAGATAAGCATATGAGGGAGAAGGGAATAGAGGGTTATGCTGATAGAGTTAGATCAGGAAGGATGGGAGAAGCTCGATTGGAGCATAAACGCTGGCATGGACTGCTTGGGCCGAATGGCCTGTTTCTGTGCTGTATATCCGATGTAATTCAATGTAAAAGTTCTCCCGGTGTCAGGACAAATATTTATCCCTCACCAGGAATCCTCCGGGATTGCAGCGCTGACCAATCGGTTTTCAGTGCTGAATACCGGTGCGGGTGATGACACCTCAAAGGAGTGCAGTGTAGAGGAAACCCACGGCACCATGGGACAAAGGACTGCACAGGGGGTACAACAAAGTGTTGAAATGCATTCACTGGCCTGGGGGATAGACGGGCATTTCTGCAAAATCGAGAAATTGGTCCACTATTAGCATGTTAAAAGAGTGACCTCACCACACAGCAACAACTTGCATTTATATAGCGCATTAATGCCTTAAAATGTCCCAACTGCTACACAGGAGTGTTATCAGACAAACTGTCCTAAAAATCCTCAATCTGTGCCCCTGATAATCCTCAATCTGTGTCCCTGTTAACCTCAATCTGTGTCCCTGATAATCCGCAATCTGTGTCCCTAATAATCCTCAATCTGTGTCCCTGATTCTCCTCAATCTATGTCCCTGATAATCCTCAATCTGTGTCCCTGATAATCCTCAATCTGTGTCCCTGATAATCCTCAATCTGTGTCCTAAAAATCCTCAATCTGTGTCCCTGATAATCTTCAATCTGTGTCCCTGATAATCCTCAATCTGTGTCCTGATAATCCTCAATCTGTGTCCCTAATAATCCTCAATCTGTGTCCTGATAATCCTCAATCTGTGTCCCTGATAATCCGCAATCTGTGTCCCTAATAATCCTCAATCTGTGACCCTGATTCTCCTCAATCTATGTCTCTGATAATCCTCAATCTGTATCCCTGATAATCCTCAATCTGTGTCCCTGATAATCCTCAATCTGTGTCCCTGATAATCCTCAATCTGTGTCCCTGATAATCCTCAATCTGTGTCCCTGATAATCCTCAATCTGTGTCCCTGATAATCCTCAATCTGTGTCCCTGATAATCCTCAATCTGTGTCCCTGATAATCCTCAATCTGTGTCCCTGATAATCCTCAATCTGTGTCCTGATAATCCTCAATCTGTATCCCTGATAATCCTCAATCTGTGTCCCTGATAATCCTCAATCTGTGTCCCTGATAATCCTCAATCTGTGTCCCTGATAATCCTCAATCTGTGACCCTGATAATCCTCAATCTGTGTCCTGATAATCCTCAATCTGTACCCTGATAATCCTCAATCTGTGTCCCTGATAATCCTCAATCTGTGTCCCTGATAATCCTCAATCTGTGTCCCTGATAATCCTCAATCTGTGTCCCTGATAATCCTCAATCTGTGTCCCTGATAATCCTCAATCTGTGTCCCTGATAATCCTCAATCTGTGCCGTGATAATCCTAAATCTGTGTCTCTGATAATCCTCGAACTGTGTCCCTGATAATTCTCAATCTGTACCGTGATAATCCTCAATCTGTGCCCCTGATAATTCTCAATCTGTACCGTGATAATCCTCAATCTGTGTCCCTGATAATCCTCAATCTGTGTCCCTGATAATCCTCAATCTGTGTCCCTGATAATCCTCAATCTGTGTCCCTGATGATCCTCAATCTGTGTTCCTGATAATCCTCAATCTGTGTCCCTGATAATTCTCAATCTGTGCCGTGATAATCCTCAATCTCTGTCCCTGATCATCCTCAATCTCTGTCCCTGATCATCCTCAATCTTTGCCGTGATAATCCTAAATCTGTGTCTCTGATAATCCTCGAACTGTGTCCCTGATAATTCTCAATCTGTACCGTGATAATTCTCAATCTGTGCCCCTGATAATCCTCAATCTGTGTCCCTGATAATCCTCAATCTGTGTCCCTGATAATCCTCAATCTGTGTCCCTGATAATCCTCAATCTGTGTCCCTGATAATCCTCAATCTGTGTCCCTGATAATCCTCAATCTGTGTCCCTGATAATCCTCAATCTGTGCCCCTGTTAATCCTCAATCTGTGCCCCTAATCCTCAATCTGTGTCCCTGATAATCCTCAATCTGTGCCCCTGATAATCCTCAATCTGTGTCCCTGATAATCCTCAATCTGAGCCCCTGATCATTTTCAGCCTCCGCTCTCTTGACGGATAAGGTGAGGCGAGGGAGCTGGAGGAGAGCCGCCGAGCGGTGCCGGGGTGGAGGCTCTGCGATGCTGAGAGCGGAGCTGCAGCGCTTTGATCCAGAGCGCTCTCCGCCTCCTGGCCCCGGGGTGGAGATGCTGCCCTCTGCGGGCGGACCCTGGAATTACCCGGGTTACTGATTTCCAGTGAACCAGGTCCCACTGCTGGGCTCCCCGGCTGGAGGTTGTAGGGGGTGGTGGTTTGTGTCAGCTTCACCTCTGACTTCTGAGCGGTTCGAATCGCTCCCACTCCCTTGGTTCTCGACCTTGGACTTATTTGGGGGTTGTGATAAAAAGTGCAGCAGACAACTGGTTTTGATGCACGAACTTTGATCTTTATTCAAGAAAGGAAAATACAACACAAACAATCTTAACACTCTAAAAGTGGGGAACACTTCGGTACAAATGAGGGAAATAACATTAGAAGAATACTTCACCCCTCCCAATCCCACTTCACTAGCTAGGTTGGACTCCAGAGGACCAGGGATGATACTCACCAGAATCCTTGACAGTTGGGCTAGTTCGCGGTTTTGGGGTTCGCTCTATATGTTGGTTGGTGTCTGCCGTACCCCGTACGCGGTAGAGGACTTCAACTGCGTATCTGGTCAGTCTTCGCGAGTCCGCTGATGTGGTAGGGTGCATATTGGATCTATCCGGTGAGTACCCACTTTTCTTTGGTTTAGAAGTAGGGTTTAGAGTTTTTTAGGGAAAATCTTACCCAGGGGTAAGTCAGGAGTAGGTTGTAGAGTGGAAACTTTGCGGATCTTCGGTTTTTCTTCGAGTTGGTTTTCTTTGGTCGCGGTGTCCCAATATTGCTACTTGATGTTCGGTTGGTTGTTTTCGTGAGGGCCTTGTTGCCGCGGGGTGTCCGATGGTCACTGAGGCGGTCATTCGGGTTTCTTCCACGTGTCGGCCTACTTTGTTGAATGGTCTGGCCTTCGAGCTGTCGACCTTCTGGCTTGACACGGAATGCTGAACGGTGGTGCTGGAGAACTGTGTTGCGGAGATCGCCTGCGTGGATGACTTTTCCTTCTTCCTTCCTCTTCTTCTTTTTCAGGTTGAGAACGGGCCTTCAATTATACTAATTGAAGCTTCCTTATCTGCGCGCCAAATCAGATCCCGGTCATTGTTAGATTTTGGCAGGCTCGTCAACGGTAACTTGCTTGTAAAGGTGTGAAGTGGTTTCGGGATGGCTCCATCCTGTCGATTTGCCACTTAATCGTAGTTGATTGTCCCCAAGTTTTGGGTTTATTGACTGGGCCTAGGATTTCTATAGAGTAGGTCAAAGTGATCTGTTTTATGCATGTTTTTTAATGGGCTCTGTAAATTGGGTGGAGACTGCTTTTCCTCGGGTTTATTGTAAGGATGTTAATGTCTGATAGGGGCCGATTTAACTCCCAGCGAGGTCATGCCGTTCCCCAGACAGTTTTCATTAACTCCAATACCCAAACTGTCTTTACAGAGGTTGTACCCACCTTCCTTCACAGCCTTTTCTCCCTCACAAGCCCAGACATGTCTTTTAAAATACCAAGTCTTGCTTTTTGCTCAAAAATGTCCTTCAGTTAGGCCCAATGTATTTCACCACCCTGTAATAGCTAGAAAAGTGTCCAAAGTCTTTTTCCTTAGGGGTTTTCTTTGAGTTTTGGGGGATCTGTGAATTTTGAGAATCTTACAAGGCTTCTCTCTCCATCGAGCTGTGGCCAGTTTCCTCCGGGCCTGGCTCGTTAGGAAGAGCTGGCAGAGCCGCGTGGAACCGTGTGTGGATCGTCCCGATCAAGCAACAGGGCTCGGAGACAGCATCTGATTCCCCGGGTTGAACGGCGGGTGAAAGCAGTATTGCCGACTCTCGCCAAACACAATTTTGCAGTGAAATGATGATCACTCGTGATCTCGCCATGGAACGCCTAAATCTCGGGGTTACGCCGATTTGCGAATGTGCAAAAAAAATTCTTACCCTTTGAGAATATTTTCTGATATATGTTTGAAATTTACCTTTCACTAATTTAATGACCCCTAATCCTACTGTTTTACCTTGAAATAATATTCTGAGTTTGCCTTATCAATACCATCAAATATTTTCTGGGCCTAACTGGCACCAAGCCCATTCCCCACATCAACTCTGTTGTCACTGACCGACATGGGCTCCCGGTCCAGCAATGCCTCGATTTTAAAATTCTCATCCTTGTGTTTAATTCCCTCCATGGCCTCGTCCCTCCCTATCTCTGTAACCTCCTCCAGCCCTACAACCCTCCGAGATCTCTGCGCTCCTCCAATTCTGGCCACTTGTGCATCCCCGATTGTCTTCGCCCCACCATTGGCAGCTGTGCCTTCAGCTGCCTAGGCCCTAAGATCTGGAATTCCCTTCTCGAAACCTCTCCACATCTCGACCTCTCCTCTTAAAGATGCTCCTTAAAACCTCCTTCTTTGACCAAGCTTTTGGTCACCTGACCTAATATCACCTCATGTGACTCGGTGTCAGATTTTGTTTGATAATCGCTCCTGTGAAGGGCCTTGGGTCATTTTACTACATTAAAGTCACTATATAAATGCCAGTGTTGTTGTTGTATTGTAACCCCATGTAGTACCCAGTCCCTGGGTGGGGTGGGTGGGTGGAAAGGATAGGACTGTAACATTAGGTAGTACCCAGTCCCTGTCAGAGATATTCAAACTGACCTCGGCCTGGATTTAATCCCCGAGGCTATAGAACACTTTCTCACAATGTCCTCCAGTCACCATGTTCCGGCTGGAGAGTGGAGGCCTTCAGTGGCTTGCAGTGAAAAGTCAGTGACGACAGAAGCCGGTGTCTGTGTGTCGTGGGTGAGGTATGAACTAATTTCCATAATCTGAAGGAAATGATTCCCCTCACTTTTCCCTCTGTATCCTTGGAACCATAGAATTTTCCAGCCCAGAAACAGGACAGTCACTGAGCAATCTGTGCCAGGGTCGACCCGATCAAATTCTTTAAACATTTTAAACAGCTCAATCAGATCACCCCTCAATCTCCTGTACTCAAGGGAATACAAGCCAGGTTTAGGCAACCTAGCCTCCAAATTTAACCCTCTAAGCCCCAGTATCATTCTAGTGAATCTGCGCTACATCCCCTCCAAGGTCAATATCTCCTTCCTGAGGTGCGGTGCCCAGAACGGAACGCAGTGCAACAAGTGGGGTCAAAACCTACCTCTTTGACCAAGCTTTTGGTCATCAGCCCTAATTTCTCCTTCAGTGGTTTGGTGTCAAATGTTGTTTTATAACACTCCTGTGAAGCGCCTTGGGATGTTTCAGTACATGAAAGGCGCTATATAAGTACACGTTATTGTTGTTGTTGTATTAATGATTTGTGTACCTAGACTTCCCAAATCTCTTTGCCCCTCTACAGTTCCTAATTCCTCACCACTTAGAAAACCCTCCGATTTATTTGAGTCCAAAAGTAGATGACCTCACACTTCCACATACTGAACTCCATTTGCCGTAGTTTTGCCTACTCACTGACTGTCTATGTCCCTTTGCAACTTCCTGCTCTGATCTGCACTACTTACTGTCCCTCATCTGTGTCACCTGCAAACTTAGATATAGTAATCTCCATTCCTTCATCCAAGTCATGAATAAATATAGTGACAGGTTGAGACCCCAGAACAGATCCCTGGGGATCACCATTTCTTACATCCTGCCAATCAGAGTATCGACAGTGCAGGGCCAGCCTCATTGGTCCAGTGCGGGCAGCTGCAGAAGTCACTGGCTGCCATACCCGAGGTCTGGTGCTCCCCACACCTGAAGGAACTCGGAGGGATAAGGCAATTTCAGGCAGAGAGTTTACAGACTGCGCAGGGGGAAGAGGCGGCAGCAAGTGGCACGTTAAATGATTCCGGGGGTTTCACTGTCCAGGGAGGCCTGGGTAGTACAGACTGAATGAGGTTGCTGGAGCTGCTGCTGGCCCACCATACCCAAGGGCTCAGGGAAAGGCAGACAGAAAGCTCACCCCTCACTCCACAGGTTGGATTTAATAGGCACCATATCCTGGGTGATTGACTTCAGTCAGACAGGGGGACACGAAGTGTTTGAGAACAAGATCTGCATCAAAACCTGTGCAGATGAAATAGCTGTACCTGTCTTACCTGCTCAAGGGGCAGACATGGTCGGTTCCCTGGTTGGTGATATGGTAAGCTGGTCATAGGGCATGGCGACCTCAGCCCAGTGGCAGATGGGCAGCTGGAGGCAGCACATGGCAGAACCCAGGAGCAGCAATCAGCTACCTGTACGGACACTGAGACTGATAACCTATTATAATAATCAAAAGGCACCAGATGAATCTTTAACGCCTTCACTAACTCCTAGGCATGGAACCGTCTGGTGTTTACTCTCCAGTCGATGTCTAGGGAAGCACTAGATGTCTACATGTCCAAACTGCCTTACCTCTACCGATCCAGATTATATTAATCTTCATGCTACCAACCCCCTATTATAATACATGTAAGCTCCTGAGCGGATTCTACTTATCAAATCGTCAAAGAGGAAGTCAGGCCATGAACTCATAAACAAACATGTCTTTATTAACACACTTATGATGACACAATTAGCAGCATTTATGTGTTAGACAGTAAAGTTTGCAAACCATTAAGTTAGATATTGTTTCCTGACAGTATTAATAATTGAGGTGACAATGGCTGATCAAAGATATCACAGTAACTCAGCATCAGCGGGGCTTCACTTCTTATAAATCAATATTAAGCTCAATGTCCGGGATTTACAGAACGTTGGTGAGATTAGTTTACGGTTTGACTCCTTATATATCCAACAAGTTAACAGCTTCAGATAGCAAATTTATTGGATATGTTAAAAGTCTAATTAGTTCAACTTACAACTGATATGCTCACAGCTTTAGCACTGATTCCAGGAGTTTGTGTCACATCATCCTTCTGAGTTTGGCATAGTAGAGTTGGAGAGTTCGCCCTCTTCTGGGATTTTCCTTTCAGCCTCCGGGAATGTCGGAACAGTGAACCTCTGTCTGTAGATGTGCTATCCATTCCCGCTGGGATTGTATGATTCCTGGGTAGATCCATCTTACACGTCGATAGCTTTATTTGTACCAGAGCTCGTTCAAATCTCACTTCCCTTGTTCCAGGGAAACTTTGCATGAATCCAAGTGACACACTTAACATCTGTCTGTTTCTGGATGCTTTAGTCTAACAATCTCCAAACATCTGTAATCTCTCTTTCTCTATGTCACTGTCTCTCTCTCTGTCCCTTTCACCCTTTCCCTCTTCTTTCTATCCATCTTGTTTCTTGATGATGTTTGCTGTGCTCTCTCTTCCCATGTTTTTCCCATCTTTCTTTATCAAAACACAATTGTTTATGCCTTATTATTCTTAAATAATGCTCATTGATGTGATAGTAAACCAATCTGAGTGACACATGTACATAAGAACTTAGGAAATATGAGCAGGAGTAGGCCATTCGGTCCTTCGAGCCTGCTCTGCCATTCAATAAGATCATGGCTGATCTTCTACCTTAACTCCACCTTCCCGCACTATCCCCATATCCCTCGAGTCCCTTAGTATTCCATGTACTGCAAGAGTTCACCTCTGAGGTGTCAATCGCTTTAAACAGACACCTGTTAAGGAATTGTAATGACCCAGTGTTAACTATGAAGCAAAAACCCAGGGGCAGGATTACTCCTGGAACTTCTCACATATCAGTAACAAAGGAATTGAACAACTCCAGACATTCTTTACTCTTCCAACATGTAGGCTCTAAGTTGTGGTCTTGCCAACTCATGTCCACCAATTCTGTGAAAAGTTCTTTGTTTTAGAATTCCTCTGTTTCCCAGAATTCAGCTGGATTGTTAAAACTCCATTCTGATGACACCTTTACGACACTTTTTAGGATTACATAGTGTTACATTTAGCCCAACTGGTCCATGCCGGTGGTTATGCTCCACACGAGCCTCTCCCTACTCCTCTTCATCTAACTCTATCAGCATAGCCTTTTATTTCTTTCTCCCTCATATGTTTACCCAGCTTTCCCTTAAATGCATCTGTGCTATTCTCCTCAACTCCTCCTTGTGGTAGCAAGCTGCACATTCTAAGCAATTTCTGTGTGAAGAAGTTTCTCCTGAATTCCCTATTGGATTTATTGGTGACTATCTTAGAATCATAAAATGATACAGCACAGAAGGAGGCCATTTGGCCCATTGTGCCTGTGTCGGATCTTTGAAAGAGCTTTCCAGTTAGTCCTACTCACCCATCTCTTTCCCCATAGCCCTTCAAATTTTTCCATTTCAAGAATTTATCCAATTCCCTTTTGAAATTTTGGCCTCTTGCACATCCCCGATTTTAATCGCTCCACCATTAGCGGCCGTGCTTCCAGCTACCTAGGCCCTAAGCTCTGGAAATCTCTCTCTAAATCTCTCGGCCTCTCGAGCTCTTTACTCCTTTAAGACGCTCCTTAAAACCTACCTCTTTGACCAAGCACTGGCTCGGTGTCAAATTTTGTTTGATAACACTCCTGTGAAGCTCCTTGGAATGTTTTACTACTCCTCTCAGGCAGTGCAATCCGGATCATAACAACTCATTTTGTAATTTTTTTTTCCTCATGTCGCCTCTAGTTCATTTGCCAATTTCTTTTAATCTCTGTCCTCTGATTACCGACCCTTCTGTCACTAGAAACAGTTTCTCCTTATTTACTCTATCAAAATCCTTTACGATTATGAACACCTCTATCAAATCTCCCCTCAACATTCTCTGCTCTAAGGAGAACAACACCAGTTTCTATAGTCTCGTCACGTAACTGAAGTCTTTCATTCCTGGTACAATTCTCGTAAATCTCCTATGAATTCTCTCTAAGGCCTTGACATTCTTCTTAAAGTGACAATAGTCCAGCTGGGGATTAACCAGTGTTTAGAAAGGTTTAGCATAACTTCCTTTCTTTTGTACTCTATGCCTCTATTTATAAAGCTAAGGATCCCGTATGCCTTTTAACAGCCTTCTCAACTTGTCCTGCCACCTTCAAAGACTTGTGTACGTACAGCCTCAGGTCTCTCTGCTCCTGCACCTTCTATAAAATTGTACCATTTAGTTTATGTTGCCTCTCCTCATTCTTCATCCCAAAATGTATCACTTCACACTTTTCTGTGTTAAATTTCATCTGCCATGTCTCTGCCCATTTCACCTTTCTGTCTATGTCCTCCTGAAGTCTGTTACTATCCTCCTCACTGTTTACTACATTTCTGAAATGTGTCTCATCTGCAAACTTGGTAATTATGCCCTGTATACTCAAGTCTAGGTCATTCATATATATCAAAAAGAGCAGTGGTCCCAACACCGACCCCTGGGGGACACCACTGCACACTTCCCTCCAGTCTGAAAAACAACCGTTCACCACAACTGTCTGCTTTCTGTCCTTTATTAATTTTGTATCCACACAGCCACTGCCCGCTTATATCTCATGGGCTTCAATTTTACGAACAAATCTATTATGTGTCTATAATATCTTATATTTATCGCCCCGAGTATTGGACTCCCCCACAAGTAGAAACATTTTCTCCACGTAACGCCTATCAAACCTTTTCATAATCTGAAAGATCTCTATCAGGTCACCTCTCTGCCTTCTCTTTTCTAGAGAAAAGATATTTTCACTACATTATTTCCTCCCACCACAAAGACAGGCGATGATAGGTTTCTATGTACAGAGTGTAAGTTAATTAGGAAATTCCTACTACATGTCTCACCCATCAGTCATACAGACACTACATGAAGCAACAATAATAAACTGAATTGCGCAATATCAAATACATTAAGCAATATGATCCACATAATTCTATACTAGAGAACACACAAGTTGAATAGCCCAGTCACACACAAGTTGAGTAGCCCAGTCACACACAAGTTGAATAGCCCAGTCACACACAAGTTGAATAGCCCAGTCACACACAAGTTGAATAGCCCAGTCACACACAAGTTGAATAGCCCAGTCACACACAAGTTGAATAGCCCAGTCACACACAAGTTGAATAGCCCAGTCACACACAAGTTGAATAGCCCAGTCACACACAAGTTGAATAGCCCAGTCACACGCAAGTTGAATTGCCCAGTCACACACAAGTTGAATAGCCCAGTCACACGCAAGTTGAATAGTCCAGTCACACACAAGTTGAGTAGCCCAGTCACACACAAGTTGAATAGTCCAGTCACATCTGATCTGTAATTAGAAGTTGGTAAGATTGAACAAAATTGAAAGCGTCAAATTACCAGTTAGATGATTAATCAAAGCTTAATATCATTGTGGATTAAATTCTTGTTCAGCGAATACTCTTCAAACCAAAGCGTATTCCTTTCGAGTCTGTTCCTCGCTCCACATTACACTCAGTTCTATGCTATTGACTATTGGACTGTGTCTGGTAGTTTACAGTGGTGTAGTGGTTCTGCTACTGGACTAATAATCCAGAGAGAGCGAGTTTGAGAATTTGAACCAGTAAAAGTGGCCATAAAGCTGTCGGACTGTTGGAAAAACCCAACTGGTTGACTAATGTCCTTTAGGCAGGGGTTCTCACCCGGGTTTCGCCGCCCCCTACTGGCGGCTCCGGCCCAGTCTCGGAGCTCCGTTTCCCCTCTCCCGAACATCTGTGCGATGAGGGCGGCAGCTGCCGCTGAGCCCTGGCCCCCGCTCACTCAGAAGGGAGAGAGGCGCCGGTGGTTGAGCGCAGATCCCCTGCCTCAAGCTCTCCGTCCTCCGCTCTCCTCTCGCCAGGTCTCGCTGTATATTTTGTCCCCCTACACTAGACCTAAGGCCACGCTGCGTGGGTTGTTGTTCCCTCCCCCGGGCTAATTGGGCCAGTTGATCTTCTCCTTTCACCCCTCGCTCCCTGAATCCTCGCTCTGCCCAACATCACCAGCGGCAACGGGAACCCATTCAGTTCACGTATCCCGCCACTACTGAAATCAGCCAGCGCGCTCGCTTCCGTCGGTTCCCTTTCAGATTTGATGTTTTTTGTCCTATTTTTGTTATTCGCGCGGTCGCGATTGTCAATCAAATGAAATAAGGGCAAGGAAATAGACGGCAGCTGGAAAGAGGAAAGGAGCTGCTGGGGTCAAACAGTGAGTCGCTGTCTTCGTGGAGGAAGAAGAGCGGAATATGTCGATATTAGGAAATTATTAGGATTGACACTTATTACCAGCAAAACTGAAACAGTTTGTAAACTCAGTTAAATATTCTGCACTCTCTAATTCCCCCGCCCCCAATTTTCTCTCTTGCTGCCTTCAAAGTGTTGACTCACACTGTGGTATAGTTACAAGGCTGCTAGTTGGCCTTTGGTGCCCAACCTCATCCATTCTTCCACTGCGAGCCTATACCTTGAGTGTCAGCAGTCTTGCTCTGCCAAGGAGGATATCACAGGCAGGCCAGATTGTTCACACCCAACACAAAAAGAAAAATACAGCGGATGCTGGAAATCTGAAATAAACACAGAAAATGCTGGAAATACTGAGCAGGTCGGAACTCTTCTGACGAAGGGTCATTGAGCTGAAACCTTAACTCTGTTTCTCTCTCCACAGATGCTGCCTGACCTGCTGAGTATTTCCAGCATTTTCTGTTTTTGTTCACACCCAATGTTGGCCTCCAGCTAGGATTGTAACAGGTTTTAAGCAAGTACAGAGCCAGCGAAAGTGGGGGAGGGGAGGAAGAGGAGATGTTGCCACAGGGATCAGTGCTGGGGTCTCAACTATTTACAATCTGTATTCATGAATTGGGTGAACAGACTGAGTGCATTGTAGCCAAATTTGCTGATGATACAAAGATAGGTGGGAAAGCAAGTTGTGAGGAGGACACAAAAAGTCTGCAAAGGGATATAGATAGGTTAAGTGAGTGGGCAAACATTTGGCAGATGGAGTATAATTTGGGAAAATGTGAGGTTATCCACTTTGGTAGGAAGAATAAAATAGCAAATTATTATTTAAACGAAGAGAGTCTACAAAATACTGCGGTACGGAGGGATCTCGGGGGTCCTCGTACATGAAACACAAAAAGTTAGCATGCAGGTAAAGCAAATAATTAGGAAGGCAAATTAAATGCTGGCCCTTATCGCAAGGGAGATGGAGTATAAAAGTAGGGAAGTCATGCTACAACTGTACAGGGCGCTGGTGAGGCCACATCTGGAGTACTGCGTGCAGTTTTGGTCTCCTTATTTAAGAAGGGATATACTTACTTTTGAGGCAGTTCAGAGAAGGTTCACTAGGTTGATTCCTGAGATGAAGGTGTTGTCTTATGAGGGAAGGTTGAACAGGTTGAGTCTATACTCATTGGAGTTTAGAAGAATGAGAGGTGATCTTATTGAAACATTTAAGATTCTGAGGGGGCTTGACAGGGTAGATGCAGGGAGGATGTTTCCCCTCGTGGGGGAATCTAGAACTAGGGGGCATCGTTTCAGAATAAGGGGTCGTTCATTTAAAACGGAGATAAGGAGGAATTTCCTCTCTGAGTGTCGTGAATCTTTGGAATTCTCTACCCCAGAGAGCTGTGGAGGCGGAGACATTGAATATATTGTAAGACGTTTTGATTGTCTGACAGTTTATAGAGTTCAGACCCGTGGAACAGACAACACAAAACCCAATGAATCTGTGAAACTTCTTTTACTTAAAAATCAACAAGAGGTTACAAGTAATTCCCAGAATACAAACTGTGCTCAATTCATGTACTTATTACAAGACAGTTACCCGCAGATCCGACCAAAGAACACACCCGCCAACTCAATAGACTGATCAAGACCTTCGATCCAGACCTTCAAAGCATCCTACGCACTCTCATCCCACATACTCCCCGCGTGGGAGACTTCTACTGCCTCCCAAAGATACACAAAGCCAACACACCCGGACGTCCTATCGTATCAGGCAACGGAACCCTGTGTGAGAACCTCTCTGGATACGTCGAGGGCATCCTGAAACCCATCATACAGGGAACCCCCAGCTTCTGTCGCGACACTACAGACTTCTTACAGAAACTCAGCACCCATGGACCAGTTGAACCAGGAACACTCCTCGCCACGATGGACGTATCGGCACTCTACACCAGTATCCCCCACGATGATGGCATCGCTGCGACAGCCTCAGTACTCAACACCAACAACAGCCAATCTCCAGACGCCATCCTACAACTCACCCGCTTCATCCTTGATCACAATGTCTTCACCTTCGACAACCAGTTTTTTACCCAAACACACGGAACAGCCATGGGGACCAAATTCGCACCCCAATACGCCAACATCTTCATGCACAAGTTCGAGCAAGACTTCTTCGCTGCACAGGACCTCCAACCAACGCTGTACACCAGATACATCGATGACATTTTCTTCCTTTGGACCCACGTCGAAGGATCATTGAAAAGACTACACAATAACATCAACAAGTTCCATCCCACCATCAAACTCACCATGGACTACTCCTCAGAATCGGTTTCATTCCTGGACACACGAATCTCCATCAAAGGCGGACACCTCAGCACTTCACTCTACCGCAAGCCCACGGACAACCTCACGATGCTCCACTTCTCCAGCTTCCACCCTAACCACGTTAAAGAAGCCATCCTCTATGGACAAGCCCTGTGAATAAACAGGATCTGCTCAGACGAGGAGGAACGCGATGGACACCTACGGACACTGAAAGACGCCCTCGTAAGAACGGGATATGACGCTCGACTTGTCGATCGACAGTTCCGACGGGCCACAGCGAAAAATCGCATAGACCTCCTCAGAAGGCGAACACGGGACACAACCAACAGGGTACCCTACGTCGTCCATTACTTCCCCGGAGCGGAGAAACTACATCATGTTCTTCGCAGCCTTCAACATGTCATCGATGACGACGAACACCTCGCTAAGGCCATCCCCACGCCTCCATTACTCGCCTTCAAACAGCCGCCTAACCTCAAAAGTACCATAGTTCGCAGCAAATTACCCAGCTTTCAGGAGAACAGCGACCACGACACCACACAACCCTGCCATGGCAACCTCTGCAAGACATGCCAGATCATCAACACAGATACCATCATCACACATGAGGACACTACCCACCAGGTAGATGGTACATACTCATGTGACTCGGCCAATGTTGTCTACCTCATACGTTGAAGGAAAGGATGCACCGGAGCATGGTCCATCGGCGAGACCATGCAGACACTGCGACAATGTATGAACGGACACCGCGCAACAATCGCCAGGCAGGATTGTTACCTCCCAGTCGGGGAACACTTCAGCAGTTAAGGACATTCAGCCTCGGATCTGCGGGTAAGCGTTCTCCAAGGCGGCCTTCGAGACACACGACAACGCAAAATCATCGAGCAGAAACTGATAGCCAAGTTCCGCACCCATGAGGACGGCCTCAACCGGGATCTTGGGTTCATGTCACGCTACATGACGTAGAGTCATCCAGACTCGAGTCGTCGTTGGCTTGTTCACAGATGTGATTTCCAGTAAAAAAAGTAAAAAGTTTAAAGTTAATGGTTTTCCATACAGACTGCAGCATTTGACACATTAGACCCCCTGCGACCCCACCTCATTGTCTTAGTTGTATTTTGCTATGTCTTTGATATAATGTCTTCCTGACTGACCTGATTGTCTCCCTGCCGAGGTGTGATAAAAGGCAGTCAGAAAGATTAACTGTAGTCGTCTGACATTGTACGCTGCACAGGCATTGTTCTCTGTCTATATATGCTTTGCCGATTTGTATTCCTTCACTTCACCTGACGAAGGAGCAGCGCTCTGAAAGCTTGTGATTTCAAATAAAACTGTTGGACTATAACCTGGTGTTGTGCGACTTCTCACTTTTGTCCACCCCAGTCCAACACCGGCATCTCCGCATCATTATTACAAGCAAGCATCGAAAATCATTGACTTTAAGCTCAGGTGATTATAAGCAAAACCACATACATACTATTCCCCAGATGAGAGGTCAGTTCAACGATGACTAGACGTGTGACTAACTTTGACTGGCAACTGACCAGGTCACCATCGACTATAGCCCCGAATGTCAGTGTCCAAAAACACTTATACCCCAAAACTTGGCAACTGGCCCCCAGCATTCATGTTTGACACTGTGGGTATTGTTGTTTTCCTCTCTCTCTCTCTCTCTCCCTCTCTCTCTCTCTCTCTCTCTCTGTTTTGACACTTCGTTAACCAAGGCCAGATATCCAAGGATTGGAGAGAGTCGTTGTTTTTCACATCTGCTGGGTTGTTGACTCGCAGAATTTTCAAGATTTTATCTTTTGAAGGAACAGGTACCAACACATCACTTATTTAACAAATGTTTTTAGCCAAGCAGTCTCTTGCCCTCAAAGCTTGTTGGTACATTTGGTCACTTTTAGATTCAGTCAAATGGAGATTCAGTCAAGTTTACCATGACAGTGTTACAATATTCATACATAAGAACATAAGATGTGGGAGCAGGAGTAGGTCATTTGGCCCCTCGAGCCTGCTCCGCCATTCAATAAGATCATGCTGATCTGTTCTTGGCCTCAAATCTATTTCCCTGCCCGCTCCCCATAACCCTTGACTCCCTTACCATTCAAAAATCTGTCTATCTCCACCTTAAATATATTCAATGACCCAGTCTCCACAGCTCTCTGGGGAAGAGAATTCCAAAGATTCACGACCCTCTGAGAGAAGAAGTTCCTCCTCATCTCCGTCTCAATTGGGTGCCCCCTTTTTCTGAAATAGACAAATATTTGAGCTACAGGGGAGTCAGGGGTTATGGGGAGCCGGTGGGAAAGTGGTGTTGAGGCCAAGATCAGATCAGCCATGATCTTATTGAATGGCGCAGCAGGCTCGAAGGGCCAAATGCCCTACTCCTGCTCCTATCTCTTATGTTCTTATGTTCTAAACAAAACAGAAGGTCTGTGATTGGGTGGAAGGCAAGAGAGATTAAATGACAAAAGGGATGATGGTGCAAGGCAAAAGTAATGACACAAAATATGGGTCTGGAGGAGGTGTAAATGGGAATGGCAATATCATTACCAACTGCTGCCATCTGCTAAAATGGGGGCAGTGGTTATGACCTGAATGTTGAGTCT
Organism: Squalus acanthias; assembly: GCA_030390025.1. Taxonomy (NCBI): domain Eukaryota; kingdom Metazoa; phylum Chordata; class Chondrichthyes; order Squaliformes; family Squalidae; genus Squalus; species Squalus acanthias. The sequence continues at coordinate 113,945,675 of CM059434.1, forward strand.
GGAAGGCTGTAATGTGCCTAATCGAAAGATGAGGTTCCTCAAGGTTATGTTGAGCTTCATTGGAACAGTGTAGGAGGCCAATGACAAGAGAGATCAGAGTGAGTGGGTCAGAGAATTAAAGTGACAGGCGACTGAAAGCTTGGGGCCACACTTGCGGACTGAACGGAGGTGTTCCGCAAAGCAATCGATTAGGTACTTTACAGCCTTCTGGACTTAACATTGTACTTATGGGACTTGTACAGCTGCCTCCCGCTAAAGCAACGTTATATAGAGCTGTGATCAGAGGCAAGAGCAAGAGCAGGCTGCCGGGTGTTGATTCAATCACTGAGATTTAGACATCAGGCTCTGCTCTCTGAACTCTCCTATCAGCTCAGGTTTGCAACTGTCAGCTTCTGGACCGGACATTCTGGTTTTTGTGAGCACTTCTTAGAATTGTCTAAAATGTAAATCAGACACCAATAGGGTCACCGCTTAATGTGATATCCTGATATATCCTGGTGGCTCTTCCTGTGATATCCTGATATGCCCCTGGTGTCACTTGGGCTCCTGAATGAGGTGGGTGTCTCTGAAATGGGGGGTTCCGCGGTTTCCCCTCTTCCCCACCCACAACTTGCTTTCTTCCCTGCCTTTGATGTCCCCGCCCTCGGTGTCCCCTCTTCGTCTGCTCACTGGAGGCCTCCTGGTTCATGGAACTTGTCCCACAACAGCTGCTGACGCAAAACCACGAGAAAAATGACTCAACTGCAGGGGTCGAAGCTTTATGACAAAATGTAACATGATCATTCATCACATGGTCAAATGTCATGTGGTGAGAATGTCACGTGATCAAATCTCCAAGCATGACTCCAACTAGATTTGGCAAACTTACCACTGAAACAAGGTGACAGCTCCTTTATGGAGCCAGCACACGGTTGTATGGGGAAAAGGACAGAGGAATAAAATTCTATGTGTGGCTCTTTCTGAGAGATGCCACAGTCACAATGGGCCGAATGGTCTCCTTCGGTGCTGTAATCGTGTCTGATTCTCATTCAAAGCACTTGCAGTTCCACTAGAGGCCTACAGGTGGTGGTGGTGAGCTACAGGAACACTGTGCTCAGCAGTGCCACCAGGAGGACTATACTGGAACTGCAGCGCCTTAATTCACAACATTGTAAATTCTTGTTAAATTGTGAAATTGGTTCACTATTACCGCTGTAGAATAGAGCTTATATGTAGGATTTGATAATGTTTTAAATGTAATGCTTTTCTTAAAATTACTATGATCTATAATAATGCATGTTAGAAGCATAAAACCTTTGTTGCAATATGTATAACCTTAGTTAAAAAGACGCAAGGCTGAGAAGCAAAGCAAAGATTGTGCACCCAGAATGAAAAAAAACTTTGAACTACAATTTAAGTTAAGCTGGTGTGGAAAAATTGAGAAAAACAAAAAGTTTGTGAACAAAAGATTAAATTCCAGTCTAAGATTTAACCTTGGAGTTGTGGTTGCCATGGTGAAATTTTCCAAAGCAGTTTGATTTGATTTGTTTAAATGTGAAAAACTAATTTTTCTGCAGTTATATTCAATGTTTTTATAGTTATTTGGAAAGGCATCCAAAGAAAAGACAATAAGAAGTATGATGTAATTTACTGTTTGCTGCAAGCATGTGCTATTTTGTTTTGTTTTATCTGTTCGGTTCGTGTTTAGTTAATAAAATATTGATCTGAATTAGATTGGAATTATTAAAGGTAACTAACCTATTAAATTGTGAAAACACAACTGTCTTTTTCGATCGGGAAAGTTTTTTTTAAATTTACGTGAAGTGACGCAATTGCGTGCGTCTGACAATGTTTCGCTCCGCCTTCTTAAAAACCTGCAAAGGAGTTAACCCTTTCCACTGACAGCTGTTTAAGTTCACCAAGCAACAACTTTAGTATTACTGAATGACATTTAAAGATATTGGACATTATTAAATTTAAGTTTCTTAATTGTAAGTTAATATTTCCCCACAGTGACAGAAGGAAAATGATGATTTGATAAATTAACCCCTTGGGCTCTTAAGCAGAGCCACAATGGATTCTCTTCTTTCTTTTGTTATATGGAAGTTACCTTGTAAACTAATTGCAGCTCTTCTGTCTCTAATGTTAAAACACTGTGTAAACCACCTAGCCTGGGAATCACTTGTTTCTGAATGATAAGATAACTTGATAGAAATGAAATTGAACATTGACAAAACCTGTCAGTTCAACAATACTGCTGTTTGGATTTTGTGATAATTTTGAAATGACAAAATGGACTCAGGCACTATATATTGGGTTACTTTTGGGAAAGTCCCGCATGGGAGACTAGTCAAGAAGGTAAGAGCCCATGGGATCCAGGGCAATTTGGCACATTGGATCCAAAATTGGCTTAGTGGCAGACGGCAGAGGGTGATGGTCAAAGGTTGTTTTTGTGACTGGAAGCCTGTGTCCAGTGGTGTACCGCAGGGATCGGTGCTGGGTCCTTTGCTGTTTGTAGTGTACATTAATGATTTAGATATGAATGTCGGAGGTAAGATCTGTAAGTTCGCAGATGACACGAAAATTGGTGGAGTGGTAAATAGCGAGGAGGGAAGCCTCAGGCTACAGGACGATATAGACGGGTTGGTTAGATGGGCAGAACAGTGGCAAATGGAATTTAACCCTGAAAAGTGTGAGGTGATGCATTTTGAGAGGACTAACAAGGCAAGGGAATACACAATGAATGGTAGGACCCTAGGAAGGAGAGAGGATCAGAGGGACCTTGGTGTGCATGTACATAGATCCCTGAAAGCAGCAGGACAGGTAGATAAGGTGGTTAAAAAGGCATATGGGATAGTTGCCTTCATTAGCCGAGGCATAGAATATAAGAGCAGGGAGGTTATGATGGAGCTGTACAAAATGCTAGTTAGGCCACAGCTGGAATACTGTGTGCAGTTCTGATCGCCACACTATAGGAGGGATGTGATTGCATTGGAGAGGGTACAGAGGAGATTCACCAGGATGTTAGCTGGGCTGGAGCGCTTCAGCTATGAAGAGAGACTGGACAGGCTGGGGTTGTTTTCCTTAGAACAGAGAAGGCTGAGGGGGGACCTGATTGAGGTGTACACAATTATGAGGGGCATAGATAGGGTAGATAGAAAGGAACTTTTCTCCTTAGTAGAGGGGTCAATAACCAGGGGGCATAGTTTCTAGGTAAGGGGCAGGAGGTTTAGTGGGGATTTGAGGAAAAACTTTTTCACCCAGAGGGTGGTTGGAATCTGGAACTCACTGCCTGAAAGGGTGGTAGAGGCAGGAACCCTCATAACATTGAAGAAGCATTTAGGTGAGCACTTGAAATGCCATATCATACAAGGCTACGGACCAAGTGCTGGAAAATGGGATTAGAATAGACAGGGCTTGATGGCCAGCGTGGACACGATGGGCAAAAGGGTCTCTTTCTGTGCTGTATAACTCTATGGGGTAAAAATTCAGTTGGTTGCACCTCCCGTTAGCGCCTTAAGAGGGCGCTAATGGGGCGCAAAGCCGCTAATGCCCGGGCGCAGCGATGTTTGCGCCGCTCGGGAACTTAACTTGACATTGTGCGGCGGCGCTAAAACTTACCGCTGCGACCACCTGCGCGCGCAGATTGTGACGTCATTCCATGGTGCAACGCCCTTGTGGAGCCCCGGAGCGGAAATTGAGTGGCGCCCCCTGCCTTACCGCCTGGCGCTTCCAACGACCGGAAGACTGGAACGCTATCAATCGCTGTGGGGCTGGGGGGGGCGCTATTTAAAGGGGGCCTCTTCCTGTCTTTTTCTGTGGTTGACATTTTTGCACCACTCGTTCTGAGAGAGAGAGAGAGATTCGGAGAGAGAGAAAGAGAGACTTCTACATTGACTCAACGCTTTGTGAGGTAGTTTTGCCTATTGATCCTAACTTTGCTGCTACTTTAGTTGCTGTCCTTCATTACTTTGCTTGCAAAGACAATATGGGGGCTGCACTGATTGGGGGCGTCGTCCTGCTCCAGCTGAATCGGAGGATACAGAGATGCAGAGAGAGAGTGGCAATGATGGCCAGACGGAGGAGGGCCATCAGGCGTATGTACAGGAGAGCTTACCCTCCCAGGGTATATCGTGAACAGCTCTCCTACATCCATATGTCCGAGGAGCTGTGTTTGCGAAGGCTGCGATTCAGCAAGGAGGTGGTCACTGAGCTCTGCCACCTGCTGCAGCCAGATCTGCAGCCTCAACTGAGGTCCAGGACGTCTCTGTCGGTGGCAGTGAAGGTCACAGTGGCTTTGAACTTTTACGCTACTGGCTCATTTCAAGCTGCTGCTGGGGACCTCGCCAATATCTCCCAGTTCGCGGTGCATTGCTGCATCTGGCAGGTCACAAATGCCCTCTTCAAAAGGAGACGAGAGTTCATCTCTTTCCCCATGACCCCAGACAAGCAGCGTGACCGCGCTCTGGGCTTTGCGAGGGTAGCGGGCTTCCCCATGGTGCAGGGCGCCATTGACTGCACGCATGTGGCTTTGCGTGCTCCACATGAGAATGCCGAGGAATTCCGGAACAGAAAGGGGTTCCATTCCTTGAATGTCCAGTTGGTCTGTGACCACAGACAGCTGATACTCGCTGTCAATGCCCAGTATCCTGGCAGCTGCCACGATGCTTTTATCCTGCGCCAGACTACTGTGGCAGAACTTTTCGAGGCACCACATCAGCCAGTTGGTTGGCTTCTCGGGGACAAGGGGTATGCATTGAGCACCTGGCTAATGACACCGCTCCGTACGCCCAACACCCCTGCTGAGCTGCGGTACAATGAGAGCCATCAAGCTACCAGGAACATTATTGAGCACACAATCGGCGTGCTGAAGCAACGGTTCCGCTGTCTGGACCATTCCGGAGGAGCCCTGCAGTACTCGCCTGAGCGAGTATCGAACTTCGTAGTCGTGTGCTGCATGTTGCATAACATGGCAATCCTCAGGACCCAGCCAATGCCACCAGGCCTTGGAGCACCACCAGAGGAGGAGGAGGAAGAGGAGGAAGAGGACGAGGACGATGATCATCAGCAGCACCAGGGCAGGAGGGCGGCCCACAATGGTCAAACTGCAAGGGCCGTCCATCAACGGCTAATAGCAAGCCGCTTCTAGGGCCCCTGCCATTGCTAACAACATTAATGAACCCAGCACGCAACCCCTAAGCCGGCCAAGGCACCAATAATTCCAACCACCAACCATGTATATTTTGAATACAGAAACTTATTTATTTTACAAACTCTGTGTGTGTCAATTCCTCATGACAAACTCATAGAAATAAACACAAAAAAACAGTCAATAACATAACTGGTTCTCACAACCTGGAGATAATGTCCAAAACACTAAACAAAAGTTGGACCACGAACCTCGACCTTTAATAAAAAAATGACCAGCATTTTGTCACACCTCCTACTTTTTGCCCTTCGAGGGTGATCTCCTTCCCTTGCGCACTTCCCCCCTTCTAACCCTACTGCTCCTCCGTAATGGGACCTCAGTGGCTGCAGCAAGGCTGGTGGAAGGCTGCTGCTCGTCAGACCCTGACACTGCAGATGCTCCTGAAGGACGGCCTCGACCACTTCTGGGCCTGGAGGGCCCGGCTGCAGACTGCACCAACTCTGCATGGGCGGCAGCAGTCTGTCCTACAGGCGGTGGCAAGTGCAGTGGAGAAGTGACAGTGTTGGCAGCAGGAATGCTGTCATTGTGAGAGAGGACAGCAACTCCCTGCTCGCCCGACACACTGGCACTCCCACGGGGCAGCACTTCAGCATCCGGAGCAATCTGCTGGAGCACAGATTGCTGGCTTGCTGCGGCGCGGTGACCGCCCCGGGGACATGTGCACGAACCATCGAGGATGGCAGCAGTCAGTGCTCGCGTGGCCTCAATCTGAGTCTGTATGAGAGCAGTCAGAGATGGGATCACGGCAGCCAGTGACTGAATTGCAGCACTAAGCGTTAGTGTGGCATCCGCCTGTGCTACAGCGAAGTGCTCCACACTCCTTGCCAGTGACTCAATGCATTCGGGCACCCTTCCCACTGCACCCATGAGCTCAGTGTGCATGCCCACCGCCTGGGTGTTCATTTCTGCAATCAGCCGCTCCTCCTCTGCGTCCATTGCAGTAGGAGTGTCTGGCATACTCTCCCTCTGGGGAGAAGGCCCCTGTTCTTCCCTATTCCCCCATGGCATTGCTGCAGCCCGCTGGGTCCTGGAGCTTCACCCTCATCAGACCCTTACCCCCTGCTCCCCTCCAGGGAAGGCGTGTTCCCAGTGTGGGCATGGGCTTCCTCGGGAGAGGGTGGCACTGATGCTCCGGCTTCCTCTTCCTCCTCAGCTGCAGCATCAGGGCCCGTCTCCTCAGCTGGTGAATCACCATCTGAAAGCAGGGAGGTACAAGAGTGGCTTTAGCGTGAGGACAGGGTGGCAGTAAGGGAGGAATAAGTGCAGCGAGTTAGCAAGTCGGATTGAAAGTGTCAAAGGCTGGTGTTGTGAGGGACAAGTGGAAGGACAGAGGACAAAAAGGTGATGACCTTACCATTGCTGTCCAGAACGGGGTCGGCGTCTCCAGTGGTGACGGGACCGATCACCCGGCTTGCCACAATCCTGTGGACGCGCTCCTCAAGATCGCTGAGGGGTTGCAGCTGAGGCCGCCCTCCACCTGTCCGTTGCTGCTGTCTCCGATTATGCGCCAGCTTGGCCTGCAAGAAAAAGGACAGCATCTGAGTAAATATACAGCCATGGTCTTGCCTGATGTGCCTCCCATTGGTGAATAGCCCTTACTGTATGCAGCCATGGTCTTGCCTGATGTGCCTCCCATAGGTGAATAGCCCTTACTGTATGCAAAGTGTGGAATGTGTGTGTGTGTTTCATGAAAGGGCCATAGGTGTTGGATGAGTGTTGTGCATTGGGGTTTTAAGACCCTCTGGCCATAGAGTGAGGTTGAGATGGAGGGATGGAGAGGTATTGAGAAAAAGCCACTCACCCTGACGACCCGAGTGAGGTCGTTGAACTTTTTGCGGCATTGAACATGGGTCCTGGGCACCATGCTCCTGGAGGAGACGCTCTGAGCCACCTCCCTCCACACTCTTCTGAACTCGCGTGGCAAAGGCCTCCTGCCACTCTCAGGGAAGAGCATACATCGTCTGCGCTCCACCGCGCCAACCAGAGCATCCAAGGCCCGCTCGGTGAAGCGATGAGCGCGTTCTCTCACCCTCTCCATGCTTGGCAGCAAAATGGATTCACAGGTCTCTCCAGGCCGAGATTCAAGGCTGCAATGAGCAGGGTGTGGCTGGGGAGCAAGTTGGCCCCCCCCGCTTTAAGAAGTGGCCGGCGCCAGTGTGTCTGTGTTCCCTCGCTAACTGGCAGCAGCTGCGCTGCGCTCGCGCGCTGAGTTAGCGCCTCACTCCTTGGCCTTTCCGCCTTAAGACAGGTGTGCAGCGCCTGCTTTAGCGCTCCACTCACCTCCCGGGGCGTTAAAAGTGAAGTTTCCAGTCAGTGCCGATAATTAGCGCCAGGCGCTAATATTTGCATCCAGACGATATTTGCGCCCCAAATGGGACGCGACCTAATTTCTACCCCTATGACTCTATGGGGTAAAAATTCAGTTGGTTGCGCCTCCCGTTAGCGCCTTAAGAGGGCGCTAATGGGGCGCAAAGCCGCTAGCGCCCGGGCGCAGCGATGTTTGCGCCGCTCGGGAACTTAACTAGACATTGTGCGGCGGCGCTAAACCTTACCGCTGCGACCACCTGCGCGCGCAGATTGTGACGTCATTCCATGGTGCAATGCCCTTGTGGCGCCCCGGAGCGGAAATTGAGTGGCGCCCCCTGCTTTACCGCCTGGCGCATCCAACGACCGGAAGACTGGAATGCTATCAATCGCTGTGGGGCTGGGGGGGGCGGGGAGGGGTGCTATTTAAAGGGGGCCTCTTCCTGTCTTTTTCTGTGGTTGACATTTACGCACCACTCGTTCTGAGAGAGAGAGAGAGATTCGGAGAGAGAGAAAGAGAGACCTCTGCATTGAGTCAATGCTTTGTGAGGTAGTTTTGCCTACTGATCCTAACTTCGCTGCTACTTTGGTTGCTGTCCTTCATAACTTTGCTTGCAAAGAGACTATGGGGGCTGCACTGATTGGGGGCGTCGTCCTGCTCCAGCTGAATCGGAGGACACAGAGACGCAGAGAGAGAGTGGCAATGATGGCCAGACGGAGGAGGGCCAACAGGCGTATGTACAGGAGAGCTTACCCTCCCAGGGTATATCGTGAACAGCTCTCCTACATTCATATGTCTGAGGAGCTGTGTTTGCGAAGGCTGCGATTCAGCAAGGAGGTGGTCACTGAGCTCTGCCACCTGCTGCAGCCAGATCTGCAGCCTCAACTGAGGTCCAGGACGTATCTGTCGGTGGCAGTGAAGGTCACAGTGGTTCTCAACTTCTATGCTACTGGCTCATTTCAAGCTGCTGCTGGGGACCTCGCCAATATCTCCCAGTTCGTGGTGCATTGCTGCATCTGGCAGGTCACAAATGCCCTCTTTAAAAGGAGACGAGAGTTCATCTCTTTCCCCATGACCCCAGACAAGCAGCGTGACCGCGCTCTGGGCTTTGCGAGGATAGCGGGCTTCCCCATGGTGCAGGGCGCCATTGACTGCACGCATGTGGCTTTGCGTGCTCCACATGAGAATGCCGAGGAATTCCGGAACAGAAAGTTGTTCCATTCCTTGAATGTTCAGTTGGTCTGTGACCACAGACAGCTGATACTCGCTGTCAATGCCCACTATCCTGGCAGCTGCCACGATGCTTTCATCCTGCGCCAGACTACTGTGGCAGAACTTTTCGAGGCACCGCATCAGCCAGTTGGTTGGCTTCTCGGGGACAAGGGGTATCCATTGAGCACCTGGCTGATGACACCGCTCCGTACGCCCAACACCCCTGCTGAGCTGCGGTACAACGAGAGCCATCAAGCTACCAGGAACATCATTGAGCGCACAATCGGCGTGCTGAAGCAACGGTTCCGCTGTCTCGACCATTCTGGAGGAGCCCTGCAGTACTCGCCTGAGCGAGTATCCAACTTCGTAGTTGTGTGCTGCATGTTGCATAACATGGCAATCGTCAGGACCCAGCCAATGCCACCAGGCCTTGGAGCACCACCAGAGGAGGAGGAGGAAGAAGAGGAAGAGGACGAGGAGGATGATCATCAGCAGCACCAAGGCGGGAGGGCGGCCCACAATGGTGAAACTGCAAGGGCCGTCCATCAACGGCTGATAGCAAGCCGCATCTAGGGCCCCTGCTGCGGAAATGGCTTCTGCCATTGCTAACAACATCAATGAACCCAGCACGCAACCCCTAAGCCGGCCAAGGCACCAATGATTCCAAACACCAAACATGTATATTTTGAATACAAAAACTTATTTATTTTACAAACTCTGTGTGTGTCATTTCCTCAGGACAAACTCATGGAAATAAACACAAAAAAACAGTCATTAACATAACTGGTTCTCACAACCTGGAGATAATGTCCAAAACACTAAACAAAAGTTGGACCTCGAACCTCGGCCTTTAATAAAAAAATGACCAGCATTTTGTCACACCTCCTACTTTTTGCCCTTCGAGGGTGATCTCCATCCCTTGCGCACTTCCCCCCTTCTAACCCTACTGCTCCTCCGTAATGGGACCTCAGTGGCTGCAGCAAGGCTGGTGGAAGGCTGCTGATCGTCAGACCCTGACACTGCAGATGCCCCTGAAGGACGGCCTCGACCAGTTCTGGGCCTGGAGGGCCCGGCTGCAGACTACACCAACTCTGCATGGGCGGCAGCAGTCTGTCCTACAGGCGGTGGCAAGTGCAGTGGAGAAGTGACAGTGTTGGCAGCAGGTATGCTGTCATCGTGAGAGAGGACAGCAACTCCCTGCTTGACCGACACACTGGCACTCCCACAGGGCAGCACTTCAGCATCCGGAGCAATCTGCTGGAGCACAGATTGCTGGCCTGCTGCGGCGCGGTGAGAGCCCCGGGGACATGTGAATGAAACATCGAGGTTGGCAGCAGTCAGTGCTCGCGTGGCTTCAATCTGAGTCTGCATGAGAGCAGTCCGAGATGGGATCACGGCAGTCAGTGACTGAATTGCAGCACTAAGCTTTAGTGCGTCATCCGCCTGTGCTACAGCGAAGTGCTCCACACTCCTTGCCAGTGACTCAATGCATTCGGGCACCCTTCCCACTGCACCCATGAGCTCAGTGTGCATGCCCACCGCCTGGGTGTTCATTTCTGCGATCAGCCGCTCCTCCTCTGCGTCCATTGCAGTAGGAGTCGCTGGCATAATCTCCCTCTGGGGAGAAGGTCCCCGTTATTCCCTACCCCCATGGCGTTGCTGCAGCCCGCTGGGTCCTGGAGCTTCACCCTCATCAGACCCTTCCCCCCTGCTCCCCTCCAGGGAAGGCGTGTTCCCAGTGTGGGCATGGGCTTCCTCGGGAGAGGGTGGCACTGATGCTCCGGCTTCCTCTTCCTCCTCGGCTGCAGCTTCACTCCCACTGGCAGCTTCAGGGCCCGTCTCCTCAGCTGGTGAATCACCATCTGAAAGCAGGGAGGTACAAGAGTGGCTTTAGCGTGAGGACAGGGTGGCAGTAAGGGAGGAATAAGTGCAGCGAGTTGGCAAGTTGGATTGAAAGTGTCAAAGGCTGGTGTTGTGAGGGACAAGTGGAAGGACAGAGGACAAAAAGGTGATGACCTTACCATTGCTGTCCAGAATGGGGTCGGCGTCTCCAGTGGCGACGGGACCGATCACCCGGCTTGCCACAATCCTGTGGACGCGCTCCTCCAGATCGCTGAGGGGTTGCAGCTGAGGCCGCCCTCCACCTGTCCGTTGCTGCTGTCTCCTATTATGCGCCAGCTTGGCCTGCAAGAAAAAGGACAGCATCTGAGTAAATATACAGCCATGGTCTTGCCTGATGTGCCTCCCATAGGTGAATAGCCCTTACTGTATACAGCCATGGTCTTGCCTGATGTGCCTCCCATAGGTGAATAGCCCTTACTGTATACAGCCATGGTCTTGCCTGATGTGCCTCCCATAGGTGAATAGCCCTTACTGTATACAGCCATGGTCTTGCCTGATGTGCCTCCCATAGGTGAATAGCCCTTACTGTATGCAGCCATGGTCTTGCCTGATGTGCCTCCCATAGGTGAATAGCCCTTACTGTATGCAAAGTGTGGAATGTGTGTGTGTGTTTCATGAAAGGGCCATAGGTGTTGGATGAGTGTTGTGCATTGGGGTTTTAAGACCCTCTGGCCATAGAGTGAGGTTGAGATGGAGGGATGGAGAGGTATTGAGAAAAAGCCACTCACCCTGACGACCCGAGTGAGGTCGTTGAACTTTTTGCGGCATTGAACATGGGTCCTGGGCACCATGCTCCTGGAGGAGACGCTCTGAGCCACCTCCCTCCACACTACTTCTGTACTCGCGTGGCAAAGGCCTCCTGCCACTCTCAGGGAAGAGTATACATCTTCTGCGCTCCACCGCGCCAACCAGAGCATCCAAGGCCCGCTCGGTGAAGCGCTGAGCTCGTTCTCTCACCCTCTCCATCCTTGGCAGCAAAATGGATTCACAGGTCTCTCCAGGCCGAGATTCAAGGCTGCAATGAGCAGGGTGTGGCTGGGGAGCAAGTTGGCCCCCCCCGCTTTAAGAACTGGCCGGCGCCAGTGTGTCTGTGTTCCCTCGCTAACTGGCAGCACCTGCGCTGCGCTCGCGCGCTGAGTTAGCGCCTCACTGCTCGGCCTTTGCGCCTTAAGACAGGTGTGCAGCGCCTGATTTAGCGCTCCACTCACCTCCCGGGGCGGTAAAAGTGAAGTTTCCAGTCAGTGGCGATAATTAGCGCCAGGCACTAATATTTGCGTCCAGACGATATTTGTGCCCCAAACGGGGCGCGACCTAATTTTTCCCCCTATGACTCTCAAATAAAAGATCCTCTAAAATAATGATAAACAAAAAGTGTTAATAACTTGGACCAAGTGAGAATGTTTGATCTATGTTTTCAATCTTAAATATTGTATTGGACAGTAAAGTTCCTCCCGGGCTCATACATGTGATATGAATGGTAATTAATGGGATGTGTAAAATGGAGAGGGGAAGTGATTGAGGGTGGAAGATAGAAACAGGAGAATTACACCATCAAATGGGAATTTTCTAAACTTTTGAGTGAAAGTCAGGAAAGTGTAGCTACGAATAGTAAATTGATAGCTTTCTGTTGGAGACATTTGTGTCCCTGCCTATAATGAACCTTTTAAAAAAACTGAATTTGATAGTCTGACCACTACCCAAGACATCGGGACCAAGCAGAGGAAGATGGGCAAAGATCTCCAGACAACTACAATCTTTTGATAAGATACCTGAAAGCCTGAGAATGGCTTGTATCGGATGGCACGTGTGGCATGATGTTGAGATACCGATATGAGTGTGCAAATGTGATTTGTTACGTATGAAGCAATTACCATCTGGAAATGCATGGTGAATTTGCACTGAAGAACGGGTCTCAGACATGCTCAGTTACTTGACAACAGCAAGACATGAAATGGTTAATGTGGCTCAGGCGCGTGAGACAACTTTTAAAGCATTGACACAAACTCCATCGAGAAACTATCTAATTAATGAAACAATCAGAATAGAGTTAAACACATTGGTACCTGTTAGAGGGATTGAAATTGAAGTTTAAGTGGAGAGTTACATGGAATTTGGATTGCGACAATTGAAGCTAAGGAGAAATCGTGTTTAGCAAGAATTATCCACAAGATGGATACGAGTAAAAGAGATCTGGAGAATCTTTTAAGTCCATGATTTGTTGATTAGATGTTAAACTGTAATGTCACATGAAATGATTGTGAGACTGAATTATAACTTGTAACTGTAATAATTGTGTTTTGTAGATAACAGAGCGTGGGAAAAGCCAGTACGAATCCAGTATGAGGTGATTTTGGTGGTGCCTCCTGTGTCACTACTACCGCAACTACCATGCTTTATGGGTCTAACAGGACCTGTCTCATCAACCAACACATTTTACTCAATATCAAAACCAATGCTCAAGTGAAACTGACAGTAAATGAGATACTTAAGTATGAGCTGCACAATTATGTGGCAGAATTCGGATACTACATTCCCCTGTTGTCTAAGGGCTTCAGTGAGCTCGTGACGTGACTGAACTCCTCCCTAAAGCATTTTTATGTTTTGCAGCAAGACAACTCGAGAATAGATATTGAAATTGACAGCATAGGGGACAACTCACACTGGTGGGATATTGGGCTTAATACATCAGCACACCCTTAGGTTCGTATTATTTCACACACTCTGGTAGTCTCCAACTTGTAATGATAGTGTATTTGATATATGTAACCCGTGTAGTAAGACTTTGAACTATGTAAGATCAGAAGTTTGATTAAGATCTACCCAGTTAAACACGAATGCCACAAGGTAGGGAGTCAAAAATTGTTAGGACTAATAATACAAATTCCGAGACTAATGAATCGAACCAGACCTAACCCTCTGTTTAGAGCAGATAATATAGGAGTGGCAAAAAGAAATTCCCCCTTGGATTAGAATAATTTCACACGTACTGGTCATAACCCAACTTATGGTATTACTGTGCTTACTGCTCTACACCTGCTATTTAAGGCACCTAATGTGCAAGACAAGATCACAATTGGACATAATCCCAGCGCAGAACCTCTTGGAACGAAGCAAATGTGGGCGAGCAAACACATAAAAAAGAATTAAAATTGAGGGGTCGGCAAAAATGCCTCGGCCTCAAGGTGGGGATATTGTAGAATAGAGCTTCTATGTAGGATTGGATAATGTTTAAATGTAACGCTTTTCTTAAAATTACTATGATATTTAATAATGCATGTTAGAAGTATAAAACCTTTGTTGCAATATGTATAACCTTAGTTAAAAAGACACAAGGCTGAGAAGCAAAGCATGATGGTAAAATTAAGCCAACATTATGTTAACTGTGAGAATAGTGCTAAAGTAGATAGACGTTCTGTTATGTTAAAAACAAGAAGCCAGTGAAGAACAAAACATTAGTGAAGTCTCAAAGTAAGATAGAGGGTTTACTTAAACACAATATACCTGCACCAGGAGTGGTCTGTTATAGTCACTGTAGAATTCGCAATATATCGCGATTTTCTTAATAAGGAGAAAACACAGAGTCTCGTTCAAACAGCTTTTATTTCAGCAGAATGCGGTCAGGTTTCTCAAAGTGGACACAAGCAGCCTGTAAAATGGCCGCCGCACCTCGTGACAGAACATTCTAGACTTTTCGACAGGCAGACAAGATGGCGTTCCAATAAACATTTGTGCAAGATCGATTAAGATTCAGCACAGTGAAGATAATACACGAGACATTATGGGTTTGCAGTATACACATAAATACTGAAATCGGTCTCCCAGGTACGAATGAAAGCTATTGTACCGAGTAATCAAGGGCCCATCCAAAAGACATTAATATGTAAAATCCCAACGACTCTACGATGAGAGAGCCGTTAGCAGGTAGTTATACAAAACACTTGGAAGCCCCAAGACCCCTCCAGGGAGAACACCGACCGATTTAACAATGGGAGAAATATTAACAGGTACTCAGACAGTTACGAGTAGCCCCGAAACCCATTAAGAACGGAGATCACCCATACAAGACATTTGAGCGCCAAACCCAAACAAAAGAAAGGACATTAAGGTTGGGCGGGAAACGGAAGATTTTGTACTATAATTACAAGCTCCAACCGTCCATCTTTCTCTTATTCTCTTATCCGATCGACTCGTAACCTCGTGGCTGCTCCTGTGTTTTGACTCGTAGTCTGGTTCCTGCTTGCCTGGTGCCTCTTTGAAAAAGACTGTTGAACTTTCTGATCCGTTCGGATCTACCTCGTGTCACGTAACGAAGACCTATGTTGGTAACTGGCATCGGAACCAAAGGCCCGAGATGAGATGAGATGAGATGAGATGAGATGAGATGAGATGAGATGAGAAGAGAGGAAGACCATACTCATCGCCACGGTCAGTAAATCCCGACCGCGCCTGTAGGTCGAATAGCCAAGTTTTCCTTGCCAGGAAGACTTCTTTGAACTTGCAAGAACGGATCATCACCGATGATATTGACTGGGCTGTATTCGGACTGTGCCTGTTAAACCAACCAACACAGATCTTCATCACAGCAGACGGTCCAGCCTGCTAGCCGGAGCAGAAGCAAGTAAACAAGTGGGACCAGGAGATCTCCTGACCGACACGTGGGTGCTGCGGTGAAAAACATCCGATCAGCTATTCGGAATTTCTCCGAGTTATCATGAGTGGTGAGCATGAGTCTCGAAATCCTACGAATCTAGCTAGGACAGATATTGATAGGGGAGGGTTTAAGTATTAAGGATACTTGTAATGTGTGCCCCTATTTACGGTGTGTCGTTCGTTCCTCGTTTCCCTAGGATTAGCTATATAACTGCTTGTAAGATTGTACTGTCATTAATCTGTGCTTATGACATCACGGACAATTTAAATATACATTTCGGATATTGTAAATATTGCAAATCTTACACCGCTATAAGTGAGTGAGCTCACCACACAACAACTTGCATTTGTATACCGCCTTTAACATAGTAAAAATGTCCCAGGAGCTTCACAGGAGCATTATTGTTCTGAGAATCCTCAATCTGTGTCGCTGATGATCCTCAATCTGTGCTCCTTTACTGCGACATTGGCAGCATCCCTTTTAGATGCAAAGTACTCATTTAGTAGCTCAGCCAAGCCCTCTGTCTCCACAAGATCTACGTTTTGGTCCCTAATCGGTCCCACCCTTCCTTTGACTGCACTTTTGCTATTGATATGTTTATAAAACAGTTGGATTCCCTTTTATGTTGCCCTCTAATCTATTCTCATACACTCTCTTTGCCCCTCTTACTTCCTTTTTAGGTTCTCCTCTGTACATTTTGTATTCATCTTGGTTCTCTACTGAATTAGGAACACAACATTTATCATAAACCACCTTTTTATGTTTCATTTTAATCTCTATGGGGGAAAATTGGTTTGCTTTGCGCCTCCTGTTAGTCCCCCAGGGGTCGCTAACGGGGCACAAAGCCCCTAGCGCCCGGGCGTGGTGCTGGTAACGCCTCCTGCGAAATTCAGCGTGAGATTAGCGGCGGCGGTAGCCGGTAGCGCCCTGCGGTGCTGCGCCTCTGGCGATGACGTCATCGCCGTGTGCAGCGCCCCGGCTGCAAACTTCGGGTGTGCCCCCTGACCTTTCGCTGGACGATATGTCCGACAGGGTCAGGATGGGGTTTTTGCAGCCATGGCAGCGCTATTTAAAGGGGCGGCCATCTCTTTTTGGGCCCCTGCCAGCACCTGCCCCCTTCCCCTTTTTTATTCAGGGTGCCGGCCGTGATCGCTCAGCCCGGCGCTGCTCTTGAGTGCTCAGCTGCTTTCCCCACACCCCACTCCCCGGTGGTTCAGTAGGGCCCCGTGTGCAGCACGAGGCCCCACCCCTTTAATCAAGGGAAGGAGGCCTGAAATACCGCGGTGCGACGTGCTGACGCACGTGGCGCTGTTGTACATAGCGCCACGGTATTCACTTGTAGCGCCTCAGGATGGAGGGGGAGCACTTCCAGTAGCGCCCCGCCTCCTGCTTGGGGAGCTACCACTGAATTTACGATGCAGGTGCACTAACTTTTTCGGGATGCTAAAAGCAGCACCCCGGCGAAGTTAGCGCCCCAAAGAGGCACCACTGAATCTTTCCCTCTATATCTTTAGTCATCCAGGGAACTCCAGCTTTGGATTCCATTCCTTTTCCACTCATAACAATATGTCTAGATTGTACCCAAACTATCACCTCTTTGAAGGCCTGCCATTGCTCATTTACTGTTTTACCTGCCAACGTTTGATTCCAATCGACCTGGGCCAGATCCCTTTTCAACTCACTGCAATTAACCATCCTCCAATTGAGGATTATCAGGGTCACAGATTGAGGATTATCAGGGGCACAGATTGAGGATTATCAGGGACACAGATTGAGGATTATCAGGGACACAGATTGAGGATTATCAGGGACACAGATTGAGGATTATCAGGGACACAGATTGAGGATTATCAGGGACACAGATTGAGGATTATCAGGGACACAGATTGAGGATTATCAGGGACACAGATTGAGGATTATCAGGGACACAGATTGAGGATTATCAGGGACACAGATTGAGGATTATCCGAGGAAAATATTGAAGATTATCAGGGCAGTGATTGAAGATGATCAGGGCACAGATTGAGGATTATCAGGTGATGGAATGGATCAGTCAGGTGAAACCTTGTGTTCAATGAGACTGTCGCTCGAGGCCTGCCTCATAAGTAATGTTAATTTGAACTGATTGTGCGTGTGTAGTGACGGGGGTGGGGCGGGCAGCAGGGCGGGCAGCAGTCCCCTTGACGATGTCGACTTGAAGCCCCTGTGGCCATTTTAATTCCCAGGCCTCATTAATGTCTGCATATAGTGTCACTTCTATTCCCGGCCAGAATGGAGATGATTGGGTAATTCCCCCGTCAATCACGCCTGGAGACCGCACTGCTGTAAGTGATTGAATTCATGTTATGCACAGCATTTGACTGTAACTATCCTCCACTCACTGCAATTTACTGGAGAAATTATCCTGCTTTTATCGGGAGACTTTGCTGCAGTTTTCGTCATGAGTTCTGTTTGCTGTAGTTTGTCGGGACTCTTTTTAAATAGATTCTGTAGACTGTTTGCTGTGGTGCGCTGTTTAAATAGACTCTGTTTGCTGAGTAAACAGACTTTGTTTACTGTAAAATATCCTGTTTGCTGTAAGTCGTCCCGTAAGTCCCGCCCCACCTCCAACACGTTGGCTGGCACAGTGCAACTCATTGGCTGTCACAGTTTTATCAATAGACACTCAGCTCATTAATATTTGAACAATTAGGCAGCCCGTCCACGTGACCTGCACAATTTACAGCACATTCCCCGACTACTTAAAGTGGAGATGGACCTCTTAAAGCGAGGTTGCATCCCTACTTGTGATTTTCAGTGAACAATGCTGGAAGACTTGCTGGCTGCAGACATGAGTAGAAGGGTGGCTCCCTGCCTTTCTGATGCTGACGTCTCTGTTGACGATATCATTCCCTCATGTTCCGGTGACCTAATGGCCACATGTGGACAGTCAATCACGCCCTGCACATGAGGGAAGCCAGCCCCTGCTGCAAAGCCCCGAGCACTGTCCTGGTGACTGCTGAGGTCAGTGGGGAAGGGGCTGTACTGCTCGGCAAAGAGGCTGTCAGTCACCTGCTGAATGCAGCTGTGAACTGCAGACTGTGAAACATGACTGATGTCCCCTCTAGCAGCATGAAAGGAGCCAGTGGTTTAAAAATTCCAGGCTGTGGTGACTTTGAGGGCCACTGACATGGTATGTCCCCCTGGTCCAGCAGGCAGCAGGTTGTGTTGCAGGAAGCTGCAGAGGTCTGAGACAGCCTGGCCGGAGAAACGCAGCCTCCTCCTGCACTGTTGTGCAAATAGACCCAAGAAGCTGACTCGGTCTGTAGACTCTGTGTACGGGGTATGGCCTCCTGCGCACAGTTGAGAGATAAATGTTGGCCAGGAGAACTCCCTGCTCTTCTTTGAGTTCTCCCATATGATCTTTTACGCCCACCCGACCAGGCAGGTAAGACCTCGGTTTGATCATCTTGTCTAAAAGACAGCACCTCTGACAGTGCAGTACTCCCTCTGTACTGCACTGATGTCTCAGCATGGATTTTGTGCTCAAGTCTCTGGTGTGGGACTTGAACCTATGACCTTCTAACTCAGAGGTGAGAGTGCGACCACTGAATCACAACTGATACCCAATATGATTGAAACAGTGAACAATACAGAGGTTTCCTTTCTGGATAAACCCTGTGGGGAATCCCACCCCACTTCACCAAAAGCCATTTCCCACAAGCAGGAATGGGCTCTAAGGTTCTGAAGCTCTTCTCCATGTTAATATTTGTGTTCAAAGGGCTCAAAGCGCTTAAGAAACCCGAAGCCTCTTCCCATTCCCATTCCCGCTCAGCAGGAGCCCAGCTTCGGTAGTGTAAGTTCCGGGATGCAGGGACTGTGGCTGGGGATCATTGTGGGCAGGTTGGTGTGGATCTGGTTTGCTGTCAGTGTCAGGGGGTGCAGCAGGCAGGGCCTGGGCCTTATACAAGACCCAGTGAGAGTGGGACTACCTGGGCACATTGGAGCAGGAAATGGGGAAGGAGCAAAATATAGCTGGTGAGACCTGCTGGTGGAGTTCGGCCTGTTGACCTTCCCGGGAACTGGGAGCACCAAGGCTGGAGTTGATCACGTGACCCAGTCAGCCAATCAGCAATGAGTATAATGAATACTGCAGCGCCACCTAGTTGTCAGCTTGGAAAACTGAATCACGGCTCAGTGCAATAAATAGGAAGATTGAAGCGTGACAGGAATTGTGTGACAGGAAGCAAGAGTAATACTTACAGGAAGTGTGTGTATATGGAAGACTTTGAATATATTCCCGATGTGGTTAACACTGGATGAATGTTGTGTTATTAACAGCTTTTGCTGTATCTCTTTTTCCCTCTAATATCTGTTTCAGTAAATTCCTCTACTCCCAGGGCTCCCTTTTCCCTGCATTCCTGTACGGTTTGTTGATATTTCTTATTCCCATTTTCATTGCCCCATTAACTCATTCTGGGACTTTGTTTAGTTTACAGTTATTTTTGGGAATCAATATTTATCTTCAATAATCTACATTAGTGCAGGTTTAAATCAGATCCAATTTCCTTTCACAGATTCCTTTCAGTAATATTTCCCAGTTCATTTCTTTCAGTTCATCTCATCCCTTTAAAGGTTGTCTTCTTAAAACAAAAAGGCACAGATATTGAAAGTTAATTTTACAAAGTCTGTGCCGCCTTCTCCCCGATGCAGTGTTGAGTGAAGAGGTGGGTCGGAAGCTACAGTGGGACAGGAAGGCTGCTATAAACTAGACTCACACAGCATCAAACACACAGCTCAAGATGCAATTACATTTATTATTGGCTGAGAGACTAAGTCAGTACAGTCACCACAGGCAGTGACTGCGGCTACAAACAAATCGAGGCACTGAATCCACTCCTGGAAAGGATCCGTGGAGCATCGCCAGAGTCTTCTAACTTCAGCCCAGTTTGTAGGAGCAAACGAAAGTATATTGTAAATAACAGGGCACATCATTCCAAAGACCTTGAGTAGCTGGAGAAAGAAAAATTGAAACTAACATTTACCCATCAGTGAATCGAACTGTTTCATACTTTCTCTTTTGGGAGAGTCAGGCCGCGATTTCCCCGACCTGGGCGGGTCGGTGGCGGGTGCTGTTGGTGGCGGGTCACGGCCTCCGAAATGACTTTCCCCGATTGGCCTTGTTAAGCCCCGCCCAGCGAGTTTCCCGGCCAATTAACGGAAGTGGGTCTGATGACGTCATTTGATGACCATCATCAGCCGTGTTCCTTAAAGGGACCATACGCAAATTTACTTTGACATTTGTGCTGTCTGTGTTCTACAGCATTGAGGTGCTGCAAACACTGACAAGCATTGCAGAGAGGTGCATGGCTACACCCAGGCTCTCCAACTCTGACAGCACACAGGGAGGTTCTCTTCCCTTCCAATGGGTGGAAGAGACCTCCCCAGGAGATCAACGCAGCCTGGTTGCACATTGCACAGGAGGGCACAAGCAGGGATGTCATCAGGAGGATCAGGCTGCAGTGGCACAAACCTTTCAATGATCTCAGTAGATCTCTCATCACATCCCCATCACTCTGCCTTCCCTCCCTACTCCTGCACATCCTTACTCACACCAACATTCCTTGCACCTCCACCCATCCCTCTCTATCTACATTATCACTTCCCCATCTCACCCTCATCCTAGTGCAGTCATACCAACTGACAACACACAAGGGTAGGCAGTTGTGTGTTTTAGCTAATGTTCATGTGAAGTTTCTGTTAATGTGGTGTCAAATATTGAAATCTTTATTTTCAACACTTTCTGTTTGTGAACAGATTCGTGTGCACCTTTGGAAGTGGCTTAGTGAGTTGCAGTGAATGGTGAGACATAACGGTACCCCCTGCAATGCTGATGAGTGTGAAAGGAATGGCTTGAGCATTGTAGGGATGATTTATGGTGTTGGTGTGGGGTGGTGCCAACCTGGCACATCATGTGGCAGCCAGGGTGTGCAACATCAAGTGAAGTAAATCTGGCCATGGTGAGGCCTTCCCTGGTGTCGGGTGCTTATGCCTTCTGTCCTGTGCAGCATCAGGTGATTGCGGAGAAGGTTGGTGTGGTTGTTCGTCCTGCTGGTGTGCCTGGCGATGTTGATGTTGCAGCTGATCGTGGTGACATTCTGAAGACCAAGGTGAGAGAGTATAAACCGTACCAATGTTGATGGAATAGATGGCAGGTGAACTTGAGATGACAGAAGCGATCTGTCAGTGGTGAGAGAGGTTGTTCCAGTGAGGTGACGCTGGATAGAGAGTTTGCTCCAAACACTTGCAACCTGCATAAAGCACAATCTGTCTTCCAAATGCAGTAAGCAACAGCTTCTGAGCTTGGAAAGTGAACAGCTGTGAGATGGGAGCTTTAATAGCACATTTCAAGCTGTCAAGTAATGAGATGATTCCATGGTCATTCAACTCCAGCCCAGCTTAACAGATGTGATCCATGAGAAGCGTGGACCTCGTGGGCGAGCTGGTAAATTATAAAGGTGAGCTCGAAATTATTGTTAATCCTCAGTTAGCAAGGTCATAATGACCTGAATTGCCTTCCTCGCCGCTGCAGGTCGGGTCTGCTCAGCGCTGACAGACCCGACATTTGGTAAAGGCATGTGGCACGGGTTGACAGCGGGGTCCCGACCTGCTGTAGAAAAAACTTTCCCACCCGACCCACCACCAATCCCGCCCGCTGACCCCCCGGAAAACTCCCCTCTCAGTGTCTGTGATCCTCTAATTTTACCCTTTTCTTGATCCATGAATTCACCTTGTAAATAAAGTGATGCACTTCCTGTTGTGTTGCCGTGTGCACTCAGTCAGTGTGTGTCTCACTGAAATCTGGAAACCTCACAATATTCAGTGGGGTTTGGACAGTTCCTGACTGAAGATGCTGAGCTCACCCTGGGCTGGGTTTCCCAGTGTGGGGTGGACAGCAAGGCCTCACCACCAGGGCTAAACAGTCACCTACCCCACTGCACGGACTTCACACGATTGGAGCAAAGGCTGTGATTTCTGGAGTTAGAATCTCTGTGTCCGGATTATATCATTTTAAATCTGGGAATTGAACCCCCTGTGGAAAGGGGGCGGGGTGTTTGGTGTATCAGTAAAGTGAGGGCCGGATACAGGAAGGTTGAATAATTTTCTGAGAACGCTGTGCAAACACAGAGTGGAATCCTGTCCAATGGGAGTACGGCTCCAGCCATGTCAGGAACAGCTCATTCAATGTGGGCCAATTATAAGGTTGGTCTCACTTTAGCCTCAACACTGCAGAATCCAAAGAGATGGTCAATTGAGTGGAGGGAGAAACTGCAGTGTTACACCCAGTGTACGTTCCTCTATCTACAATGTTACACCCAGTGTACGCTCCTTTATCTGCAGTGTTACACCCAGTGTATGTTCCTCTATCGACAGTGTTACATCCAGTGTACGTTCCTCTATCTGCAGTGTTACACCCAGTGTACATACCTCTATCTGCAGTGTTACACCCAGTGTATGTTCCTCTATCTGCAGTGTTCCACCCAGTGTACGTTCCTCTATCTGCAGTGTTACACCCAGTGTACATACCTCTATCTGCAGTGTTACACCCAGTGTATGTTCCTCTATCTGCAATGTTACACCCAGTGTACGTTCCTCTATCTGCAGTGCTACACCCAATGTACGTTCCTCTGTCTACAATGTTACACCCAGTGTATGTCCCTCTATCTGCAGTGTTCCACCCAGTGTACGTTCCGCTATCTGCAGAGTTACACCCAGTGTACGTTCCTCTATCTGCAGTGTTACACCCAGTGTACGTTCCTCTGTCTACAATGTTACACCCAGTGTACGTTCCTCTATCTGCAGTGTGTGACCCGTGTTCATTCCTCCATTAAACAGCTTTACTTGGAAGGTGGCTGCAAAAGATGCAGAAGTTGAGCCCTGCCAAAGTCTAAAACTCAACCACACTGAGTCCAGTTAGAAGCTCATTAATCTCAGTCGACCTATCCAGTTGTCTGGATTTAAGTTCCAATAAAAACACTGTCACACTTTACAGCATCAACTTACGGTAATTTAAATGCACACAGTCCTCTTTTCCTTGATAATTATTGGGTTCACCCGCACCCCAGTTTGTAAAATCTGTTTCCGATCCATCAATCCAAAGGAAAGTCCCCTCCTGTGGAAATATAAAATCATAATTTAAACATGTATATTTCTGTTACAATAAACAATTTATGATATAACCTCTCAGACAATGTTACCTTGTAGATGTCATTCAAACCGAGCCAAGTACGAGGATGTGATGCGTCTTTTTCATGAATCACCCGTCGAATGAACTCGTCCTGTTCCTGCGAGTGTATGGAGGCAAGATGGCCGCCTGGAGCCAGTGCTCGGCAGTGCAGCTTTAAATAAAAATAAAACAGACCATTTGTTGTTTTTCACCTTGTTACATTGATTATATTCAGTTCTGTCGCTCCATGTAATATGTTTAATGTTGAAACATTCTATTCTTTTGCTAAAGGTGAACAATAAAACATACAACCTGCTGTTATATGTCCATGTCGTCCCAATATGGACTGACTCCAAACTTCACTGTGGATTAAGTGAATAGTGGGACGCTGGCAATGATTACTGGGAAACAATCTCATGGGGGTTCAATGGCTTCAAACCACCAGATTGAAGTTTCAGCAGCTTCTGTGCATCAGCTGACACTGGGCTGGGCTTGTGGTTGAATGTTCTGTGGGTTATCTGGCATTGTTTCCCCTCTTCTCCCCAACCTTTATCCATACAGCTGCTGTCAATACAGATGTTGCAGTCCACATCACTGCAAAGTGACCACGCCCACACTGACAGATTTATCTGGCCATCCTGTGCCATGTGGGAAGTCCAGGATGCTTCTCGTGTCCTGGACAACCACATGTGCAGGAAGTGTCGTCAGCTGGAGGAGCTCGAGCTCCGGGTTTCAGAGCTTGAGCAGCGGCTGGTGTCACTGCAGTGCGTCCGTGAGGCTGAGAGCTATGTGGATAACACGTTTCAGGAGGTGGTCACCCTGCAGCTTAAGAGTTAGCAGGCAGAGAGTTAATGGGTGACGGACAGACAGACAAGGAGGACCAGGCAGGTAGTGCAGGAGTCCCCTGAGTGCTTCTCGCTCTCTAACCAGTGAATATGTGAGAGTGATGGTTCCTCTGGGGAGTACAGCCGGAGCTGGGGGTGGGGGTGGGGGGGTGGTGGTTGGAGGAGGAAAATCAGAAAAGCAATAGTGATGGGGGATTCATTAGTTAGGGGAACAGACAGGCGTTTCTGCGCTGCAGACATGACTCCAGGATGGTATGTTGCCTCCTTGGTGCCACGGTCAAGGATGTCACTGAGCGGCTGCAGGATATTCTGAGGGGGGAGGGTGAACAGCCAGAGGTCGTAGTCCATATCGGTACGAATGACATGGGTGGAAAGGGAGATGAAGTCCTGCAGGCAGATTTTAGGGACTGGGAAAGAGATTATTAGGCAGGACCTCAAAGGTAGTAATCTCCGGATTACTCCCGGTGTCACTCGCTAGTGAGTACAGAATTAGGAGGATAGAGCAGATGAATGCTTGGCTGGAGAAATGGTGCAGGAGGGAGGGCTTTAGATTGCTGAGGCATTCGGACCAGTTCTGGGGGAGGTGGGACCTGTACAAGCCGGGTTGCACCTCAACAGGGCCGGGACCAATATCCTCGTGGGGAGGTTTGCTCGTGGTGTTGGGGAGGGTTTAAACTAGCTTGGCAGGGGGATGGGAACCTGAGTGTAGATTCAGAAGGGAGAGAAGCAAAGCTGGAAATGGAAGGTAGTAAATTAGTAAGTGAGTTTGGAAGGCAGAGGGAACAAAAGTTAGAAAATAGGCAACAAAGGAGTTTGGCAGTGCTTAATGGTATATACATCAATGCAAGGAGTCTAGTGAATAAAGCACAGACAGACGTGTGCAAGTATGATATCACAGCTATTACTGAAACATGGCTGAAAGAAGGGTAGGAATGGTAGCTCAACATTCCTGGTTACAGGGTTTTCCGACGAGTTAGAAAGGGGGATATAAAAAGATGCGGGGCAGGGGGTGTGTTCATGTGGTGGGGGTGGGGACTGAGCGCAATATTGGTTAAAGAAACAATTACAGCTGTGAGGAGGGACAATATCTTTGAAGGATCATCAAATGAGGCCATATGGGTTGAACTGAAGAACAAAAAGGGCAATCACACTGCTGGGAGTGTACTATCGACCCCCAAATAGTCAGAGGGAGACAGAAGAGGAAATATGTAGGCACATTTCTGAGAAGTGCAAAAACAATAGGGCAGTAACAGTAGGGGATTTCAACTGCCCGAATATTAACTGGGATAGAATCAGTGTAATCGTTAGAGGGTGCAGAATTCTTAAAAGGCATTCAGGAGAACGTTTTTATAGCCAGTATGTAGCAATCCCAACAAGAGAGGGGGTGGTTCCGGACTTAGTTTTAGGGAATGAAGCTGGGCAGGTGGAAGGGGCATCAGTGGGAGAGCATTTTGGTGGTAGTGATCATAATTCAGTTAGATTTAGCATAGTTATGGAAAAGGGACAAAGATAACTCAGGAGTTAAAGTTCTCGTTTGGGAATAGTCAATTTTACTCAGCTGAGATGTGATTTAGCAAAAGTGGATGGAAACAGCTACTTGAAGGTAAATCAGTGTCAGAGCAGTGGGAGGAGATAGTGAGGGTTCAGAGCAAATATGTTCCCACAAAGAAAAAGGGTGTGACTCCCATATCTAGAGCCCCCTGGATGTCAAGGGGCATACAAGGTAGGATTAGGCAAAAAAGGGAAACTGATGTCAGATACCGAGAACTAAATACTGCAGAAAGCCTAGAGGAGTATAGAAAATGCAGGGTGAAATTAAAAAGGAAATTAGGAAAGCAAAGAGAGGGCATGAAAAAATATTGGTAAGTAAAATCAAGGAAAACCCAAAGATATTTTATGAATACATAAAAAGCAAGAGCATAACTAAGGAAAAGTAGGGCCTATTGGAGACCAAAAAGGTAACCTGTGTATGGAGGCAGAACATGTGGGTATGGTTTTTAATGAATACTTTGCTTCTGTCTTCACAAAAGAGGGGGGCGATGCAGACATCGTAGTTAAGGAGGAGGAGTGTGAAATATTGGATGAGATAAACAGTGAGAGGAAATATTTAGGAGTTTAGCATCTTTGAATGTACAGGAAACTCTCTTTTAACCGGCACACAAATAACCGGAAATCTCTCTTAACCGTCAAAATTCTTGAGTAGGTAACCGGGTTTTCCTTCATCTCTCCTTTAAAAATAACTTTAAAAACAACCGAGGCATTTGCCTTGTATCGGAGCATGTAGATTGGGAGGGGAATGTGCAGCCCGGGTAGGCAGCGGACTCGACAGATGGTCAGCTGGCGGTCCCCGGGGAGACAGAGCTCCGAATGCAGGCGCATGTCAGTGTGTACGGGGCTCTCGTACGTTGGGAGATATAACTCTCCATTATCCGGACTTTTTGATTAACCGGCACCATGCCGGTCCCGTCGGTGCCAGTTAATAAAGAGTTTCCTGTAGATAAATCACCAGGCCCGGATGAAATGTATCGCAGGCTGTTAAGAGAAGCAAAGGAAGAAATAGCAGAGACCATCATTTTCCAAACCTCTCTGGCTACAGGCAAGGTGCCGGAGGACTGGAGGACTGCTAACGTTGTAAACTTGAGGTCATTCAATACTCTGCTGCCCGTGTCTGAACTCGCACCAAGTCCCGTTCACCCATCACCCCTGTGCTCGCTGGCCTACTTTGGCTCCAATTTAAGCACACCTCGATTTAAAAATTCTCATTGTTTTCAAATCCCTCCATGGCTTCACCCCTCCCTATCTCTAATCTCCTCCAGCACTACAACTTGATCGAATTTTTTGAGGCGGCAACAAGGAGGGTCGATGAGATTGGCACGTTTGATGTAGTCGACGTGGATTTTAGCAAGGCTTTTGACAAGATCCCACATGGCAGACTGGTCAGAAAAGTAAAAGCCCAGGTTATCCAAGGGAAAGTGGCAATTTGGATCCAAAATTGATCAGTGGCAGGAAGCAAAGGGCAAAGGTCGACGTGTGTTTTTGTGACTGGAAGGCTGTTTCCAGTGGGGTTCCGCGGGGCTCAGTACTGGGTCCCTTGCTTTATGTGGTACAGTATATATCAATGATATCAATTTCAACGTACGGGCATGATTAAGAGGTTTTCTGAGATACTTCTTGGGTTGTTCTTAGATCAGAGAAAGTTGAGAGGAGATTTGATAGAGGTGTTCAGAATCATGAGGTGTATAGACAGAGTAGATAGAGAGAAACTGTTCCCACTGGTGGAAGGGTTGAGAACCAGAGGCCACAGATTTAAGCTGATTGGCAGAAGAACCAAAGGCAACATGAGGGAAAACTTTTTTACGCAACGAGTGGTTAGGATCTGGAATGCACTGCCTGAAAGGGTGGTGGAGGCAGATTCAATCGTGCCTTTCAAAAGGGAATTAGATAAGTACCTGAAGGAAAAAAAATTGCATAGCTACGAGGAAAGGGCAGGGGAGAGGGACTAGCTGAAGTGCTCTTGCAGAGAGCCAGCACAGGCTCGATGGGCTGAATGGCTTCCTTCTGTGCTGTAACCGTTCTATGATTCTATGATACAAAAATTGGGTGTATGATTGGTAGTGAGTAAGAAAGCTGTAGACTGCAGGAAGATATCAATGGACTGGTCAGGTGGGCAGAAAAGTGGCCAATGGAATTCAATCCAGAGAAGTGTGAGGTAATGCATTTGGGGAGGGCTAACATAGAAACATAGAAAATAGGTACAGGAGTAGACCATTCGGTCCTTCGAGCCTGCACCGCCATTCAATGCGTTCATGGCTGAACATGCTACCTCAGTACCCCATTCCTGCTTTCTCGCCATACCCCTTGATCCCCCGAGTTGTGAGTGTTATATCTAACTCCCTTTTGAATATATTTAGCGAACTGGCCTCAACAACCTTCTGTGGAAGAGAATTCCATAGATTCACCACTCTCTGGGTGAAGAAGTTCCTCCTCAGCTCAGTCTTAAATGGCTTCCCCTTAATCCTTAGACTGTGACCCCTGGTTCTAGTTTTCCCTAACATTGGGAACATTCTGCCCGCATCTAATTTGTCTAAACCAGTCAGGATTTTAAATGTCTCTATAAGATCCCCCCTCATTCTTCTGAACTCCAGAGGTTACAAGTTCAGTTGACCCAATCTTTCTTGATATGTCAGTCCGGCCATCCCAGGAATCAATCTAGTGAACCTTCGCTGCACTCCCTCAATAGCAAGAATGTCCTTCCTTAAGTTAGGAGACCAAAACTGCGCACAATACTCCAGGTGTGGCCTCACCAAGGCCCTGTACAACTGTAGCATCACCTCCCTACTCCTGTACTCAAATCCCCTTACTATGAAGGCCATCATTCCATTTGCTTTCTTGACTGCCTGCTGCACTTGCATTCCCACCTTCAGTGACTGATGTACCATGACGCCCAGGTCTCGTTGCACCTCCCCTTTCCCTAATCTGCCACCATTCAGGTAATAGTCCGCCTCTCTATTGTTACCACCAAAGTGGATAACCTCACATTTATCCACATTGTACTTCATCTGCCATACATTTGCCCATTCACCCAACCTGTCCAAGTCACTCTGTAGCCTCCTAGCATCCTCCTCATTGTTCACACTGCCTCCCAATTTAGTGTCATCTGCAAATTTGGAGATATTACATTTAATCCCTTCGTCCAAATCATTAATATATAATGTAAACAATAAACGGGGTAATATTTGCTAAAGCAGTTCGGGAGGATTTAAACTAATATGGCAGGGGAATGGGAACCTATGTAGCGAAACAGGGGGAAGTAATATGCAGTCAGAAACAAATGTTAGAAGGGTGAGAAACAATAGGGGAAGGCCGAGTAAACAAAGGCAAGAAACACAAAGGGCCATACTAAATCATAAGTCTAAAAAGGACAAAGGATGTTAATAAAACAAGCCTAAAGGCTCTGTGTCTTAATGCAAGGAGTATCCATAATAAGGTGGATGAATTGACTGTGCAAATAGATGTTAACGGATACGATGTGATTGGGATTACAGAGACGTGGCTCCAGAACAATCAAGGCTGGGAACTGAACA
This sequence comes from Squalus acanthias, assembly GCA_030390025.1. Lineage (NCBI taxonomy): Eukaryota > Metazoa > Chordata > Chondrichthyes > Squaliformes > Squalidae > Squalus > Squalus acanthias. The sequence goes on from CM059434.1 coordinate 113,975,068, forward strand.
TCCAGGGGTATTCAACATTCAGAAAGGATAGAATAAAAGGAAAAGGGGGTGGGGTAGCATTGCTGGTTAAAGAGGAGATTAATGCAATAGCTAGGAAGGACATCAGCTTGGAGGATGTGGAATCAATATGGGTTGAGCTGCAGAACACCAAAGGGCAGAAAACGTTAGTGGGAGTTGTGTACAGACCTCCAAACAGCAGTAGTGAGGTGGGGGAGGGTATGAAACAGGAAATCAGAGGTGCGTGCAAAAAAGGCACGGCAGTTATCATGAGTGACTTTAATATGCATATAGATTGGGCTACTCAAACTGGAAGCAATACGGTGGAGGAGGATTTCCTGGAGTGTTTAAGGGATGGTTTCCTAAACCAATATGTTGAGGAACCAACTCGAGGGGAGGCCATCCTGGACTGGGTGTTGTGTAATGAGGAAGGACTAATCAGCAATCTTGTGGTACGAGGCCCCCTGGGGAAGAGTGACCATAGTATGGTGGAGTTCTACATTAGGATGGAGAAGGAAACAGTTAAGTCAGAGACCATGGTCCAGAACTTAAATAAGGGCAACTTTGAGGGTATGAGGCTTGAATTGGCGAGGTTAAATTGGCAAGCGATATTTAAGGGGCTATCAGTGGAAGGGCAATGGCAGACATTTAGAGATCGCATGGATGAACTACAACAATTGTACATCCCGGTCTGGCGTAAAAATAAAAAAGGGAAGGTGGCTCAACCATGGCTAACAAGGGAAATCAGAGATAGTATTAAAACCAAGGAAGTTGCATACAAATTGGCCAGAAGTAGCAGCAAACCCGGGGACTGGGAGAACTTCAAAACTCAGCAGAGGAGGACGAAGGGTTTGATTAGGGCAGGGAAAATAAAATATGAAAGGAAGCTTGCAGAGAACATTAAAATGGACTGCAAAAGCTTCTATAAATATGTAAAAAGAAAGAGGTTAGTAAAAACAAACGTAGGTCCCCTGCAGTCGGAAACAGGGAAGTCGTAATGGGGAACAAGGAAATGGCAGATCAATTTGGTTCGGTGTTTACTGTGGAGGACACACACAACCTGCCGGAAATAAAAGGGGTCAGAGAATCTGGTAAGAGGAAGGAGCTGAGGGAAATCCTTATTAGTCGGGAAAAGGTATTGGGGAAATTGATGGGACTGAAGGCTGAAAAATCCCCGGGGCCTGATGGTCTGCATCCCAGAGTACTTAAGGAGGTGGTCTTGGAAATAGTGGATGCATTGACGATCATTTTCCAACATTCCTTAGACTCTGGATCAGTTCCGATGGAGTGGAGGGTGGCCAATGTAACCCCTCTTTTTAAAAAAGGAGGGAGGGAGAAAGCAGGGAATTATAGACCGGTCAGCCTGACATCGGTCGTGGGTAAAATGATGGAAGCAATTATTAAAGATGTCATAACAGACCATTTGGAAAGTGGCGACATGATAGGTCCAAGTCAGCATGGATTTGTGAAAGGGAAATCATGCTTGACAAATCTTCTGGAATTTTTTGAGGATGTTTCCAATAGGGTGGACAGGGGGGAACCAGTAGATGTGGTGTATTTGGACTTTCAGAAGGCCTTCGACAAGGTCCCACACAAGAGATTGGTGAGCAAAGTTAAAGCACATGGGATTGGGGGTAATGTGTTGACGTGGATTGAGAACTGGTTGGCACACAGGAAACAAAGAGTAGGAGTAAATGGGTACTTTTCAGAATGGCAGGCAGTGACAAGCGGGGTACCACAGGGTAATAACAAGGTAAGGGAATACACAATAAATGGTAGGATACTGGGAAGTGTAGAGGAACAGAAGGACCTTGGAGTGCATGTCCACAGATCCCTGAAGGTAGCAGGACAGGTAGATAAGGTGGTTAAAAAGTCATACAGGATACTTTCCTTCATTAGCCAAGGCATAGAATACAAGAGCAGGGTGGTTATGCTTATGCTGTATAAAATATTAGTTAGGCCACAGCTAGAGTAGTGCATACAATTTGGGTCACCACATTACAGGAAGGATGTGGTTGTACGAGAGAGGGTACAGAGGAGATTTACAAAGATGTTGCCAGGACTGTAGAATTTCAGCTATGAGGAGAGACTGGATAGGCTGGGGTTGATCTCTTTGGAACAGAGGAGGCTGAGGGGAGACTTAATTGAAGTGTATAAAATTATGAGGGGCCTAGATAGGAAAGAGATATCTCCCTGAGCAATGAGGTCAATAACCAGAGGGCATAGATTTAAAGTAATTGGTAGAAGGATTAGAGGGGAGTTGAGAACTTTTTCACCTTGAGGATGGTGGGGGTCTCAAACTCACTGCCTGAAAGGGTGGTAGAGGCACAAACCCTCATCACATTTAAAAAATACATTCTATGCACTAGAAGTGCCGTAACCTACACGGCTACAGACCAAGAGCTGGAAAGTGGGATTAGGCTGGATAGCTCTTCTTCGGCCGGCACAGGCACGATGGGCAGATCATGTCTAACGAACTTAGTTGAATTTTTTGAGGCGGTAAGGAACGTGGCAGATAAGGAAGTGTCTCTGGATGTTATTTATATGAACTTCCAGAAGGCATTCGATAATGTTCCACACATAAGAGTCTGCAAACAAAATTTAGAGCACATGGAATTGGAGGCAACCTATTGGCTTGAATAGGGAATTGTTTGAGGTAGAACACAGATTAGGGATAATGGGTATGTACTCAAATTGGCAGGATGTGACCAGTTGTGTCACCCAGGGATCTGTACTGGGGACTCAGCTTTTCACTTTCCTTTTTTATTTGTTCATGGGAGTTGACCATCGCTGGCAAGGCCAGTGTTTATTGCCTATCCCTAATTGGCCTGGGGAAGGTGGTGGTGAGCCGCATTCTTGAACCGCTACAGTCCTTGTGGTGAAGGTATTATATATATATATGTATATATAAATAAAAGAATTAGATGAAGGAATAGAGAGCCGTAGATCTAAGTTTGCTGATGACACTAAGTTAGGTGGCACAGTAAATAGTGTAGATAAAAGTAGAAAGTTGCAAAGGGATGTTGTTAGATTAGGTGAGTGGGCTTAACTGCGGCAGATGGAATTCAGTGTGGAGAAGTGTGAGGTCATCCACTTTGTCCAAAGAAAGATAGATCAGAATATTATCTAAATGGTGAGATGCTGGGAACTATGAAGGAGCAGCAGAGAGATTTAGGAGGCCAAGTACAGAAATCACTGAAAGCTAGTGGACAGGTACAAAACAAATTTAAGAGACTAAAGGCTAAAAGCGCAGATTCACCAGAATGATACCGTGGCTAAAAGGGTTAAATTATGAGGACAGGTTGCTCTGACTAATTGTATTTCCTGAGTATAGAAGATTATGGTGCGATCTATTTGAGGTGCTTAAGATGATTAAAGGAGGTGATAAGGTAGGTAGAGATAACCTTAAAATTAGAGCCAGGCCGTTCAGGGGTGATGTTAGGAAGCACTTGTTCACACAAAGGGTAGTGGAAATCTGGCACTCTCCCCAAAAAAGCTGTTGAGGCTGTAGTCAATGGAAAATTAGGCAAGGGTATTAAGTGTTATGGAACCAAGGCGGGTAGATGAGTTCAGATAAAGATCAGCCATGATCTATTTGAATGGCGAACAGGTGCGAAGGGATGAATGGCCTACTCGTGTTCCTATGTTCCACACATCACCCCTGTGTGCGCTGAGCAACATTGGCTACCGGTCCAGTAATGCCTCGATAATAAAATTCTCACCCTCGTTTTGAAATCCCTCCATGGCCTCGCCCCTCCCCTATCTCTCTAACCACCTCCAAATGCTTTGTATTTGTCTTCACAAAAAACATTCTGGAAATAGTGGGGAATCAAGGGTCTAGTGAGAATGAAGAACTTAAAGAAATTAGTATTAGTAAAGAAATAGTACTGCAGAAATTAATGGGTCTAAAAGCCAACAAATCCCCTGACCTGATGGCCTACATCCTAGGGTTTTAAAAGAGGTGGCTACAGAGATAGTGCATGCATTGGTTTTGATCTTCCAGAATTCTAGATTCTAGAATGGTCCCCGTGGATTGGAAGGTAGCTAATGTAACCCCGCTATTCAAGAAAGGAGGAAGTGAGAAAACAGGGAAATATAGGCCAGTTAGCCTGACATCAGTAGTCGGGAAAATGCTAGAATCTATTATTAGGGATGTGGTAACAGGGCACTTAAATCAAAATATGATTGGGCAGAGTCAACATGGATTTCTGAAAGGGAAATTGTGTATGACAAATCTAATTAAGTTTTGAGGTTGTAACTAGCAGGCTAGATAAGGGGGAAACCAGTGGATGTAATGTGTTTGGATTTTCAGAAAGTATTCGATAAGGTACCACACAAGAGGTAATTACACAAAATTAGGGCTCATGGGATTGGGGGTAAAATATTAGCATGGATTGAGGATTGGTCAACGGACAGAAAACAGAGAGTAGGAATAAATGGGTCATTTTCAGGTTGGCAGCCTGTAACTAGAGGGGTACCCCAAGGATCAGTGCTTGGGCCTCAGCTACTTACAGTCTACATCAATGACTTAGATGAGGAGACCGAGTGTAATGTATCCAAGATTACTGACGATACAAAGCTAAGTGGGAAAGTAAGTTGGGAGGAGGATGCAAAGAGGTGGCAAAGGGATAAAGACAGGTTAAGTGAATGGGTAAGAACATGGCAGATGGAGTATAATGTTGAGAAATGTTATGTACTTTGATAGGAAAAACAGAAAAGCAGAATATTTATTAAATGGTGAGAGATTGGGAAATGTTGGTATTCAGAAGGACCTGGCTTTCCTTGTACACGAATTACTGAAGGTTTACATGCAGGTACAGCAAGCAATTAGGAAAGCAAATGGTGTGTTAGCGTTTATTTCAAAACGATTGGAGTGTAAGAGGAAAGAATTCTTACTGCAATTATATAGGGCCTTGGTGAGACCACACCTGGAGTACTGTGTACAGTTTTGGTCTCCTTACCCAAGGTAGGATAGACTTGCACAACGACTGATTCCTGTGATGGGAGGGATTGTCTATGAGGAGAGATTGAGGAGACCAGGCCTATATTCTGTAGAATTTAGAAGAATGAGAGGTGATCTCAATGAAACATTAAGGGGAGAAAAATTGGATCGCGCCCCCATTTGGGGCGCTACTTTTAGTGCCCCGAAAAATTTAGCACTCCCGCGCCCGAAATTCACCAGTAGCGCCCCAAAAGGGAGGCGGGGCACTACTGGAAGCGCCCCGCCTCCCTCCTGGGGCACTGCAAGTGAATATCGCTGCACTAAGTGCCGCAGCACCACGCCCAGCGGCACGTCGCGCCGCGGTACTGCAGGCCTTCCTCCCCTTATTAAAGGGGTGGGGCCTTGCGCAGCGCAACCCGGGGCCCAGCTTGGCCACCAGGGATCGGAATGCCTCTCAAGAGAAGTGCCGGGCTCACAGAGCGCAGCCGGCACTCTCCGCAGGGGGAACCTCACAGCAGGCCGGGGACGGCAAAGTGGGCAGGTGCTGCCAGGCGGCCAGCAACACAAATGGCCGCCCGGCACCGTCCCTTTAATTTGCGCCGCCCCAGCTGCAGGTAGGCCCCCCGACCACGTTGGGCATAGCGTCCGGCGGTAAGTCAGGGGGCGCTACCAAAGATCGCAGCCGGTGCGCGAGTGGGCCGCTGCACATGGTGATATCGCTGGCGGCGCAGCGCCATGGAGTGCTAACGGTTACTGCCACCGCTAATCTCCCGCTGAATTTCGCGGGAAGCGTTAGCGGCGCCGCACCCAGGTGCTAGTTGCTTTGCGTCCCATTAGCAGCCTCTTAGGCGCTAACGGGAGGCGCAAATCAACCGAATTTCTGCCCCTAAGTTCTTAGAAGTTAGAAGAATGAGAGGTGATCTCAGTGAAACATAAAATTCTTACAGGGCTTGACAGGGTGGATACTGGGAGAATGTTTACCTTAGTTGGGAAGTCTTGAACTAGGGGTCACAGTCTCAGAATAAGGGATCGGCCATTTAGGACTGAGATGAGGAGAAATTTATTCATTCAAAGTGTTGTGAATCTTTGGAATTCTCTACCCCAGGGGTCTGTGGATGCTCAGTCGTTGAGTATATTCAAAGCAGAGAGCGATAGATTTTATTTTGGATATTAAGGGAATGAAGGGATATGGTGACAGTGTGGGAAAGTTGAGTTGAGGTAGAAGATCGCGCCATGATCTTGCTGAATGCTGGAGCAGGCTTGAAGAGCCAAATGGCTTCCTCCTGCTCCTATTTCTTATGTTCTTATATCCAGGCCTGCAACCATCCGCGATCTCTGCACTCCCCCAATTCTGGCTTTCTGCACAACTCTGATTTTCAGTGCTCAACCATTGGTGCCCGTGCCTTCAGGAAGGAGTTCAGCGAAGATTCACAAGGCTAATACCTGGGATGGCAGGAATGACATATGAGGAGAGATTGGGTCGATTGGGCTTATACTCGCTGGAGTATAGAAGAATGAGAGGGGATCTCATCGAAACACATAAAATTCTGACAGGTCTGGACAAACTAGATGCAGGAAGAATGTTCCCAATGGTCGGAGTCCAGAACCAGGGGTCATAATCTAAGGATAAGGGGTAAGCCATTTAGGACAGAAATGAGGAAGAATTTCTTCACCCAGAGAGTGGTGAACCTGTGGAATACTCTACCACAGAAGGTAGTTGAGGCCAAGTCATTAAATATATTCAAGAATGAGTTAGATATATTTCTTAAAGCTAAAGGTATCAAGGGATATGGGGAGAAGGCAGGTACAGGGTACTGAGTTTGGATGATCAGCCATGATCTCATCGAATGGCGGAGCAGGCTCAAGGGGCCGAATGGCCTACTCCTGCTCCTATCTTCTATGCTTCTATGTTTCAGCTGCCTTGGCCCAAGCTCTGTAATTCCCTCCCTAAACCTCTGATTCTCTTTACTCATTCAAGCCGTTCTTTAAAACCGACATCATTGACCAAGCTTTTGGTCACATACCCTGGTGTAACTGGATGGAGCCTGTACGATGCAAGCTCTGCCCATTTGTAGCTGAATTTTGCATGAGGGTCCTACAATCGGCATAGGACCTGATTTGCATATTTAAGTAGGTTTAGGCCCGTTTCAGGCGGGCTGCCCTCCCATTTTCAGGCCCGGCTGAATATTGCGTCGGGTGGGCTTTGGGCATCAAAGGGGCGATTGAGGTGTCCTCCTACCGCCTTTTCTTAAGTGCAAAATGGACAGGTGTGAGTTGACTTTCTCCCCCAATAAATTAAATTCCATTTTTATTTAATGGCATTCTGGAATTTGTCCATTATTCTGTGAAAGCTAAGTGAGTGGCCTTCATTTTTCTTTATCTATATTTTAACAGTGTTCACATTATAAATGTTGACGTACAAAGTGCAGACAGGAAGTGCAAGCTGTATGCATGGTTTTAGTAATATATAGATTGTTACTTCCTTCAAATATTTAAAAGGGAATGTGTGGCCAACGTGCTCTCCCAAAAGCAGTAATACAAGTAGAATAAATATCATGGAAGTCCTAAACAGTCTGAAAGGGCTCAAAATAAATTAGCCCCAGGTATACAATTTATCTTGCTAATGTCACATGGGGGAATTTAAATATTTAAATTAAATAGACAAACATTGCCCAATAGGAATGGAGCAAATGAATTGACCTGGGGAGTCATTACAGACCCATTCAAATGAAAGAGACCTGGGAAGACCATTCAATGTAAAACTAACAAACATTGGATGCATCTTGTCAGCTTTTGGAAATGTCTGAAATCTTAGCTGAACGGATACAGGTTTTTCACAACTATCTGCCCTTTCAATGGGCTGACAGCAGATCCTTTAAATGGACCTTGTCATCTTTGATCTGAAGAGCAGGATCTGGAGCCCAATCCTGTCCCCACCAAACTTCCACACAATTCAGTTTACAGAAGGTTTCACTGGATGGTGATCAAGACCAGGGAGTCGTGCTGATTTTACTCTTTTCTAATCCAGAGACACTCAGACCAGTTGTAACTCCCTCATCACTGTCCATGGATGAACCTGGGACCCTCCTTGTCTGTAGGGCTCATTGTCACAGTTCAGTGCCCTCAGTGTTTAATGTAGAATACAATGTAGACCATGTTACCCACTGATGGAACACACGGAGTCAATCAGAACTGTCCAGATATAAACAAGAAGGTTCTTTCCTTCTCTGTGTCTGGTCATATTTAGAAACACTGAGGAACAAAGTCAATAACTTAAAATGGAGACTCCAGGGACTTACCTCAGCTTCTATCCAATTCTTTTTCTGATGGACAAACTGGTAACAATAACCAAAATAAAATCTGCCGTTGAAACAATATCCGCTCCGAAGGACGTCACGTTTTTCAAGGTCCTGATCCTGAACCATCTGTGTCTCCAGTTGCCCATTCTCCAATGTTCTACTCAGAGTATCAAAACCTGCAGTTAAAGGGAATTAGACTAAACAAGCTGCAATAGTCACAACAGCAATCCCCAAACCTTCAAAGTTTCTGATTTGTGAGGCTAGAAATTGATGGGCAGATGGTGGGTGGAGCATGAACAGGGGGCGGGGCCTGCACAGGGGGCAGGGCTTTTCACCTTCCTGCACAAAGCTGTCCTCACACACCATGTTTGTTTCCATAGAATTATATAGAAGTTACAGCACAGAATCAGGCCATTTGGCCCAACTATTACTTCCTCTAACCCTGTCAGCATATCATTCTATTCCTTTTCCCCTCATGTGCTTATCCAGCTTCACCTTAATGCATCTATGCTGTTCACCTCAACTACTCCATATTGTAGCAAGTTCCAGATTCTCACCACTCTCTGGGTAAAGAAGGTTCTCCTGAAATCCTTATTGGATTGATTGGTGAGTATCTCATATTTATGACTCAAACTGGAAATTTTCATCAACTTTGCTTCAAATTTCTACACCTTCTTTGTCTTCACATGGTTCATTTCCGACTCTTCCTTTCCCGGCTTCTCCATCTGCATTTCTGGAGATAGGCTGTCAACCAATATCTATTATAAACCCACTGACTCACACATCTTTCCCTCCCTTTCCCATTCAGCATTTTGAAAGGACTGTATCCTCACAACACATTGGTCCACTCTTTTATCACCCCCAACACGTGCTCCCCTTCCCACAGCACCTTCCCATGCAAGCGCAGGAGATACAACACTTGCCCTTCCACCTCAATGATCTGAGCGTGAGTGTCTCAAGGAAGAGACCTTTCCTACAGGTGTAGTAATCTGGGACTGTCTTACTGTCCACAAATTCCTATATTCTACAGACCTGATATACTGCCTGTGCTGCCATTTCTAATATTTATTTATTGTTACAGTAATTTATATCGAAAGCTATTAGAATCATTTGACCCTACCTGCCACATCACTGATGAGTAATGCACTCAGCAACAAAACTGTCACCAGCATCATGTCTGCAGTGAAGTTCCTTTCCTCAAACCTGAAACACAACAAAATGATTCAACATTAGCTTCAAGGTTTCAAGTAAAGGGAGGGTTCTCCTGCTCCCATTCCTACCTCTCTTTCTCTCTCCCAGTTGTCTGATGTGATGAGGTTTCAAGTGCTGCTGCATGTGTATATGTAGCAGATTGTGGAGACCTTCACAATTGGCTGGACCATTAATTATGTCAAAATTACTGCTGACTAATCAGTGACTGGCAGCTCAGAACAGGTGGGGCTGCAAACCACTGGATTGTTTTGTGAGCTACACATGAGATTGCACAAGGTGGCACTGTAACTGCTCACTGAGAAATGGAAACTGCAGTCACGCTTCCTGACCCAGTGATCAGCTTGTAAGTGAAGGCAGTTATCATATTAGGATTTAATGAATATTATCAAGGAGAAAATTTAGGAGTTGGTGACCATTAAATTGAGGTGAAGACCCCAAAAATAAAGTGATAAATATGCAGAAAAACTTGCGAATTTTTATATAAAACAATCCAATCCCTTTTGTAATAGATCTGAACCCCATCTATTCCCCCGTTTCTCACCATGGCGGAAGGTCTCCTTCATGTACTGGCTGCAGTGAGATTGTAATCTGTTTGTAAAGAATAGTATAGTAGACTCATGACTAAAGTAAGAACATGTGGAGTCAGGGGACAAGAGGCAGAATGGAGAGCAAGCTGGCTACAAAATAGAAAGGTCGCACAACACCAGGTTATAGTCCAACAGTTTTATTTGAAATCACAAGCTTTCGGAGCTATCGATCGCCCCTTCCTCAGGTGAAGTAGAGAAATACAGACTCGACAAAGCATATATAGATAGAGAACAATGCATGTGTACCTTACAATTGCAGACAACTAAATTAAATCATCCTGACTATCTGCCGAGGTGTGATAAAGCTAATCAGGTCAGCCAGGAAGGTACCACATCAAAGACATAGCAAGATACAACTGAGACAATGAGGTGGAGTCGCAGGGAGTCTAACGTGTCAAAAGCTGCCGTTAGCGCCTTAAGAGGGCGCTAATGGGGCGCAAAGCCGCTAACGCCCGGGCGCAGCGATGTTTGCGCCGCTCGAGAACTTAACTTGAGATTGTGCGGCGGCGCTAAAATTCATGAGCCATACCAGTAACCTTAACCCCAATTCCCCATTCACCAGCAGTCCCACACTCCTTACCTTTCCTCTGTCACTGACCTCTTTCCCACAATGCAAAAAATAAAAGTCATCACAACTACACATTCCAATCCAAATTTATAAATTCAATCATGCCATAGTGCATACAAAAATAAACTAATCACCATTGTGCAATCCCTTAGTGCCTCTCCGTGTACCTTTACCTAGTGCTCCAAAGAGATGGTATCCCACTGGAAACAACATGGCAGGCTGAAGGCTGCTGACTTTCAGTGGAGAAGATTGCAGATGGCCTTGTAAAGCGACCTCAAGCACTCTTGGCCTAGAAGGGCAGGCTCCAGATGCCGCATCTCGGCCTGGGCTGCAGCTCCCTGGGCTGCCTGGCTGACTGACATGCAACATCAAGGGCACTGGTGGGGTGGCAGGAGTGGAAGCACAAATGCTTTCATCCTGAGAGAGGACAGCAGGTTCATACTCCATGGAGACACTGCCACTCTCTTGGGCCGGAACCTCAGCAATCCTAGTACTCTGTTGGAGAACAGATTTCTGGAGTGCTGTGACACCCTGGAAGCCCCTTTGCACACTGGTATCCAGAGCCATGGTGGCAGCAGTTTGAGCTTCCACTGCCGCACTCAGACGTTGGGTGGATGCTGCTTGTGCTGCAATGGAAGCTGAGACATCGGCCATTAGACGCTGCATCATGGTTGGTTCCACAGGTGTGTTGATGGAGTTGGCTACTCGTTCCATGCTCTGAAGGATGGGCTCCAAGCTCCACACAAAAGCCCAGTGCCAAGTTGGTGCTGGACTCTTCCATGCTCCTTGACATTGAACACAGGGGGCTGGATTTTCCAACCTCGGTGGGTCTGTGGTGAGTGGTGTCAGTGGCAGGTCCCGGCCTCGCTGCTGGCTCCAGCCCACTGTCCAAAATGATTTTCCCCAGATTGGGCTTGTTAAGCCCGCCCAGCGCGTTTGCCGGCCAATTGAAGTAAGCGGGTCTCATGACATCATTCGATGATACGTCATCAGCCGGTTTCCTTAAAGGGACCCTGTGCAAATTATTTTTGACATTTGAGCTGTCAGTGTTCTACAGCATTGAGGTGCTTCAACCCCTGACAAGCACTACACAAAGGTGCACGGCTGCACGTAGACTCTCCCATGACTCCCTCCACATGATTATGGAGGGAGTCACAGCACGCAGGGAGGTTCTCTTCCTTTCCAATGGGTGGAAGAGACCTCCCCAGGAGATCAACGCAGCCTGGTTGCACATTGCACAGGAGGGCACAAGCAGGGATGTCATTAGGAGGACCAGGCTGCAGTGGTGCAAACCTTTCAATGATCTCAGTAGATCATGAAACGTTATTGCAAGGCCACACTCAACCTCATCCTGCCACTCATCACATCCCCATCACTCTGCCTTCCCTACCCTACTCCTGCACATCCTTACTCACACCAACTGACCTTGCACCTCCACCCATCCCTCTCTATCTACATTATCACTTCTTTATCTCACTCGCCACCCCTCACACTCACACTCATCCTAGTCCAATCATACCAACTAACAACACACAAGGTTAGGCACTTGGGTGTTTTAGCCAATGTTTATGTGAAGTTTCTGTTAATGTGCTGTAAAATATTGAAATCTTTATTTTCAACAATTTGTGTTCTTGGACAGATTTGCGTGAACCTTTGGAAGTGGCTTAGTGAGTTGCAGTGAATGGTGAGACATAACGGTACCCCCCGCAATGCTGAGGAGTGTGAAACGAATGGCTTGGGCATTGTAGGGATGCTTTATGGTGTTGGTGTGGGGTGGCAGCCAGGGTGTACAGCATCAAGTGAAGTAAATCTGGCCATGGTGAGGCCATTACTGGTGTCCTGGGCAGCAATGTGGTCGGGTGCTGATGCCCTGTGTCCTGTGCAGCATCAGTTGATTGCGGAGAAGGTTGCTGTTGTTGTTGGTGCTGCTGGTGTGCCTGTTGCTGCTGGTGTTGGAGCTGATCGTGGTCAGATTCTGAGGACCAAGGTGAGAGAGTATAAACTGTACCCATTCTGATGTAGTAGTTGGCAGGTGAACTTGAGATGGCAGAAGCAATCTGTCAATGGTGAGAGAGGTTGTTCCAATGAGGTGACACTGGATAGGGAGTTTGCTCCAAACACTTGCAGCCTGCATAAAGCTCAATCTGTCTTCCAAATGCAGTATGTAACAGCTTCTGAGCTTGGAAAGTAAACAGCTTGAGATGGGAGCTTTTATAGCACATTTGCAGCTGTTAAGTATTGAGATGATTCCATGGCAACTCCCGCCCTGCTTACCTGACGTGATCCCCGAGCAGCGTGGACCCTGTGGGCGACGTGGTAAACTCTGAAGGTGAGCTGAAAATAGTTTTTAACCCTTTGTTAACAAGGTCATAATGACCTGAATTGCCTCCTCTGCCGCTGCGTGTCGGGTCTGCTGAGCGATGACAGACCTGACATTTGGGAAAGGCGCGTGGCAGCGGGTTGACAGCGGGGTCCCGACCCGCTGTCAAAAGAAAACATTTTCCCACCCGACCCGCCACCGATCGTGCCCGCTGACCCCCCGCAAAATTCTCCCCAGGCTTTCTGACAGGCTTCCCAGTGCACCAAGCTTCTGGGTTTGTACACCTATCACACTTCTTCTGTAGCCTAGCCCATCAAAGTCCTCATCTGAGTCCTCTGCAGCAGAAATAGTGTGCGACTTCACCCTCTTGCGAGCTGCAACCTGCGATATCATTTCCCCCAGCCCTGGCTCCAGTGCACTTGTGCCCGGTGTCTCACCATAGAGTCATAACGGCACAGAAGGAGGCCAGTCGGCCCATGGAGTCAGTGCCTGCTCTCTGTCGAGCAATCCAGTCTGTCCTATTCCCCCGCTCTATCCCCGTAGCCCTGCAAGTTTATTTCCCTCAAGTGCCTATCCAGTCTCCCCTTGAAAAGATTGAGGGGGAAAAATTTGGTTGCTTTGCGACTCCCGTTAGCACCTGATGACGGCACTAACGGGGCGCACAGCAACTAGCATCGCCGCCAACGCCTCCCGCGAAATTCAGCAGGAGGTTAGCAGTGGTGGTAACCGTTAGCGCCCCGCAGCACTGTGCCGCCGGCGATGACGTCATCGCCATGCGCAACGCCCCACTCGCGCCCTGGCCACCATCTTCGGTAGCGCCCCCTGACTTACCGCTGGACGCTATGTCCGACGAGGTCAGGGGGGCCTACCTGCGCCCGGGCCGGCGCTATTTAAAGGCAAGGTGCCGGGCAGCAATTTTTGTTGCTGGCTGCCTGCCAGCACCTGCCTCCACTGCCGTCACCGGCCTCCTGACCCGCCCCCTCACGGAATGCTGGCTGCTCTCCGTGAACCCGGCACTTCTCTTGAGTGCCGGGCTCTTTTGCCGGCACTCCCGATCCCCGGTGGCCCAACTGGGCCCCGGGTCGCGCTGCGCATGTCCCCTCCCCTTTAAGAAGGGGAGGAATGCCTGCAATACTGCGGCACGTAGCGCCGCGATATTTCCTCGCAGCGCCCCAAGAGGGAGGTGGTGCCCCACTTCCCTCTTGGGGCGCTACCATACAATTTCGGCCGCGGAGGTGCTAATTTTTCCGGGCCAGTGAAGTTAGCGCCCCAAAGGGAGCGCGACTCAATTTTTCCCCTTGAGTGTCTCCGCTTCCACCACTTCCGTCGGCAGCGAATTCCAGGTCATCACCACTCGCTGGATAAAAAAGGTTTTCCTCACATCCCCCCTGTATCTCTCGCCCAAAACCTTAAATCTATGTCCCCTAGTCCTTGTAACATCAACTAGTGGGAACAGCCTTTCCCCGTCTAGCCTATCCAAACCGATCATAATCTTGTACACCTCTATCAAATCACCCCTCAATCTCCTTTGCTCTAATGAAAACAAATCCAGCTTCTCCAACCTGTGCTTGTAGCTAAGATCCCCCATCCCCGGAACCATTCTGGTAAATCTCCTCTGCACCCTCTCAAGGGCCTTCACATCCTTTCTAAAGTGTGGTGACCAGAACTGGACGCAATACTCCAGTTGTGGCCTAACCAGCGCTTTATAAAGGTTCAGCATAACTTCTCTACTTTTGTACTCAATGGCCCAAAAAATTAGTGAGGGAGCCTTCGTGCGGGGGTAAGGCTTCCCCACGATATCTCACTGCGCGCCGGCTTTTTCATTCCCAGCTCGCACGAACTTGATTTTCTAGACAGCAGCTGGGCAGTGCTTGCGTATCCCACAGGCGCAGTTAATTCGTGCGAGCTGTGGGATCACGTGATTCAGTTAGAGCCAATGGCAGCACACCATCTTTCATTCATAGTTTTCACATCAAGTGCTGTGAAAGCTATGAATCTATACCCCCCCAAAAGAACAGCTAAACCTCAATTAAATTAAAAAAAACCATCACATTAATAAAATAAGTATAGTTAAATAAATTAACCACTTTAAACAAAAAATTAAATTTTTGAAAAAATTTAAAATCTTTTAAAAAGTTATAAAAATAAACTTACCTTTCTTTAAAGTCTCTAAAAAAGATATACCTGTTGAAAAAAATTCAACATAATACTTAATTAACTACTTACCTTGTTAAAAGAGGGTCTTACGCCTCCTTTCTTTATGTGTAAAATCTTCCATGCTTACCTGCGCGTTCAAAGCACTAAGTGCACTGCGTGCGCGCAGCCTGTAGCACGCACGCGGTTCACTTAGGAACCGCCCCCTTTTGAAATCACCAAGTGCCGGTTTTCAGCGCATGCGCAGTGCATGCAGAAAACCGGCAATTGGAGACAGAATACGCAAGAGTACACAGTGCATACTCTCGCGTAGAGGCACTAATTTTTGGGCCAATAACTCTATTTATGAAACCCAAGATCCCATATGCTTTGTTAACCATCCATTGCATTCCCTTCATCGATCCTCTCTGTTCCTTCATCAAAAAATTCAATTAGATTAGTCAAACACAATCTTCCTTTAACAAACCCTTAATTAGCATAAACCTCTCAAAATGCCCGTTAATTTTTTCCTTAATTATTGTTTCTAAAACTTTACCCACCACTGATGTTAAACTGACCAGCCTTTAGTTGCTAGGATTGTCCTTACACCCTTTCTTGAACAATGGTGACATATTTGCCACTTTCCAGTCCCCAGGCACCTCCCCCACATCTAGGGAAGATTGGAAAATTATGGCAAGCCCTTCCGTTATCTCCTCCCCTAATTCCCTGAGCTAGGATTCAAATTAAAAAGCAGAACCTCAAAAGTAATAATCTATGGATTGTTACTTGAGCCACGCGCAAATTGGCATAGGGACAAACAGATTAGAGGTTTAAATGCGTGGCTCAAAGTGTGGTGTGGGAGGAAGGGGTTTCAGTTCATGGGACACTGGCACCAATACTGAGGAAAGAGGGAGCTGTTCCGTTGGGACGACCTCCACTGTCCTGGCGAACCAAATAACTAGGGCAGTAGACAGGTCTTTAAACTAATGAAGGTGGGGTGGGAGGATTCAGGAAAGAGTAAATTTAAAAGCAGTGAGAGAAATGTCAAGGCTCTAGAGCAGAGCAGAGTTCTGGGTAAAAATAAGCAGAGAGGGTCAGGACAGAGAGAGTAACAAAGGTAATAAGACATCAGTGACGAAGGTGACATCAGGGAAAAATAGAAATAAGTCAAAGCTAAAGGCACTATATCTGAATGCACAAAGCATTCACGACAAAATGGATGAATTAATAGCGCAGATATAAATGAACAGGTTTGATCTAATCGCCATAACGGAAACGTGGTTGCAAAGTGGCCATGGTTGGGAGCTAAATATTGCAGGATACTTAACTTTTAGAAGAGTTAGGCACAATGGAAAAGAGGGAGGGGTAGCCCTGATAATAAAGGATGGGATAAAGACAGTAAAGGATCTTAGCTCCGAAAATCAAGAAGTAGAATCAGTTTGGGTAGAGCTAAGAAACCACAAGGGGCAGAAAACATTGGTGGGAGTTGTTTATAGGCCCCCAAACAGTAGTTGTAATGTAGGGCAGAGTATCAGTCAGGAAATTAGAGGCACATGTAACAAGGGTAATACAGTAATCAAGAGAGACTTTAATCTACATAGAGACTGGGCAAATCAAATTTGCAGTAATAGTGTGGAGGACAAATTCATGGAAAGTATGCAAGATCGTTTTCTAGATCAGTATGTTGAGGAACCAACTGGGGAACAGGCTATTTGAGATCTAGTATTGTGCAATGAGAAAGGGTTAATTAACAACCTTGCAGTAAAAGGGACTTTAGGGAAGAGTGACCATAATATTATAGAATTTTAAATAACAACAGAAAACGCTGGAAAAACTCAGCAGGCCAGGCAGCATCCGTGGAGAGAGAAACAGAGTTAACGTTTCAGGTCGAAGACCTTTCGTCAGAACTGGAAAAAAGCAGGCAATGGAATAGATTTTAAAGCAAGTTTAGGGGCTGGGAAAAGGGTGAGGGGATGAAAGAACAAAAGGGAAGGTCAGTGATAGGATAGAAAGCAGGAGAGATTGAGAGACAAGGCAAGAGGAGGTGCTAATGGGACAGGTTAAGGAACAAAGGATGGCTCTAGATGAAGTGTGAATTGCACTGGCAGAATGAAGGACAGCTGCCATGTGGGAGGGAAGTAAAAAAGGCCAAACAAAAAGTGTGGATAAAAAAATATATATATTTATATATGTGATAGGGGCCAAGGTTATGATCTGAAATTGTTGAACTCAATGTTGAGTCCAGAGGGCTGTAGAGTGCCTAATCGAAAGATGAGGTGCTGTTCCTTGAGCTTACGCTGAGCTTCCGTGGAAAAATGCAAGAGGCCGAGGACGGTGAGGTCTGAGTGGGAGTGAAGCGGTGAATTAAAGTGACAGACAACGGGAGCTCGGGGTCCCCCTTACGGACTGAACGGAGGTGTTCCGCAAAGTGGTCACCCAATCTGCATTTGGTCTCCCCAGTGTAGAGGAGACCACATCGTGAGCAGCGAATACAGTATACAAAATTGCAAGAAGTAGAAGTAAATCGCTGTTTCACCTGGAAGGGGTGTTTGGGGCCCTGGACAGTGGGAAGGGGGGGAGGTATAAGGGCATGTGTTGCATCTCCTGCGCTTGCACGGGAAGGTGCCGGGTGAAGGGGAAGGGGTGCTGGGGGTGGTAGAGGAGTGGACTAGGGTGTCGCAGAGGGAGCGGTCCCTACGGAATGCTGAAAGGGGAGGTGAGGGGAAGATGCGTTTGGTGGTGGGATCACGCTGGAGATGGCGGAAATGGCGGAGGATGATCCGTTGAATGTGAAGGCTGGTGGGGTGAAAGGTGAGGACAAGGGGAACTCTATCGTGGTTCCGGGAGGGAGGGGCAGGGGTGAGGGCAGAAGTGCGGGAGATAGAACGGACACGGTCGAGGGCCGTGTCAACCACAGTAGAGGAGAATCCTCGATTGAGGAAAAAGGAAGACATGTCGGAAGCACTGGTATGGAAGGTGGCATCGTCAGAGCAGATGCGGCGGTGATGGAGAAACTGGGAGAATGGAATAGAGTCCTTACAGGAGGCGGGGTGGGAGGAAGTGTAGTCCAGGTAGCTGTGGGAGTCAGTGGGCTTGTAGTGAATGTTTGTCAATAACCTATCCCCAGAGATGGAGACGGAGAAGTCGAGGAAGGGAAGGGAAGAGTCGGAGATGGACCATGTGAAGGTGAGGGAAGGGTGGAAATTGGAAGCAAAGTGAATGAAATTTTCTAGTTCAGGGCGAGAGCAGGAGACGGCACTGATACAGTCATCAATGTATCGGAAAAAGAGGTGAGGGAGGGGACCCGAGTAGGACTGGAACAAAGAGTGTTCCACATATCCCACAAAAAGGCAGGCATAGCTAGGACCCATGCGGGTACCCATAGCAACACCTTTGATTTGGAGGAAATGAGTGGAGTCAGAGGAGAAGTTGTTCAATGTGAGAACAAGTTCAGCCAGGCGGAGGAGGGTGGTGGTGGATGGGGACTGGTTGGGCCTCTGTTCAAGGAAGAAGCGGAGTGCCCTCAGGCCATCCTGGTGGGGGATGGAGGTGTAGAGGGATTGTACGCCCATAGTGAAAAGGAGGCGGTTGGGGCCGGGAAACTGGAAACTGTTAAAGTGGCAGAGGGCGTCAGAAGAGTCGCGGATGTAGGTGGGAAGAGACTGGACAAGGGGAGAAAAAATAGAGTTGAGATAGGAAGAGATAAGTTCCGTGGGGCAAGAACAGGCTGAAACGATGGGTCTACCGGGGCAGTCCTGTTTGTGGATCTTGGGAAGGAGGTAGAAGCGTGCTGTGCAGGGTTGGGGGACTATGAGGTTGGCGGCCGTGGGGGGAAGACCTCCAGAGGAGATGAGGTCAGTGACAGTCTTGGAAATGGTGGCTTGATGTTCGGTAGTGGGGTCATGGTCCAGGTGGAGGTAGGAGGAGGTGTCGGAGAGTTGGCGTTCAGCTTCCGCTAGGTAGAGGTCGGTTCGCCAAACAACAACTGCACCACCCTTGTCAGCAGGTTTAATGACAATGTCGGGGTTGGATCTGAGAGAATGGAGTGCTGCAAGTTCAGAGGGAGGTAGGTTGGAGTGAGTGAGGGGAGCAGAGAAATGGAGATGGCCGATGTCACGGCGGCAGTTTGCAATGAAAAGATCTAGAGAGGGTAAGAGGCCAGAGGGAGGGGTCCAGGTCGAACGAGAATTCTGAAAGCGGGAGAAAGGGTCAGCCGTGCGGGGGGAAGACTCCTGGCTAAAGAAGTGGGCACGGAGGCGAAGGCGGTGGAAAAAGAGCTCAGCATCGTGCCGAGCTCGAAATTCATTGAGGTGGGGGCGTAAGGCGATTAAGCTCAGGCCTTTGCTGAGGACTAATGGTTCGGGGTCAGAGAGGGGAAGGTCAGAAGGGATAGTGAAAACGCGGCCGGGGGTGAGATTGGGAGAAGGGGGGTCAGAGGAAAGTGAAGGGGAAGAAACTTCCGGAGGGGCGTTGGTGTTCAAGTGTTGATGAAGCTTGCAATCCTTGACATCAGAAAGGAAGAAAAAAAGTTTTTTGTTGAAGCGTCGGATGAGTCGAACGATGAAATGGAACTGTGGACCCGGACAGCTTTGAGATAGAGTGCGTCGGTGCTGCTGAAGAGAGAGGTCGAGAGTGTTCATGTGGCGCCGCATGGCATTGAGCGTGGATCTCAAGATGCAGCGAGAGCAGTAGTTCGAGGACCGATGAATATCTTAGAGATATTTGTAATCCTGGGTGGATCCGAAACACGAAGGGTGGAAGTTTAGTTGGAATCCACGTGGAATAAGTCGGAACAGTTGCTGAGGAAAGAGATGTGGCTGTGAAACCGAGTCTTGACAGATACCTGATCAAACACGAGAAGGGAAACTGAAAGCAATGAAGATGAACAAGGTTGAAGAGACAAACGGAAATCCCGTTGAAGAAAAGAGCAGGGCCCACTGCCCAGGGCCCCAAGCACCCCTTCCAGGTGTAACAGCGATTTACTTGTACTTCTTGCAATTTAGTATACTGTATTCGCCGCTGACGATGTGGTCTCCTCTACATTGGGGAGGCCAAACGCAGATTGGGTGACCGCTTTGCGGAACACCTCCGTTCAGTCCGTAAGGGGGACCCCGAGCTCCCATTGTCTGTCACTTTAATTCACCGCTTCACTCCCACTCAGACCTCACCGTCCTCGGCCTCTTGCATTTTTCCACGGAAGCTCAGCGTAAGCTCAAGGAACAGCACCTCATCTTGCGATTAGGCACCCTACAGCCTCTGGACTCAACATAGAGTTCAACAATTTCAGATCATAACCTTGGCCCCTATCACATATATAAATATATATATTTTTTTATCCACACTTTTTGTTTGGCCTTTTTTTCTTCCCTCCCACATGGCAGCTGTCCTTCATTCTGCCAGCGCAATTCACACTTCATCTAGAGCCATCCTTTGTTCCTTAACCTGTCCCATTAGCACCTCCTCTTGCCTTGAATATCTCTTAATGTCTCTCAATCTCTCCTGCTTTCTATCCTATCACTGACCTTCCCTTTTGGTCTTTCATCCCCTCCCCCTTTTCCCACCCTAAACTTGCTTTAAAATCTATTCCATTTCCTGCTTTTTTCCAGTTCTGACGAAAGGTCTTTGACCTGAAACGTTAACTCTGTTTCTCTCTCCACGGATGCTGCCTGGCCTGCTGAGTTTTTCCAGCGTTTTCTGTTGTTATTTTGGATTTCCAGCATCCGCTGTATTTTGCTATTATGATAGAATTTTATGTTGAGTTTGAATGTGATTTAGTTAAATCTGAAACTAGGGTCTTAAACCTAAACAAAGCAAACTACGTACGCATGAGGGGCAAGTTGGCTAAGGTAGATTGGGAAACTACTTTAAAAGGTATGATGGTAGACAAGCAATGGCGAGCATTTACAGAATTAATACATAATTTACAACAAATATACATTCCTTTAAGGCACAAAAACCCCACCGGAAAAGTGATCCAACTGTGGCTAACAAGAGAAGTTAAAGATAGTATTAGATCAAAAGAAGTGACTTATAATGTTGCCAAAAAGAATAGTAAGCCTGAGGATTGGGAGGATTTTAGAATTCAGCAAAGGAAGACCAAGAAATTGATAAAGAAAGGGAAAACAGAATGAGAGTAAATTAGCGAGAGACATAAAAACAGACTTTAAAAGCTTCTATAGGTACGTAAAAAGGAAAAGATTAGCAAAAATAAACATGGGTCCTTTACAGGCTGAGACAGGAGAAATTGTAATGGGGAATAAGGAAATGCAGGGAAATTAAACAAATACTTTGTGTCTGTCTTCACGGAAGAAGACGCAAATAACTTCCTGGAAATAGTGGAGAACCAAGGCTCTAGTGATGTGTACATCCCGCCTCTATTCTATCCTCTATATTACGTGCAGTGTCAGTATCTGAGCTGATGGCTGCGACTATGAAATCGAGTGAACCTTCATCTTCACTTTCTTTTTCCTTTTCCTCCACTGACTGGGCAGGCTCCAGTTCTTGAGTATCTGAAACAAAAAAGGGACAAGTGTTGGGTTGTGGTGAAGTGAGAGGCGAAAGGAAGAAGTGCATGCTTACACCCTCTGCAGCTTCTCAGTCAGAAAAGATTGAGGAATGAGGGAGAAGTGGGATGTGAGAAGGAAGATTGAGCTGTACACCCTGGCTGCCACATGATGTGCCAGGTTGGCACCACCCCCACACCATAAAGCATCCCGACAATGCCCAAGCCATTCGTTTCACCCTCATCTTCAATCAATTCAGCTCTGCCAGTGGCCACCGCCTCAGCAGTACCTCTTCCCATAATGGCCAGCACCGTCTCTTCCATTCGGGTTAAAACATGCAGGCGTACCTCTCTCCCTCCCGTTAATTCCTGCTGCCTCCTGTTGTATGCCACCTCCTCCTGCAAGAGGGAAGTGTGTCAGTGAATGTCGTGCAATGCTTGGGTGATGTGGCTGTAATGGTAGAATAGCTGGTGGTGTGTGCAAGCTGTGTGATGTGGGTGCGAGGCTTGCAACAGTGCTAAGTGCGTATGGGTGAGGTAAAGTATATGAATGTTAGGTATGAGTCCTGATTGATAGCGATTGTTTGTAGGTGAGTGATGGGGGTGTAATGAATTGTGCAGTGGATGAGGCTAGTGATGCAGTTGGTAGGATATGGCATTTGAGGATGCACTCACTGACCTTGACAACTCGTGTGAGATCATTAAACTTCTTGCTGCACTGCATCCAGGTCCTTGGGGCTACACTCCCGGCGGCATTAACCTCCGCCGCTATCTTTTCCCACTGCCTTCCGAGCCTGTGTCTGGAGGGTCTCCGGCCCCTTAGAGGGCACAGACATCGCTCCTTCTTTCCGACTCTTCCACCAAGACCTCCAGTGCAGCGTCTAAAAACCTTGGTGAACACCTCCACACTCTAATGCTCCCAAACAGGGGACACTTGAGGATAGCAACATCAATGACTAACTGACCGAGACTAGACAGAAAGTTACTTTCACTCCTCAGTTCTCACTTGATCTAAAACAGAAGGTGCAAAATTGTTGCAACTTACAGCCATTGTTTTAAGGCAAACCAGGTCTGTCCACTAGATTGTGTGAGGGGAATGGCTGGAACTGAAATTCCAGATACAATTGGAGGGAACACATTTTTTAATCTGTTCTTAGGATGTGGGCATCACAGGCATGGCTGCATTTATTGACCATCTCGACTTGCCCTGAGAAGGTGGTGGTGGGCTTGAACTGCTTGTGGTAATGGTGCTCCCACAATGCTGTTAGATAGAGAATTACAGGATGTTGACCCAGTAATGATGAAGGAAATCTGCTATATGTCAAAGTCAGGACGGTGTGTGAATTGGAGGGAACCTTGGAGGTGATGGTGTTCTCATAAGTCACAGGGGAGGGAGGTGCTGTCGAAGTAATCTTGGTGAGTTGCTGCAGTCCATCCTCTAGATCATACACACTGCAGCCACAGTGTGCTGGTGGTGGAGGGGGTGGATATAGAGTTAAGTGGCAGGGGCTCCAATTAAGCGAACTGTTCTGACCTAGATGATGTTGAGCTTCTTGAATGTTGTTGTAGCCGTTCCCATCAGTTGAGTGGTGGGTATTCTATCAATCTCCTGACTTGAGCCTTGTAGATGGTGGAGATGCTTTGAGGGGTCAGGAAGTGTTCCACTCGGCGCAGAGTATCCAGCCTCTACCCAAATCTTGTAGCCAAAGTGTTGATATGTCTGATTCAGTTGTACTTCTGATCAATGGTGACCCCCAGGATGGTGAGGTTGGGGGACTCGTCAGTGGTGGTGCCATTGAAAGTCAGTGGGGAGTTGGTTGGGCCTCTTCTTGTTGAAGATGGTCATCACCTGCCATTGGGAGCTTGCGCACAGAGCTTGGAGAAAGAGCTGGGTAAATCGTAAATGAAGTGGATCGCAAGCAGAGTGGAAGAATTTGGTGATGGTAGGAATTCAGTGGAGAGGAGGAAGTTGGTTTCTCATGTCCAACTCTTAAGGAGGAGACTGAGTTAAGTATCGAGGATGGAGAAAATCATTATAGCCCCGTTTGGGGCGCTAAATTTAAAAAATTTGGAAAATTAGCACCAGGCGCTAATGATTCTAAACTTTTAAAAATTTTGGTTTTGCGCTCCAATAAGGAAGTGGAGTGCTTGATTTAGCGTTCCACTTCATTCTTGGAGCACAATTGGCAGCAGGCAGGGTGGAAATTTCACAGTGCTGCACACTGGGCCGTGCAGCGCTGTCACGTTCAAAGGCTCCTTCCCTCCCTTAAAGTGTAGGGCCATCGCTGAAGGCTCTGCAATAGAAAAATTACCTACCTGGACCAGCAAGGCAGCCGCGATCCAGCAGGAACCCACGAGAAAAAGAGGAACAACAAAGGTAAGTATTTTTTTTACTTACCTAGGCCACCTCGTCTTTAATTATCGCCCCCGAAGCGGCCGGCCGACCAATGCGCACCTCCTGCAGCTGTCGGTGTTTTCGCCCGGCGCTGCTGCAGGGGACGGAAGCCAATTTTGTGTCCAAGGCGCTAACGGGGCAATGCGCACGGCGATGACGTCACAATCTCCGGGCGAAGGAGATCGGGGCACAACGCCGTAGCGCCGCCGCAAAACTCCCACTGAATATGGCGGGAGTCGATGTCAGCACCGCACCCGGTCGCAAAGCAATTCGGCCCCGTTAGCGTCACCCAGGGGCGCTAACGGGAGGTACAATGGCACCCAATTTCGCCACCTCAATATATAATATATAGTTTCCTTGTGTTTAGTATCTCTGTGGTTCTTGTTAAACTTGTGTAAATGTTTGTCTTTTTTCTCTCTAAGTTAGGTCAGTGGGTTAAAAGTTTAGTTGGCAGTCTATTAAATAGAGGCATGGCAGGGCACCTCAGTTCCATTGAATGCACATCCTGTGCCATGTGGCAAGTCCAGGATACTTCTCGTGTCCTGGACAACCACATGTGCAGGTAGTGTCGTCAGCTGGAGGAGCTCGAGCTCCGGATTTTGGAGCTTGAGCAGCGGCTGGTGTCACTGCAGTGCATCCACGAGGCTGAGAGCTTCATGAATAGCACGTTTCAGCAGGTGGTCACCCGCAGCTTAGGAGTTTGCAGGCAGAGAGGGAATGGGTAACTGCCAGTCAGACAAGGAGGACCAGGCAGGTAGTGCAGCAGTCCCCTGAGTGCATCTCGGTCTCCAACCGGTATTCTATTCTGAATACTAGTGAGGGCGATGGTTCCTCTGGGGAGTACAGCCAGAGCCAAGTCCACGGCACTATGGGTGGCTCAGCTGTACAGGGGGCAGGAGTAAGGTCAGAAAAGCAATAGTGATAGGGGATTCAATAGTTAGGGGAACAGACAGGTGTTTCTGCGGCCACAGACATGACTCCAGGATAGTATGTTGCCTCCCTGGTGACAGGGTCAAGGTTGTCACTGAGCAGCTACAGGACATTCTGAGGGGGTAGGGGGAACATCCAGAGGTCGTAGTCCATTGATATAGGTAGAAAGAGAGATGAGGTCCTGCAGGCAGATTTTAGGGAGCTAGGAAAGAGATTAATAAGCAGAACCTCAAAGGTAGTAATCTCCAGATTACTCCCGGTGCCACACGCTGGTGAGTACAGAAGTATGAGGATAGAGCAGATGAATGCTTGGCTGGAGAGATGGTGCAGGAGGGAGGGCTTTAGATTCCTGAGGCATTGAGACCAGTTCTGGGGGAGGTGGGACCTGTAAAATCTGGGCGAGTTGCTCCTCAACAGGGCCGGGACCAATATCCTCACGGCGAGGTTTGCTAGTGGTGTTGGGGAGGGTTTAAACAAGCTTGGCAGGGGGATGGAAACCCGAGTGTAGATTCAGAAGGGAGAGAAGCAAAACTGGAAATGGAAGGCAGTAAGTTAATAAGTGAGTTTGTAAGGCAGAGATAAGAAAGGCTAGAAAATAGACAACAAATGTGTTTGGCAGTGCTTAATGGTATATACTTCAATGCAAGGAGTCTAGTCAAAAGGCAGATGAGCTGAGGGCACAGATAGACATGTGGAAGTATGATATCATGGCTATTGTGGCGGATCGCCACCTAAAACGGACATAATCCACTCTTCCGTCTGTGGACAAATTTCCAGCACCTTCCCCTTTAAGGCACATTACCTTTAAGGCAGAAGGGGGCGGGGCCTCAGGTTTTACCCAGAGAATTCTGGGAGTTTTTAGCAGAGAATTCTGGGAGCAGCTCTCTCAGCCATTTTGTGTGCCATGCAGTGAATAAAAGTTTCTTGTTTTCCACATATGGATTCAGCCTCCATTCGTGTTTCGCGGCAGCCTCAACATTGGTGACCCCGACGCTCAGAACGTATTCCGAGCACTGCAATGGTGGACACGAACGCAGTTTCCGTGAAACTGCCGGAGTTTTGGGAAAACCAGCCTGAAGCCTGGTTTCTCCAAGCTGAATCTCGCTTCCGGCTGCGAAATATCACCACAGATGGGACGAAGTACGACTATCTTGTCACATCACTCAGTAGCGCCGCAGTTTCCAAGGTTTGGACAACGCTGCAGAACCCACCAGAGGAAGGCAAGTACGCACATCTCAGCGCTCCTTAAAAAATTTACGGCCTCGGCATATCAGCGAAACTGCCACCTCCTCGACCTTCCAGGCCTCGGTGATGCCTCACCATCAGACCTCCTCTCCCACATGCTCTCCCTCACCGACGAGAGCCCACCCGGATCCCTCTTCCGCACGCTGTTCATCCGCCAGCTCCCTCTCAGCATCCGCGCAGCGATCGTGGCGTCCGGCCTCACGAACCTGGAAGCCCTGGCCGATGAGGCCGACAAGCTGCTGTCCGCTCACTCCAGCCGCGACGTCACTCCGGACCTGGCAGCCAATGCCTGGGCGTGGCCCTCACCATCCAGCACACGGTAACAAGGGCCTGTCACCAGGCCCACGGGGCCTTCACACCCCACTAACCCGGGCCACTGTTACTACCACGCACGGTTCGGCGCCAGGGCACAACGGTGCACACCTCCCTGCTCTTTCAAGTCCGCCCCCGTTCCAGCCCCCGCGATGGCCGTGGGCCACGCGGGCTCCCTGCTGTTCGTCACGGATGACAAAACCGGCGCCATGGCCCCCCGTCAACCCGCCGACATGGCGTCACAGTGCCACGCCCGGGCCACGGATGACTACTCGGCACTCCTGGCCGAATTCCCGGCCCTTACCAATCCGACCTTCTCCGTGGAGGCCGCCAAACATGGGGTGGAACACTTCATCCCCACCACAGGCCCCCCAGCATACGCCCATGCCCGCAGGCTGGACCCGGCCAAACTGGAGATCGCGCGGACCGAGTTTGCCACCATGGAACAGCTCGGCATCATCCGCCGCTCCAACAGTCCCTGGGCCTCCCCACTCCACATCGCCCCCAAACCAGGCGGAGGTTGGCGCCCCTGCGGGGATTACCGCCGCCTCAATGACGCCACCACCCCTGATCGGTACCCCGTGCCGCACATTCAGGACTTCTCGGCTAGACTGGCCGGCCGCTCAGTCTTTTCCAAGGTCGACCTGGTGCGCGGCTACCACCAAGTCCCCGTCCACCCCGCGGACGTCCCCAAGACGGCCGTAATCACCCCCTTCGGCCTGTTCGAGTTCCTGCGGATGCCCTTCGGCCTCAAAAACGCGGCCCAGGCATTCCAACGGCTCATTGACTCGGTCCTTCGGGACCTGAAGTTCCTGTTCGTCTACCTGGATGACATCCTGGTAGCCAGTTCCTCCAAGCAGGAACACCTCGAACACCTTCGCATCCTGTTCGGGCACCTCAGCGACCACAGGCTCATCCTCAGCCCAGCCAAATGCCAGTTCGGCCTGGACAAGATCGACTTCCTCGGCCATCACATCACCCATGCTGGGGCCATTCCCCTGCCCACCAAGCTGCAGGCCGTCCAACAATTTCCCCGCCCCACCACCATCAAAGGCCTCCAGGAGTTCCTCGGGATGGTGAATTTCTATAACCGCTTCATCCCCAAAGCGGCGTCCCTCATGAGGCCCCTGTATGAAGCCCTCCGGGGCAGGAGCGGCAAGATGGCGGTCGAATGGACGGCAGACGCGTCCGCTGCCTTCGATTCCACCAAGACCGCGCTCGCCAACGCCACCCTGCTCGTGCACCCACGGCCCAATGCCAGGGTAGCGCTCACCACGGACGCCTCCGACCACGCGGTCGGCGCCATGTATGAGCAGTGGGTCGACGGCGCCTGGCAACCACTTGCCTTCTTCAGCCGCCAACTACGCCCCCCGGAGGTCAAGTACAGCACCTTCGACCGCGAGCTCCTTGCGCTGTTCCTGGCAGTCCGCCATTTCCGGTTTTTGCTTGAGGGCCACCCCTTCACTGCGTTTGTCGACCACAAGCCCCTGACATTCGCAATGGCAAAGACAACCGACCCCTTGTCCGCCAGGCAGCAGCGCCAGCTCGCGGCAGTGTCCGAGTTCACCACGGACATCCAACACATCTCCGGCCGAGACAATGTGGTAGCCGACTGCCTCTCCCGCCCCGCCATCCACGCCGCACACCTAGCAGTCGACTACGCTCAACTCGCAGCAGACCAGATCACCGACCCTGATCTGCTCTCCGCACCCACCAACCTACCAGGGCTACGCCTGGCCGACGTCGCCTGTGGCCCGACCGCAGTCACGGTCAAGTGCGACATATCCCTATGTCAACCTCGGCCCGTCGTCCCAGCGTCCTGGCGCCGCCGGGTATTCAACATTCTCCACAACCTCTCCCACCCCGGCGCCCGCGCATCCATCAAATTGGTAGCCAACCGCTTTGTCTGGCGCGGCCTTCGCAAGATGTGCGTACTTGGGCCAACTCCTGCCTAGCCTACCAACGGGCCAAGGTACAGCAACACACGAAAGCACCCCTCGAGGAGTTTACTGTCCCCTCGCGGAGATTCGACCACATCCACGTGGACATCGTCGGGCCCCTGCCGCCGTCGCAAGGCCACACGCACTTGCTGACCATCGTTGACCACACCACACGCTGGCCTGAGGTAATTCCACTGACCTCTACCACCACCGCCGACATCGCCAGAGCCTTCGTCAGCACCTGGGTCGCACGGTTCAGCGTCCCCTCCGACATGACGTCGGACAGAGGTCCGCAATTTACCTCTGAACTCTGGACCGCCGTCGCACGCAATCTCGGGGTGACCATTCACCGCACCACAGCGTACCACCCACAAGCCAACAGACTGTGTGAGCGGTTCCACAGATCCTTGAAGGCATCTCTTCGAGCCAGCCTCCAAGACGGCGCCTGGACCGACCGACTTCCGTGGGTCCTCCTCGGCCTGCGCACCGCGGTTAAAGAAGACCTCCATGCATCGGCAGCAGAGCTCGTGTACGGTCAGCCGCTGCGCGTACCCGGCGAGTTCCTGCCCACCGCCACGACACCCTGGTCAGCCGACCAGCAACGCCACGACTTCGCCTCACCGGCGCTGCAGTTCGCCCCGGTGCCCATTGCCCGACACGGCGAATCCACCTCACACGTCCCACTAAGCCTGCACCAGGCACGGTTTGTTTTCGTCCGGCACGACGCCCACTGCGGACCCCTTCAACCCCCATACGACGGGCCCTACAAGGTGCTACAGGCTGGGGGCAAATTTTTCACCCTGCAAGTGGGCGACAGGACCGAAAAAGTGTCGGTGGACCGACTCAAGTCAGCACACTCGGAACCCGGGGAGCAGGTCCCTGTAGCTCGTCCACCTCCACGCGGCCGACCTGCCCTCAAGCCGGTTCACCCGGCTGCTCCACGCCCGGCCGTTCCACGTCCATCGGCGTCCTACAAGAGCCGCTCCGGCCGGCCCATCAGACCGCCGCACCGTCTCGTCCACACCTCCTAAGCGGATTCTGGGGGGAGCTGTGTGGCGGATCGCCACCTAAAACGGGCATAATCCACTCTTCCGTCTGTGGACAAATTTCCAGCAACTTCCCCTTTAAGGCACATTACCTTTAAGGCAGAAGGGGGCGGGGCCTCAGGTTTTACCCAGAGAATTCTGGGAGTTTTTAGCAGAGAATTCTGGGAGCAGCTCTCTCAGCCATTTTGTGTGCCATGCAGTGAATAAAAGTTTCTTGTTTACCACATATGGATTCAGCCTCCATTCGTGTTTCGCGGCAGCCTCAACACTATTACTGAAACATGGCTGTAAGAAGGGCTGGAATGGCAGCTTAACATTCCTGGTTACAGGGTTTTGTGATGAGATAGAGAGGGGGATAAAAAAATGAGGGGGTCGCAATATTGGTTAAAGGAACAATTACAGCAGTGAGGAAAGATGATATGTGAGAAGGATCATCAAATGAGGCCCTAAGGGTTGAACTGAAGAACAATAAGGGCAATCACACTGCTGGGAGTGTACTATAGACCCCCAAATAGTCAGAGGGAGATAGAAGAGGATATATGTAGGCAAATTCTGAGAAGTGCAAAAACAATGGGGCAGTAATAGTAGGTTATTTCAACCACCCAAACAATGAACTGGGATTGAATCAGTGGCCGCGATTTTGCCGGGGATCAGAGGGCGGGTTCAGAGGCGGGTCAGCTGTTAAACTCACAATGATTGATGGCTGCGATTCCATCTCCGTGTGAGTTTCCAAAGTGTTGGGTCTGCGATTTCATAGAAACATAGAAGATAGGAACAGGAGTAGGCCATTCGGCCTCTCGAGCCTGCTCAGGAGGCCGGGGACGGCAGTGGAGGCAGGTGCTGGCAGGCAGCCAGCAACAAAAATGGCCGCCCGGCACCTTGCCTTTAAATAGCGCCGGCCCGGGCACAGCTTGGCCCCCCTGACACCGTCGGACATAGCGTCCGGCGGTAAGTCAGGGGGCGCTACCGAAGATGGTGGCCAGGGTGCGAGCGGGGCGCTGCGCACGGCGATGACGTCATCACCGGTGGCACAGCGCTGCGGGGCGCTAACGGTTACCACCACTGCTAACCTCCTGCTGAATTTCGCGGGAGGCGTTGGCGGCGACGCTAGTTGCTTTGCGCCCCGTTAGTGCCTCATGGGGTGCTAACGGGA
The DNA here is from genome assembly GCA_030390025.1 of Squalus acanthias. Classification (NCBI taxonomy): domain Eukaryota; kingdom Metazoa; phylum Chordata; class Chondrichthyes; order Squaliformes; family Squalidae; genus Squalus; species Squalus acanthias. The sequence continues at coordinate 114,005,649 of CM059434.1, forward strand.
GTCGCAAAGCAACCAAATTTTTCCCCCTCAATCTTTTCAAGGGGAGACTGGATAGGCACTTGAGGGAAATAAACTTGCAGGGCTACGGGGATAGAGCGGGGGAATGGGACAGACTGGATTGCTCGACAGAGAGCCGGCACTGACTCCATGGGCCGACTGGCCTCCTTCTGTGCCGTTATGACTCTATGGTGAGACACCGGGCACAAGTGCACTGGAGCCAGGGCTGGGGGAAATGATATCGCAGGTTGCAGCTCGCAAGAGGGTGAAGTCGCACACTATTTCTGCTGCAGAGGACTCAGATGAGGACTTTGATGGGCTAGGCTACAGAAGAAGTATGATAGGTGAACAAACACAGAAGCGTGGTGCACTGGGAAGCCTGTCAGAAAGCCTGGGGAGAATTTTGCAGGGGGTCAGCGGGCACGATCGGTGGCGGGTCGGGTGGGAAAATGTTTTCTTTTGACAGCGGGTCGGGACCCCGCTGTCAACCCGCTGCCACGCGCCTTTCCCAAATGTCGGGTCTGTCATCGCTCAGCAGACCCGACACGCAGCGGCAGAGGAGGCAATTCAGGTCATTATGACCTTGTTAACAGAGGGTTAAGAACTATTTTCAGCTCACCTTCAGAGTTTACCACGTCGCCCACAGGGTCCACGCTGCTCGGGGATCACGTCAGGTAAGCAGGGCAGGAGTTGCCATGGAATCATCTCAATACTTAACAGCTGCAAATGTGCTATAAAAGCTCCCATCTCAAGCTGTTTACTTTCCAAGCTCAGAAGCTGTTGCTTACTGCATTTGGAAGACAGATTGAGCTTTACGCAGGCTGCAAGTGTTTGGAGCAAACTCCCTATCCAGTGTCACCTCATTGGAACAACCTCTCTCACCATTGACAGATAGCTTCTGCCATCTCAAGTTCACCTGCCAACTATTACATCAGAATGGGTACAGTTTATACTCTCTCACCTTGGTCCTCAGAATCTGACCACGATCAGCTCCAACACCAGCAGCAACAGGCACACCAGCAGCACCAACAACAACAGCAACCTTCTCCGCAATCAACTGATGCTGCACAGGACACAGGGCATCAGCACCAGACCACATTGCTGCCCAGGACACCAGTAATGGCTTCACCATGGCCAGATTTACTTAACTTGACGCTGTGCACCCTGGCTGCCACATGAAGCACCAGGTTGGCACCACCCCACACCAACACCATAAAGCATCCCTACAATGCCCAAGCCATTCGTTTCACACTCATCAGCATTGCGGGGGGTACCGTTATGTCTCACCATTCACTGCAACTCACTAAGCCACTTCCAAATGTTCACGCAAATCTGTTCAAGAACACAAAGTGTTGAAAATAAAGATTTCAATATTTTACAGCACATTAACAGAAACTTCACATAAACATTGGCTAAAACACCCAAGTGCCTAACCTTGTGTGTTGTTAGTTGGTATGATTGGACTAGGATGAGTGTGAGTGTGAGGGGTGGCGAGTGAGATAAAGAAGTGATAATGTAAATAGAGAGGGATGGGTGGAGATACAAGGTAAGTTGGTGTGAGTAAGGATGTGCAGGAGTAGGGTAGGGAAGGCAGAGTGATGGGGATGTGATGAGTGGCAGGATGAGGTTGAGTTTGGCTTTGCAATAACGTTTCATGATCTACTGAGATCATTGAAAGGTTTGCGCCACTGCAGCCTGGTCCTCCTGATGACATCCCTGCTTGTGCCCTCCTGTGCAATGAGCAACCAGGCTGCGTTGATCTCCTGGGGAGGTCTCTTCCGCCCATTGGAAAGGAAGAGAACCTCCCTGCATGCTGTGACTCCCTCCAAAATCATATGGAGGGAGTCATGGGAGGGTCTGCGTGCAGCCGTGCACCTTTGTGCAGTACTTGTCAGGGGTTTAAGCACCTCAATGCTGTAGAACACTGACAGCTCAAATGTCAAAATTAATTTGCGCATGGTCCCTTTAAGGAAACTGGCTGATGACGTGTCATCGAATGATGTCATGAGACCCGCTTACTTCAATTGGCCGGCAAACGCGCTGGGCGGGCTTAACAAGCCCAATCTGGGGAAAATCATTTTGGACAGTGGGCTGGAGCCAGCAGCGAGGCCGGGACCTGCCACTGACACCACTCACCACGGACCCACCGAGGTTGGAAAATCCAGCCCCCTGTGTTCAATGTCAAGGAGCATGGAAGAGTCCAGCACCAACTTGGCACTGGTCTTTGCGTGGAGCTTGGAGCCCATCCTTCAGAGCATGGAACGAGTAGCCAACTCCATCAACACACCTGTGGAACCAACCATGATGCAGCGTCTAATGGCCTATGTCTCAGCTTCCATTGCATCACAAGCAGCATCCACCCAACGTCTGAGTGCGGCAGTGGAAGTTCAAACTGCTGCCACCATGGTTCTGGATACCAGTGTGCAAAGGGGCTTCCAGGGTGTCACAGCACTCCAGAAATCTGTTCTCCAACAGAGTACTAGGATTGCTGAGGTGTCGGCCCAGGAGAGTGGCAGTGTCTCCATGGAGTATGAACCTGCTGTCCTCTCTCAGGATGACAGCATTCGTGCTCCCACTCCTGCCACCCCACCAATGCCCTTGATGTTGCATGTCAGTCAGCCAGCCAGCCCAGACAGCTGCAGCCCAGGCCGAGATGCGGCATCTGCAGCCTGCCCTTCTAGGCCAAGCGTGCTTGAGGTCGCTTTACAAGGCCATCTGCAATCTTCTCCACTGAAAGTCAGCAGCCTTCAGCCTGCCATGTTGTTTCCAGTGGGATACCATCTCTTTGGAGCACTAGGACAGGCAAAGGTACACGGAGAGGCACTAAGGGATTGCACAATGGTGAGTAGTTTATTTTTGTATGCACTATGGCATGATTGAATTTATAAATTTGGATTGGAATGTGTAATTGTGATGACTTTTATCTTTTGCATTGTGGGAAAGAGGTCAGTGACAGAGGAAAGGTAAGGAGTGTGGGACTGCTGGTGAATGGGGAATTGGGTTAATTTTTGGGGTCTTCATCTCAATTTAATGGTCACCAACTCCTAAATGTTCTCATTGATAATATTCATTAAATCCTAATATCATAAATGCATTCACTTACAGGCTGATCACTGGGTCAGGAAGCGTGACTGCAGTTTCCATTTCTCAGTGAGTAGTTACAGTGCCACCTGTAAGGTTCTCAAAATTCCCACATTCCCCAGAGTTATTAATAAGGGGTACCCTAGACAAAGTGGCTTCTAGACCTCGTGGCAGAAGCCTGCGACATTGAACAGAAACCAGGGCCCTGCAAAAACAGCAGGCCAGGTGACATGCCTGGGTCTGTAAGAGAGTAGCAAAATTCCCAGACCCCCAAAAGACTCGGAGGAAAAGAGAGAGACCCTAAGAAAAGGGGACTTTGGACATTTTAAAACCAATTGAGTGTATTGGACCAGGGACATTTTAAAACATGCCTGGGCAGACCTCAGTACAGGCTGCCAAAGGAGGCGGGGCTGGCCTTTACAGAGACAATGTTGTATATTACAGGTGGTCGACCTGTCTGGGGAACCGGATGACCCCACTCCAGCCCATCAAACTGCTTAGCATTTATACAAAGAAGTAAAGGAATGGAGTCCTCACCAAAACTCCAGGCATATCAGAAAAACATGTATAAAACAAGCCCAAACGCCCAGTCTATTCATACCAAGGCCCAGTTTCGATGGCCCGAAACTCAACACAAATGAACAACCATCAGACCAGCAATCATCCTCCACTTAACAAATATTTAATATCGTTAAAGGCATTCTCCTGCCATTAAAGTTAACGACCTTAATGAGCCCACCAGAATTAAACAAAGCACTGGGAAGATTTGGCGGGCAGATAAGGAACAATCCAACAGTATAACTATAGATACGATAGTATAACTATAGACCTGTGCTGGGACAAGCCAGTTCTACAGAGACAAGAGGCTGGGACAAGCCAGTTCTACAGAGACGAGAGGCTGGGACAAGCCAGTTCTACAGAGATGAAAGGCTGTGACAAGCCAGTTCTAGAGAGAACAGAGATTGCAAGGCAGAGCACAGACTGGCAGTTTTGCAGACTAGCAGATATCAGCAAGAGAGCTACGGAACACGGAACAGCAAAGCCAAGCAGACTACAGTCGACCGAAGCAAGGACGAAACCGACCACATCAGCAGATTCGCAAAGACTGAGCCTGGAGAGCCGCTGAAGTTTTCTGCCACGTACGGGGTACGGCAGCCACCATCCAACACATCGAGCGAATCCCAAAACCACGACCGGCTTAATCGACAGGATTCGACCTGTCCAGAGACCCTTATTGGTGAGCATGATCCCTGGCCCCTCACAGCACACTTAGTTAGATATGGGTAACGGGATTAAGACTGTGATTTTTCTCCCTCGATGTGCCGTGTGTTCCCCATTCCAATTTATGTGTATTTTAGTAAGCCTGTAACTATTCCAGTAATTTTTCAGTGTTGTATCATTCATAAAATAAATTCGAGTTTCTTGTACCAAACCAGTTGTCTACTCCAATTCTGTATCGCCACCTATACCTAAGTCCAGTGTCTAGAACCCAGGGGTGTGGGAGCAATTCGAACCGCTCAGGAATCCAGTCAGAGGCGAGCTGACTACACACAAGCCACCCCCTACAGAAATGGCGACAGCGGCAGGACTCCGGCAACAGGGGTGCGATACAGTAGACACTGGTTCGGGAGAGCAAACCGTAATGGAAGAGAGGATTTCAGACTATGTATTCCGAAAAGTGAATATCACTAAGAAGTGGATCACTAATCTGTTAAGGGCTGGGCGTCCGGTAGATGCTGCAGCTAGATGGACAGAAGGGAAGGATCATAGGAAATCCATAGAGAAGGCAGTCTGGCTGATGTGCTTCAAGAAGCAGATCCAGCTTCTGGACAGGCTCGTGGAGGCACAGGCAGCAGAGATACGGGAGTCAGCCCTGGAAATCCAGGACAAGACTCTAGCAGGGGAAAAGTTGCTGGTAGCGTTACAGGCCCTAAACCAGGAAAGGGTACAGTTAATAGGGGAACATAAGGCCAGGCTGGAATATCTATCGTGCCAAGTCACCGAAGCCAAGAGCAATGAGCTGAGGTTGTGGGAGAAGAATGCCCGCCTAGCAAGACAAGTAAGAGAGCAGGAGGAGAAAGTACAAGACATAAAGGCAGCCTATAGGTTAGCGAGCGAACAGGGGTTTGAAGACGCAGATCATGGCCCCTGCAGGGAACAGATAGAGAATCTGAGCCTTGGCCAAGGAAAATGCTGTGCCTCATAAGTCCGAAGGCAGCCCAGGCGGACGTTACAGGGAACGAGGGGAGAACGGGCCAGACACCAGTGTTAGTGACAAGGGATGACCCGGTTGAGGAACAGGAGGTCCCACGACCACCACCAGTAGCGCCAGGTTTTAGCAAGGTCTGGCAGCAAAGGGGGGTGGAAGCGGAGATGGAACAACCCCCGCAAGAGAGGCTGGAACCAGGGCCAATGTGCCCGGCCCGACAGCGGAGGTTTGGCCCACCCGCTCAAGACGGGGAAGAGGGACCCCTCCAAAACCAATTCGTAGTTCCCTACGGCACCCAACAGCTTAGAGCTATGGTAAGCCACATACCAAAGCTCACGGAAAAGGGGGACCCCTCGGTCCACTTTAGGGAGGTGGAGCAGTCGGCCAGCATCAATGAGTACAATGATGCCGAGCAGGCCAAAATGCTGCTGTTCTCCCTGGAAGGTAAGCTCCTCCAGTCCCTTTCTGACTGGTGAAAGAAGGGACAGTATGAATATGGGGAACTCAAGGAGGAAGTTCTTGAGGCCATGGGGATGAATGAGGGAAGTCCTTTCTCCCAAGTGGAGAAGACCGTGCAGATCGCGGGAGAAACCCCGCAGGTTTTCGTGGACCGGTTGTGGCTGGTGTACAGGAGTGCCTGTGGTGGGGCTCCCGACCGAGCTGACCTAAATCAGGATGAGTTGGCCCACTGGCTCCGTTGCCTGGTGGCAAACAGCTTGCCACAGGTCAGGGCCAAGGCGGAAGCCTGGTTTGACCCTAAGAATCCCCTGACTACCGAACTCACGGTGATCAGACAGTTGACCCTAGCCTACAGGAATGGTAGGGGAACCGATGCACACCCAACTAAGGGGAAGGTGCACGAAGTAAAACCCGGGCAGGGTAGGAAGGAATGGCATCAGGAAGGGAATAACCCTTCCAGCAAAAAGCTTAATTGTTACGGGTGTGGGAAGGATGGACACTGGAGGAAGGAATGCAAGAACCCTTGGAAGGATAACAAGGGAAAGAATTCCTCAGCCCCCGCCCAAAGGACAGAGTTGGGGATCCCTCCCGCCACAGTCGAGTCATTTTTGGACGCGCTGAGGACCCTATTGACGGGCCCAGGGAAGGTCGCAGCCACTACTGGTGCTCCGACCCCATCAGCCCCATCCAACCCACGATCCTGACTAGAGCCAGCGCAGCCTGTTTACCTGTGTTCCCTGCAGTACGACTTATGGAAGAGACCCCTCATCGAGATGGAGGTAGAAAAGGTAAAGGGGACCTATCTGTTGGATACGGGGGCATCATGCACCGTGATCCATTCAGATAACCCCACCACCTCACCCCTATCTAACGCGGTCCCATACAGTCTGTCGGGATTCACTGGTAGGGAACAGGCAGGCTCATTTTCCATCCCGCTGTCCATTCGCTTAGGAACACTCCGCTCTAAGTGGACCTGTGTCCTAATGAAGTGAGAGGTGGAGGGTGGAAAGGGGATCCTGGGAGCCGACTTTATTGTAGGCCACGGGATCCTGGTGGACTTAAGAAATCATTGCCTAGGGGGGACAAGTACAGAAAAGGAAGGCGGGGTAGTGGTCATCCCAGGGAAAGAGGGGAAGGGGACCCTGTGCACCATGAAACCTAAAGAGGGTTACAACCTCGAGCTCATGGTCAGTAACACCCCAAAGGAGTTTCAGGCATTTGTGCGAGCCCACCTAGACACATTTGCCACACACAAGCACGACTGTGGGAGGGTCAACGGGTTTGAGGTCAGTGTAGACGGGGACCCCATGGCCCGACCACAGAAACAGTATAACTTCCCCAGGGAAGCGGAGCCAGACATGGAAGTAGCCATGTCCTCCTTAGTACAGCAGGGGGTCCTGAGACCGATAGCCACCCACGTAAACTCTCCACTGTGGCCGGTTAGAAAGCCGGACATCTCCTGGAGGGCCACGGTGGACTGTCGGGTGCTCAACAGTAACATCCCAGCCTGTGCACCCACAGTAGCAGCAGTTGCCGACCTGATAGGAAGTATCCCAGCATCCGCGACCACTTTCACGGTGCTGGACATTTCCAAAGGGTTTTGGTCCATCCCGTTAAGGAGGGAGGATCAGTACAAGTTTGCCTTTACTTTTAAAGGGCAGCAGTACACGTGGAACTGTTTGCCTCAGGGCTTCCACAATAGCCCTAGCATTTTCCATCAATGCATGGCAAACAGTTTAAAGGGCTTCAACCAGCCCAGGCAGCTGGTACAGCATGTGGATGACCTGCTCCTATTTACGGATTCAAGAGAGGAGCATGGCCCACTACTGGCCGAACTGTTGGAGTTGCTCAGGCAGGAGGGTTTCAAAGTAAACCCGAAGAAAGCGCAGATCGGCCAGCAGGAGGTGAAATTCCTGGGCCTGACAAAACGCGCTGGGGAAAGGGCCATAGACAAAGCTAGAAGGGAAGCGGTACAGGAGTTACCAGTCCCCAGCACAGTCAAGGGAGTGCGATCTTTTCTAGGGCTAACAGGGTATTGCAGGGATTTTATTGAGGACTATGCAGCCAAAGCAGCCCCTCTGCTCCGACTCCTGCACAAGGGTGTAGAGTGGACTTGGGATGAGGGTTGCCAGGCAGCATTTGTCAGGCTCAAGGAGGATCTGCAGACCGCACCAGCTCTAGGGGTTATAGATGGGGGGAAGGCGTTCTTCCTGGAGGTAGCAGCCAGCGGGGACAGCCTGAGTGCTGTGCTGCTCCAAGAGTGGCATGGCAGGCTGAGGCCGGTGGTCTACTCCTCCAGGATACTCACTGATGTGGAGAAGAGCTACTCCAATTGTGAGAGGCACCTCTTGGCCACATATTGGGCTGTGAAAAGATCGCTGATCTTCACAGGCAGCTCTCCCATCACCCTCCTCACCCATCACACGCCCACCCAGATGCTCCTGGACGGGAGAATCAAGGATGGGACAGTGAGCAGTGCCCGCATTGCTCGCTGGACCCTGCTCCTCTCACAGATGGACCTAAGGGTGGAAGGTCTCTGCGAGCCAAAGCTCGCAGCTAACCTGGTATATCCTGGAACAGCCTACTGGTGTTCCATAGAAGGGGTTTGGGAAGTAGACATAGGTTTGCGGGCCGGGATACACCCTACAGGCCGCGAAATCTATGTGGACGGCTCCAGCACAGTATCTGCTGGCGAGCGACTCACAGGGTGTGGAGTTTATGACCCAGCGGCAATCATTGCCCTGGCAATTAAGCTCCCCAGCACCATGAGCGCCCAGCAGGCTGAACTGTCCACGGTAGTGTACGTCGTTACACACCCCGAAATCTTCCCCACCCCATACACGATTTGCTCGGACAGTATGTTCATGTGCAATTCGTGTACGGAGTACCTGGCCATCTGGTCCCGTCGCGGATACACCTCCGCTGAAGGGAGACCCCTCACGGTGAGATCCCTGCTGGAGAAAATCTTAGCAGCAGTGGGGGAGGAAGGGGAGGTTTTTATCCATAAGGTGAAAGCCCATTCCTCCGCGGAACCCCGTAGTCAGGGCAACCAGCAGGCCGACATGCTAGCTAAGGAGGGTGCCCGCACAGGCACTTTCTGGGACCCATATGGGTCCAGTCCTATAGCAGCAGTCAGGTGTAGGAATGGGACACAAGGGAGTGCAGGGGTAGCTTTAGCCCCGGACCTCAAGACGGTCCAAACTCAAGACCCTGTCCTCAAGGCAGTCCTCAGTGCAGTGACTGAGGGAAAAAGGGTAGAGGGCCCTTACGGCACAGCAGCCCTCTCCGTGAAGGAAGGCATGCTCTTTAGGGGAGAACAATGGGTGGTACCACAGCAGCACCGGAGGGAATTCCTTCAACTGGCCCATGAGGGTCCAGGAGCGCGGCATCCCGGGCCGGAGACCACCTGGCAGGCGGGATGGTGGCCAGGACTCAGGGAAGATGTCCGCGAGTTCTGCGCCAGCTGTCTGGTGTGTGCTGCTAACAACCCGGACCCCCACAAGAGGAAGGTACCTATGGGACACCTCAGGAGGGTAGAGGGACCATGGCAGTCGATCCAGGTCGACTACATCGGGCCCCTGCCCACCGCCCAGGGAGGCTATAAGTACTGCCTAGTCCTGGTAGATGTGTTCACCAAGTGGGTAGAAGCCTACCCCTGCTGAACAGCCACTGCTCTGGGTACAGCCAGGATCCTGGTCAGGGAGGTGTTCTCGCGATGGGGGCTACCGCAGTATGTGGAGTCTGTTGGTGAAAAATTAATTCACTCGAGTCTGTCTCAAAGCAAAAGATCACAGTTTATTATTCAAAGGGCTCTGGGAGAAGAATCATAGCCTCGCGGTCTAGTGACCAGCTTTTCAATTTAATAGTGGCAGCCAAGCTTCTTTATACACTTCAAAAAGCCAGAAAATACAAACATCAGCACAGTTATTACATCATGAGCGACCCTTAGGGTCTCTAAAAACAACCTGATTAGAATCTTACAATGTTAGTGAAACCCATTCTAGTTCTGCTTTTTGTCTGATAGTGGTTAGCCATCTACGCTGCAAGGTTTTATTCTTGCGCCATATAGCTTCGATCAACCTGAGTTGTCTGTTTGTAACTGGACACCATTCGAGGTTAGTTTATTATAGACAACAATGATTCACGTTTTGTTCTGCAGTGTCTGCATTATCTATACTGCAGACCAAGCAAGCTGGTCTTTATCTAATTATACCCATCTCCATCGGCTTGTAGCCTTCAGGAGATACTTTGACCTTTACTCTAGTCCTTTAAGCAGTTCAACTAATCTTAAACATTACAACTGATTTGCCCTTACATTATTACAATTAATTTTTTACCCTTACAGTCCCTCCTATTGGTCCCTGGCCAAAGCTTGATTTGTCCTGGGGACCATCACACCATGGTTATAACGGCGGCACACAGTTCCTTATGCTCTGTTGACGAGATCTTTTGATGATGTTATTGTTGTTTCACAGTCCAATGTGAATGAGAACGCGCTCGGGAGAACGAGAGAGAAAGACACCCCGGAAGAGGTTGAGCTGCACAGTCCAGTCACATCATGACTGTTGAGCTATTCGTACCATTTAGGTTAGCGTTCTTCCGCTCACCTTCCATTTTTTTATCCTCCGTCCTCCGCCTGACTTGTCATGAACCTGTCCTTCTCTTTGAAATATCGATGATCCATTTCTTCCGTGTGTAGACGTATTCCTTGTAGCTTAAAGTTGTTCCCTTCTTCATCTGTTTGTCTGTTTCTTCTTGTGCCATATGCCGCAACCAATGGTTTGTCCCTACTCTACTCTATCTCTAAAGTTTTACATATGCATTAATACAAACGTTACCCGCGCGTAAGCATTTTCCTTTCTTAGATAAACAGAGATCTATCTTTTATGTTACGATGCACCTGCCCCACTGGTGCTGCTGGAACAACATCTTTTGCCATTTGGGCGCAGCAACATTTCAACAATAAAACCAGACCATACATCACTAATATTATAACAAAGAACAAAATCAATCCTTGTACTACTGATGTCCCGAGTGATCCCAACCATCCAGTTGCCCAGCCCCAAAGGGTGGATGCCGGAGGTTGTTTTAACTTTTTTACTTCTTCCTGTATGTGTTCTGCCAAGTTAGTTATTTCTTCTGAGCTGTCTGGTATGTAGGTACAACATTCTGTACCTATTAGGGCACAGGTTCCCCCTTTTTCCGCCAACACATAGTCAAGGGCCATCCGATTTTGAGGACATGTTAATGGATTCCCTTGCCAATTTACACGTAACTCTCTTTTGGCCCGTGGGGGTACTCTAGCCTGAGTCCCCCCCAGGGCTACATATTATGTTTACACAAACAAGCAAACTACACATGATATCGCATAACACGTTCATCTTATCACTTTATGTTAACAATGTCCCAAAGGTTATATCGCCAACCTAACCACTTTGTTGCTTGTAAATTCTATTTTCCTGTGGGGGTGAATAGAATATTGTTATTAAGCTGGTTCCTCGATCATAATCATTTGGATTCCCTCCTCCTGTTCGACCGGTTGGAGTTGATGGGATTGCTCCCATACATGCTTCCGGATACATCCCATGGTGTATCCCATCAGGATAATGCATATTGTCCATACCAATGTTCGCACCAGCACCCACTCCCATTCTTTGTATTGTCTAGCGTATTCTTCACTTTCTACAAAAGGTACTTGTTCTGGTGTAGCCATTCTTAAATTGGTGAAGGGTCATTGGCTTTCAGCTGTGTCCAGTGCTTCCATCGTCCCATGCCCTTTACATCAATGCAAGCACCCGTATCCCCACTAATTAAAATCTGATATGGTCCTGACCATTTTGGGGCGAACCCGGGTTTTCCTGGTAGATTCTTAACCATTACCTTGGTCCCCGCTGGAGGGATATATGGAAATGCGGTCAATTCCAAATCTTTATCTCTTTCTTCCTGTCTTTCCCTAGTTTGCTGTTTCATTTCTTTTAATTGGTTACTCATTTCCAGGACATATCTGCGGAGTTTATCCTTTAGGGGACCCACATCTTCTCCTCCAGTCATTATACCATGGGGGAGCTGCATTGCCCTCCCCGTCATTAGCTCATATGGTGATAGGCCCGTGGTTCGATTTGGGGTGGCTCTTAGTTTCATTAATACTGTGGGTAGCACATCCACCCACCGTTGCTGTTTTTCCCCCAATGCTTTGGCTACTGCTGTTTTTAAGGTGCGATTCATTCTTTCTACCATTCCAGAACTTTGAGGATGGTATGGGATGTGGAATTTCTGTTTTATTGACCATCCATCTGCATATATTCTTTACTACTGCTCCCATAAAATGAGTTCCCTGATCTGAGTCGATTTGGTACTCCCCATCTGGGAATTACCTCCTCTGCCATTATTCGTGCTACGGTGGTGGCAGTACAGTCCCGAGTAGGGAATGCCTCGACCCACCTGGTAAACTGATCTATTATTACTAGGCAATATTTCTTCCCCCTAGACGTGGGGAGGGGTCCAGTGAAGTCGATTTGTATATTTTCCCATGGGCCCCTTGGCCGTGGTTGGTGGGCCATTCGAATCTTAACAGGTCATCCTGGGTTGTGCTGCACACATGTAATACAGCGTTGGCAATATTTTGCCACATCTCTCCCCAGCCCAGGCCACCACCATTCTTTACTAATTAGTTCAATCATTGACCCCCTTCCTGTATGGGCGCTTCCATGATGTAGTTCTAAAAGTATCTGTCTGATACACGCGGGGGCTATCACCTTTCCATTCTTTCGCCATATTGCCTCTTCATCTGGTCTACCCCCTACTCGGTACCATTCCTGTCTTTTGTCTTCTGGGGCGCCTACATGCAATTTATTGATATCTATTTCCTCTACCTGTGCACTAGCTACGTTCCCTTCAACCATTTCTTGTTCAAGAGCTCGCTGTGCTGCTAGATCAGCGGCCTGGTTCCCCTTTTGCTCCTGATTCTGTATCTTCTGGTGCGCTTTGATTTTTATTACTGCAGCTTGTGCTGGGGCTTTTGTGGCCTCCAAGAGGGCCTCTATTCGCTGCTGGTGTTTTATGTGATCCCCTCCGGTTGTCACAAACCTCCTTCTCCCCCAAGCTGTCATATAATCGTGTACCACTCCGAATGCATATCTACTATCCGTGTAGATGTTTACTGTCTTTCCCCTTGCTAATTCTAGTGCCTTTGTTAACGCTACTATCTCGGCTACTTGTGCCGACAAACCTCTGTCTAACCTTCCCGACATTTCTGTTTCCAACTGACCATTTACGACTGCCCATCCTGTCCGGGGAGATCCCTCTACATATTTCCTTGACCCATCTATGTACAGTGTCATCTGAGCTTCCTCCAGCGGTTCGTCCTGCACGAGGGTTTCGTTTAGTTCCCCCTCCGTCTCTGAGCACTGATGGGGGCTTCCCTCACTCAGGATGCCTTCCGCGGGGTTTTCCCCTGTATCCCGAATTATCTTAACTGTCTGGTCTATCGGCAGTAGGACTGCTTCCCATCGAGCTTGCCGCATATTGGAAACTGACCGTAGTTTCCCGGTATTTAACATCTCTACCAGTGTATGCCGAGTGTGTAAGACGATATCCCCTGTCATCACGGTTGGTTTGCTACTCTAACTCTGCATCTCTGTCCTACATTATTCTTAGCGCATATTATACAACGGTGACAATACTTCGCCACCTCTCGACCCATCTTTGGCCACCACCAGTACTGTGTCAGTAGGTGCAACATGTTACTTCTGCCGGTATGTGTTACACCATGGTACAGCCCCATCAGTTGTTGTCTACAAATTCCATCTCGTAACTGTGCGCCAGCTTGTTTCCATCTCTCCTTTTCCTCTTTACCAGTATTTTCTTGTACCTCCACTATATTCACTTCCTATACCCCACTGGCTGTCATGACCATATTTATCTCGTGTTTAAACGCGGCTTCTGGTTTAAGTTCCTCCGCGGCTAGTTTTGCGGCCAAATCTGCATACCGATTTCCTATGGGAGCCTGATCCTGGGGCTCCTATGAGTCCATGTCTATCTTCGTGTGGGCCTTTATTTTAATTACTGCGGTTTCTAAAGGTGCCTGTGTCGCCTTAACTAACCTTTCTATTAGCTTTCCATGTTTTACTACCTTTCCAGTGGAGGTCATATAACCCCTTCTGTTAATATTCCGGATACTGGGTTTATTCCAGTATGTTTTTGTATTATTACTGATCCATCTCTTGGTCAGAGGATTGTTTCCCACTTTGCTTTCCGGCTATCTGATATAGTTCTGTTTAAGAGCCCAAGGGATTAATTTATCAAATCTTAATTTTCCTTCCATCACTGTGGGGAAATACTAACTTAAAATTAAGACACTTAAATTTAATAATGTCCAATATCTTTAAATTTCGTTCAGCCATACTAAAGTTGTTTCTTACAACTGGAGAAAAATTAGTTTTTCACATTTAAACAAATTGCTTTGGAGGATTCCACCATAGCAACCGTGACTCCAAGGTTAAATCTTAGACTGAAACTTAATCTTTTGTTAAACAAACTTTTTGTTTTTCTTCTCAGTTTTTACACACCAGCTTAACTTAAATTGTAGTTTGAAGTTTTGTTTAAATTCTGGGTGCACAATCTTATTCAATGCGGTCTACACAAATTTACACCAACCAGAATTTCACCGTGTCCACAATGAAAGTCTGGTTTTAATAGGTTAATTCACCTCTAACTCCAATTCAATCCAGATCAATTTTTTTTAAACTAACCAGTATCACTTGGAAAAGAAAGAAACCACATTAACAAAGAAACAATTACTCATGCCTTGTAAACATTCAAATTCATTTTCTTCCAGGCACATTGGCAACTGTGACTTCAAGGCTGAAGCTTATCTTTTGTAAAACAATTAACAAACTTAAAACAACACACACTTGTCCGTCATTCAAGACAGGTCTTCAAAGGGTTAAACAGCTTTTAGCTCTCTGTACAAAAGAGTGGGTGGAGCTAAAACAAAAATGACTTCCACTTTTTTAAAGACAGACTTTCAGACAAAAGGAAAACTGTAACTTCTTAAACATTCACAGTCAGAAAAACTTCACTCTTTAACACACACTTTCACTTAAACTGAGATCCCAACATTTTTTAAGGTTTCTGTCACTCAGCAAATCTTGAGTTTTATTTGTCTCGGCACAGACATTAATAACTTCCATGTCGGTTTGTTTCCTGACTCATACCCTTTAAACATTCATCTTCCCTTGGTTAATTGTTGTCAGAGGTACATCTCTTCCTTACTCCCGCAGACTGAGACCGCACTTGCAACCTGTGTTGTCAGAGGTACGTCTCTTCCTTACTCCCGCAGAGTGAGACCGTACTTGCAACCTCCTTTGTATAATAATAGCTCTTGTTCTACTTCAAGAATTCTTTCATTTTTACTTGCACCTTATTAGTTACTGTGACCAACTGGTGTACTAGTAACACCCCCGCCTTTTTTGCCTTTTTCTGTTTTTGACCTTCCCACCACTCTCTTTGTGCCTTCGGATTCTGGAGCGGGTCCCACCTCTCCTTTCTCATCTTATCAACTATACCCTTCCGGTCGTCTGCATAGAACCTAGTAAGGGATCCTGCTGGTCCCCATTCTATTTCTTTCCCTGACGCCATATATAGTCCAACTTTCAGTCTTACCAAATGCGGAGTTCCTCTAATCGGGTTAGTTCTTGATACCTTAAAAGACTTTAAGCGGTTACGTAGTCACAGCACACACACACACACACATATATTTATTGACTTCACAATCCCAGGGTGCTTTGGTTCTCTACGCCTACTTAATCCTGGCCATTACATGGGGCCCAATCGCCCTCTTAATTCTGGCTCAGGCTAGGTGTGTGAGACAGGCGCCCTCCTTGTCCGTGTTGATCAGTCAATCACTCATACCTTCACGACATTTATCGCTACACAGTGTTCCCTTAGTACACGCAATCCACACTCACACAACTGTGTTCTCCTACCTCTCACAGACTTTCACTTGATTCGTGATGCTATGCAACTGTCTCTCCGCCGTCCCAAGTGACTCAATTTCTGGACGGTCAAAATTTGCCTTCTCGTCCGGCTTCACTGGTACGGGCGGTCTTTCAGTCCCGGAGCATCCTGCTGACTACGTCAATTGTTGGTGAAAAATTAATTCACTCGAGTCTGTCTCAAAGCAAAAGATCACAGTTTATTATTCAAAGTGCTCTGGGAGAAGAGTCATAGCCTCGCGGTCTAGTGACCAGTTTCTCAATTTAATAGTGGCAGCCAAGCTTCTTTATACACTTCAAGAAGCCAGAAAATACAAACATCAGCACAGTTATTACATCATGAGCGACCCGTAGGGTCTCTAAATACAACCTGATTAGAATCTTACAATGTTAGCGAAACCCATCCCCTACTTCTGCTTTTGTCTAATAGTGGTCAGCCATCTGCGCTGCAAGGGTTCATTCTTACACCATATGGCTTCGATCAACCTGAGTTGTCTGTTTGTAATTGGACACTATTCAAGGTTAGTTTATTATAGACAACAATGATTCACATTTTTGTTCTGCAGTGTCTGCATTGTCCAAACCGCAGACCAAGCAAGCTGGTCTTTATCTAATTATACCCGTCTCCATCGGCTTGTAGCCTTCGGGAGATACTTTGACCTTTACTATAGTCCTTTAAGCAGTTCAACTAATCTTAAACATTACAACTGATTTGCCCTTACATTATTACAATTAATTTTTTACCCTTACAATGGGGCTTGAAACCAACATGAACTGGAGAACATCACAAAGGAAAAGGAGACACAGTGGATTACAAAATTAAAAACACAGTTACCAAATATAATGCAGGAAAACTACAACACTAACACCAACCCGAACCCTATTTCACAAACCCAACACTAACCCCAAACACCAACCCTAACCCTATTTCACAAACCCTAGCACTAACCCCAAACACCAACCCTAACCCTATTTCACTAACACTAACCCCGAACACCAACCCTAACCCCATTTCACAAACACTAACACTAACCCCAAACACCAACCCAAACCAAACCCTATTTCACAATCACTAACACTAACCCCAAACACTAACCCTAACCGAACCCTATTTCACAAACACTAACACTAACCCCAAACACTAACCCTAACCGAACCCTATTTCACAAACCCAACACTAACCCCAAACACCAACCCTAACCCTATTTCACAAACCCTAGCACTAACCCCAAACACCAGCCCGAACCCCATTTCACAAACACTAACACTAACCCCAAACACCAACCCTAACCCCATTTCACAAACACTAACACTAACCCCAAACACCAACCCGAACCCATTTCACAAACACTAACACTAACCCCAAACACCAACCCTAACCCCATTTCACAAACACTAACACTAACCCCAAACACCAAACCGAACCCATTTCACAAACACTAACACTAACCCCAAACACCAACCCGAACCCATTTCACAAACACTAACACTAACCCCAAACACCAACCCTAACCCCATTTCACAAACACTAACACTAACCCCAAACACCAACCCGAACCCATTTCACAAACACTAACACTAACCTCAAACACCAACCCTAACCCCATTTCACAAACACTAACACTAACCCCAAACACCAACCCGAACCCATTTCACAAACACTAACACTAACCCCAAACACTAACCCTAACCAAACCCTATTTCACAAACACTAACACTAACCCCAAACACTAACCCTAACCGAACCCTATTTCACAAACACTAACACTAACCCCAAACACAAACCCTAACCAAACCCTATTTCACAAACACTAACACTAACCCCAAACACTAACCCTAACCGAACCCTATTTCACAAACACTAACACTATCCCCAAACACTAACCCTAACCGAACCCTATTTCACAAACACTAACACTAACCCCAAACACTAACCCTAACCGAACCCTATTTCACAAACCCTATCACAAACCCCAAACACAAACCCTAACCCATTTCACAAACACTAACACTAACCCCAAAAACCAACCCTAACCCCATTTCACAAACACTAACACTGACCCTAAACACCAACACTAACCGAACCCTATTTCATAAACTCGAGAAATGAGAATATAAACAGGAGAGGTGTGGAAGTGCATTTTGTGTCTCAGACACAAAATGGCTTCCTAGAGACAAAGAGTGATACAAAATGGCCGACTCTGACTTGTTTGGGAAAAGATAAAGTTGTTATGTTTCTCATGGAGATGAATTTAAACTTTGCAGACTATGCTGTCTGCAAAGTCTGCTAGTACAGAGAAAAAAAAGGCTTCTTCTAATCAACTTGAGATAACCAAGGACTAGTGAAGTAAACAGCCAGTGCCTTGGCCTTGGTGGGAGAAGAAGAACAGATAGATAGACTCCATTTTGTAGAGATTAGCTAGTCTCATCGTAAGGCATTTCTTATGTGTTTTTTTAACTTTTAACTTAGCTTACCTTATACAACATGTCATGTGATATGGGAAGCTTGTGTTTTCAGTGTACAAGATCTTCCATTTTCTGTGATTCTTCAGTGTGTCATCGTAGCTATTTGACTACGGTTGCATTCTCCTTGCAAGCAAGTAAATAATAAAGCCTACCTTGACGATACTTTATGTTTCAAGAGTCTTACTCGGAAGTCAAAACTTCGACAGAGGGCATTTACACCACTGCCCGCATTCCCTACCCTAACCCTAAACCGGTCACCGCCGACAATGGGTGTTGGCCACCACACTGCCCAATGAGGGCCGTGACCAATTCAAATGGCCGCATTGGACTTTAAATAATTTTATTGTACTGCATTTTTTGTTTTCATTAATATATTTGAAACTTTTATTAAAAATCAAGACCACAATAAACTGACAGCAAATCAAATATGAAATAAGTGAAGGTTTGAATGCAAGTGTAAGGAACATTAGAGCATCTTCACCGCCCCCCCCCACCCCCACAACAAGGGGAAACAGCCCACCCCCCACAGGGAGACACAGCCGCCCCCACCCCCCACAGGGAGATATAGCCCCCCTACTACCAGGAGACATAGCCACCCTCTCACCGAGTGCCAGCTCCTCCCTCAGGCAGTGGTGTGAAGCCCCCTCTCTCTCCCTCAGACAGGCAGTGGTGTGAAGTCCCCTCTCCCTCCCTGAGACAGGCAGTGGTGTGAAGCCCCCTCTCCCTCCCCGAGACAGGCAGTGGTGTGAAGTCCCCTCTCCCTCCCCGAGACAGGCAGTGGTATGAAGCCCAATCTCCCTCCCTCAGACAGGCATTGGTATGAAGCCCACTCTCCCTCCCTCAGACAGGCAGTGGTGTGAAAGCCCCTCTCTGTCCCCGAGACAGGCAGTGGTGTGAAGCCCCCTCTCCCTCCCCGAGACAGGCAGTGGTGTGAAGCCTCAACTCCCTCCCCGAGACAGGCAGTGGTACGAAGACCCCTCTCCCTCCCCGAGACAGGCAGTGGTGTGAAGCCTCAACTCCCTCCCCGAGACAGGCAGTGGTGTGAAGCACCCTCTCCCTCCCCGAGAGAGGCAGTGGTGTGAAGCCCCTCTCCCTCCCCGAGACAGGCAGTGGTGTGAAGCCCCCTCTCCCTCCCCGAGACAGGCAGTGGTATGAAGCCCCCTCTCCCTCCCCGAGACAGGCTGTGATACGAAGCCCCCTCTCCCTTCCCGAGACAGGCAGTGGTGTGGGATTCTCTCCTTTCTTTTGTTATATGAAAGTTACCTTGTAAACTAATTGCAGCACTTCTTTCTCTAATGTTAAAACACTGTATAAGCTACCTAGCCTGGAAATCATTTGTTTCTGAAATTGGAATTGATAAGATAAATTGATAGAAATGAAATTGAACATTGACAAAACCTATCAGTTCAACAGTACTGCTGTTTGGATTTTGGGATAATGTTGTAATAACAAAATGGACTCAGGCACTGTATATTGGATTACTTTTGGGAAAATAAAAGATCCTCTAAAATAATGATAAATAAAAAGTGTTAATAACTTGGACCTAGTGAGAATGTTTGATCTATGTTTTCAATCTTAAATATTGTACTGGACAGTAAAGTTCCTCCAGGGCTCATGAATGAGATATGAATGGTAATTAATGGGATGTGTAAAATGGAGAGAGGAAGTGATTGAGGGTGTAAGATTGAAACAGGAGAATTACACTGCTGAATGGGAATTTTAAAAACTTTCTAGTGAAAGTCAGGAAAGTGTAGTTAAGAATAGTACATTGATAGCTTTCTCTTGGAGACATTTGTGTCCCTGCCTATAATGAACTTTTAAGAAAACTGAATTTGATAGCCTGGCCACTATCCAAGACATCGGGACCATGCGGTGGAAGATGAACAAAGACCTCCAGACAATCTTTTGATAAGATCACCTGAAAGCCCGAGAAAGGCTTGTATCGGATGGCACATGTGGCATAATATGGAGATACCGGTATGAGTGTGCAAATGTGATTTGTTACGTATGAAGCAATTACCATCTGGAAATGTATGTTGAATTTGCACTGAAGAACGGGTCTCAGACATGCTCAGTTACTTGACAACAGCAAGACATGAAATGGTTAATGTGGCTCAGGAGAGCGAGACAACTTTTAAAGCACTGACACATACTCCATCGAGAAACTATCTAATTAATGAAACAGAATAGAGTTGAACACACTGGTACCTGTTAGAGGGATTGGAAATTGAAGTTGAAGTGGAGAGTTACCTGGAATCTGGATTGGGACAATTGAGGGCTAAGGAGAAATCATGTTTAGTAAGAACTATCCACAATATGGATACGAGTAAAAGAGCGATCTGGAGAATCTTTTAAGTCCATGATTTGTTGATTAGATGTTAAACTGTAATGTTGCTTGAAATGATTGTAAGACTGAATTTAACTGTGACTGTAATAATTGTGTTTTGTAGGTAACAGAGCGTGGGAAAAACCAGTGCGAATCCAGTATGAGGTGGTTTTGGTGGTGCCTCCTGTGTCACTACTACCGCAACTACTATGCTTTACGGGTCTAACAGGACCTGTCCTATCAACCAACACATTTTACATAATATCGAAACCTATGCTCAAGTGAAACTGACAGTAAATGAGGTACTTAAGTATGAGCTGCACAATTATGTGGCACAATTCGGATACGACATTCCCCTGTTGTCTAAGGTTATCAGTGAGCTCATGATGCGACTGAACTCCTCCCTAAAGCATTTTTATTTTCTGAAGGAAGACAACTCGAGAATAGATATTGAAATTGACAGCATAGGGGACAACTCACACTGGTGGGATATTGGGCTTAATACATCAGCACACCCTTAGATTTGTATTATTTCACATGCTCTGGTAGTCTCCAACTTGTAATGATAGTGTATTTGATATATGTAACCTATGTAGTAAGACTTTGATACATAAGCCAATTGGGTACTCATGCCCATGACTAACCAGCACTAACAAATTAATTGAGCACACCGGAAGAGAAGATCCGAAGCAACGTAGAGGAGACCCCAGGCGGGGTAACATCAGGAAAGATAGAAGAAACAGAGGATACCCCAGGCGGGGCAGAATTGGAACACCGGAACAGTGAATTGAATTTGAGTAAGAGGTCAGAGGTTGCTCCTTCTCCTCAAAGAAATGGACTGTAAGGAAGGGAGAAATCTTCAAGACTCCCTACTAACTAACGCCCAAGTTGAGAGAGCAATAAGAACTAGCTAGATTAGTCAAGAGCCGATTGTGAGAAGTCAATAAGGATTATTTCCTTCTCAAAGAAGGGAATTGTAAGAAATAGATGTTAGATTCAAAGATGGGTTTTAATTCTTAGAACAGAAACTGACAACATGCAGCCAGGAACAGATAGCAGAAATGCCAGCAAGGTCGAATATCAAGCATCAAAAGACAAATAGAAGTCATAAGGGAATCGTAAAATGCAAAACAACACAGGGTGGTGGATAATATTTTAAAAAATGGAGTCGAAAAATTAAATTTTGAAGGACTTACACAATGAAGCTGTTACTTATATTTTGCATATTAATCGGACTGATACGCATGACGTGCCAAAGAGGTGGGGAAGGATCCCGAAAGAAACGAGAATTACACGTTAACACTTTTTTGTACATGTCTTACGAGCATGATCAGCCCAATTATAATCATACTCGAACACCCCCGTTTCTTGTATTAACTAATACCTCAGGAGTCGGTAGACCACAAGGGGCATTATGTTTTAAAAAGCAGGCTACAGTAAGCAGGATGCAGGATGAAAAGAAAGTCGGAGAGAGTTCCTGTAATCAAACAGTCATGTGGCAACCACCAATTCCTGGCCTGCTTGAGCAGGGATTTTTTCAATTTGACTGGAGTAAAGTAAATAATAAAACCAGTAGGTCCCCCTGGACAGGCGACCCTATCCGAATATGGATGGGAGGAGAGGGTAACTTGACGGCCTATAATTGCACTTATTTTATATGCGGGAACAAGGCTTATCCATGGTTGCCACATAACTGGACAGGGTCCTGCTATTTGGGTTATGTAGTACCTTATATCCACATTTTAGACAATATAGGAGAACATTATGAATTCCAAAGAAGTAAAAGAGAGATAGCAACTTATGAAAGAGTCTTTGGAGTATTAATAGCCCCATACGGAATAGGGAAGTTAATGGGAGAAGTAAACGAGCTAGCAGATCTGATAGAAAAAGTGGCAAATGAAACTGAGGAAGCATTGTCCGAAATGAGTGCTGAAATGTTAGCTATAAGAGTAATGACACTGCAGAATCGAATGGCATTAGATTATCTGTTGGCAAATAAAGGAGGAACTTGTGCTTTGATAGGGAGTGAATGTTGTACCTATATCCCAGACAGTTCAGAAAATATAACTAACATAGTTAAACACATAAGAGATGCAGTGAGTCAGTATAAGAATCCAAAGAGCCAAGGATGGTTTGACTGGATACTGGGAGGATGGCTGGGATCAATGGGACAAATATTATTGTATGGATTAGTAGTAATGGTAGCAGTAATTCTGTTTGTCACAATGATTAAATGCTGTTGTAATAGGCTAGGTAAGGCAGTTATACCTGGAGGAAGTATGATGGTACAGAGGGAAGTAAATGAAGAAGAAGAGAAGAACAGTCCCCTAGGGGAAGAGCTAAGGCGATTGGGTAAGATTTTTAAGGATTAGATGACCAAGATGATGCCAGTTACAGTGGCCAAAATTAAGACAAGACAAATTAGAATTGAAAGAATTACATGCCCAACCCTAAGGATAGACAGAAAGGAGAGACGATCTTAAATAAGGTCAGCCATCAATACAGGTATAATCCCGAGGATGGTTAAAACAGAAAAGAAGTTGGCATCCCTGGCCAAAATCCAAATTTGGTACAGGAACTGACAGGAGAGACCGAAAGGGTTAAATTGAGCTATTTTGTCCTAGAAGGACAAAAAGGGGGTAATGTGGAAGTGCATTTTTTGTCTCGGACACAAAATGGCTTCCTAGAGACAAAGAGTGATACAAAATGGCCGACTCTGACTTGTTTGGGAAAAGATAAAGTTGTTATGTTTCTCATGGAGATGAATTTAAACTTTGCAGACTATGCTGTCTGCAAAGTCTGCTAGTACAGAGAGAAAAAAAGGCTTCTTCTAATCAACTTGAGATAACCAAGAACTAGTGAAGTAAACAGCCAGGTGCCTTGGCCTTGGTGGGAGAAGAACAGATAGATAGACTCCATTTTGTAGAGATTAGCTAGTCTCATCGTAAGGCATTTCTTTTGTGTTTTTTTAACTTTTAACTTAGCTTACCTTAAACAACATGTCATGTGATATGGGAAGCTTGTGTTTTCAGTGTACAAGATCTTCCATTTCTGTGATTCTTCAGTGTGTCATCGTAGCTATTTGACTACGGTTGCATTCTCCTTGCAAGCAAGTAAATAATAAAGCCTACCTTGACGATACTTTATGTTTCAAGAGTCTTACTCGAAGTCGAAACTTCGACAGAGGGCATTTACACCACAGACCGCATTCCCTACCCTAACCCTAAACCGGTCACCGCCGACAACGGGTGTTGACCACCACACTGCCCAATGAGGGCCGTGACCAATTCAAATGGCCGCATTGGACTTTAAATAATTTTATTGTACTGCATTTTTTGTTTTCATTAATATATTTGAAACTTTTATTAAAAATCAAGACCAACATAAACTGACAGCAAATCAAATATGAAATAAGTGAAGGTTTGAATGCAAGTGTAAGGAACATTAGAGCATCTTCACCCCCCCCCCCCACCCCCACAACAAGGGGAAACAGCCACCCCACCACAAGGAGACACAGCCGCCCCCACCCCCCACAGGGAGATATAGCCCCCCTACTACCAGGAGACATAGCCACCCTCTCACCGAGTGCCAGCTCCTCCCTCAGGCAGTGGTGTGAAGCCCCCTCTCTCTCCCTCAGACAGGCAGTGGTGTGAAGACCCCTCTCCCTCCCCGAGACAGGCAGTGGTGTGAAGCCCCCTCTCCCTCCCCGAGACAGGCAGTGGTGTGAAGTCCCCTCTCCCTCCCCGAGACAGGCAGTGGTATGACGCCCAATCTCCCTCCCTCAGACAGGCATTGGTATGAAGCTCACGCTCCCTCCCTCAGACAGGCAGTGGTGTGAAACCCCCTCTCACTCCCCGAGACAGGCAGTGGTGTGAAGCCCCCTCTCCCTCCCCGAGACAGGCAGTGGTACGAAGACCCCTCTCCCTCCCCGAGAGAGGCAGTGGTGTGAAGCCTCAACACCCTCCCCGAGACAGGCCGTGGTACGAAGACCCCTCTCCCTCCCCGAGAGAGGCAGTGGTGTGAAGCCTCAACACCCTCCCCGAGACAGGCAGTGGTGTGAAGCCCCCTCTCCCTCCCCGAGACAGGCAGTGGTGTGAAGCCCCCTCTCCCTCCCCGAGACAGGCAGTGGTGTGAGGTCCCCTCTCCCTCCCCGAGACAGGCTGTGATACGAAACCCCCTCTCCCTTCCCGAGACAGGCAGTGGTGTGGGATTCTCTCCTTTCTTTTGTTATATGAAAGTTACCTTGTAAACTAATTGCAGCACTTCTTTCTCTAATGTTAAAACACTGTATAAGCTACCTAGCCTGGAAATCATTTGTTTCTGAAATTGGAATTGATAAGATAAATTGATAGAAATGAAATTGAACATTGACAAAACCTATCAGTTCAACAGTACTGCTGTTTGGATTTTGGGATAATGTTGTAATAACAAAATGGACTCAGGCACTGTATATTGGATTACTTTTGGGAAAATAAAAGATCCTCTAAAATAATGATAAATAAAAAGTGTTAATAACTTGGACCTAGTGAGAATGTTTGATCTATGTTTTCAATCTTAAATATTGTACTGGACAGTAAAGTTCCTCCAGGGCTCATGAATGAGATATGAATGGTAATTAATGGGATGTGTAAAATGGAGAGAGGAAGTGATTGAGGGTGTAAGATTGAAACAGGAGAATTACACTGCTGAATGGGAATTTTAAAAACTTTCTAGTGAAAGTCAGGAAAGTGTAGTTAAGAATAGTACATTGATAGCTTTCTCTTGGAGACATTTGTGTCCCTGCCTATAATGAACTTTTAAGAAAACTGAATTTGATAGCCTGGCCACTATCCAAGACATCGGGACCATGCGGTGGAAGATGAACAAAGACCTCCAGACAATCTTTTGATAAGATCACCTGAAAGCCCGAGAAAGGCTTGTATCGGATGGCACATGTGGCATAATATGGAGATACCGGTATGAGTGTGCAAATGTGATTTGTTACGTATGAAGCAATTACCATCTGGAAATGTATGTTGAATTTGCACTGAAGAACGGGTCTCAGACATGCTCAGTTACTTGACAACAGCAAGACATGAAATGGTTAATGTGGCTCAGGAGAGCGAGACAACTTTTAAAGCACTGACACATACTCCATCGAGAAACTATCTAATTAATGAAACAGAATAGAGTTGAACACACTGGTACCTGTTAGAGGGATTGGAAATTGAAGTTGAAGTGGAGAGTTACCTGGAATCTGGATTGGGACAATTGAGGGCTAAGGAGAAATCATGTTTAGTAAGAACTATCCACAATATGGATACGAGTAAAAGAGCGATCTGGAGAATCTTTTAAGTCCATGATTTGTTGATTAGATGTTAAACTGTAATGTTGCTTGAAATGATTGTAAGACTGAATTTAACTGTGACTGTAATAATTGTGTTTTGTAGGTAACAGAGCGTGGGAAAAACCAGTGCGAATCCAGTATGAGGTGGTTTTGGTGGTGCCTCCTGTGTCACTACTACCGCAACTACTATGCTTTACGGGTCTAACAGGACCTGTCCTATCAACCAACACATTTTACATAATATCGAAACCTATGCTCAAGTGAAACTGACAGTAAATGAGGTACTTAAGTATGAGCTGCACAATTATGTGGCACAATTCGGATACGACATTCCCCTGTTGTCTAAGGTTATCAGTGAGCTCATGATGCGACTGAACTCCTCCCTAAAGCATTTTTATGTTCTGAAGGAAGACAACTCGAGAATAGATATTGAAATTGACAGCATAGGGGACAACTCACACTGGTGGGATATTGGGCTTAATACATCAGCACACCCTTAGATTTGTATTATTTCACATGCTCTGGTAGTCTCCAACTTGTAATGATAGTGTATTTGATATATGTAACCTATGTAGTAAGACTTTGATACATAAGCCAATTGGGTACTCATGCCCATGACTAACCAGCACTAACAAATTAATTGAGCACACCGGAAGAGAAGATCCGAAGCAACGTAGAGGAGACCCCAGGCGGGGTAACATCAGGAAAGATAGAAGAAACAGAGGATACCCCAGGCGGGGCAGAATTGGAACACCGGAACAGTGAATTGAATTTGAGTAAGAGGTCAGAGGTTGCTCCTTCTCCTCAAAGAAATGGACTGTAAGGAAGGGAGAAATCTTCAAGACTCCCTACTAACTAACGCCCAAGTTGAGAGAGCAATAAGAACTAGCTAGATTAGTCAAGAGCCGATTGTGAGAAGTCAATAAGGATTATTTCCTTCTCAAAGAAGGGAATTGTAAGAAATAGATGTTAGATTCAAAGATGGGTTTTAATTCTTAGAACAGAAACTGACAACATGCAGCCAGGAACAGATAGCAGAAATGCCAGCAAAAGGTCGAATATCAAGCATCAAAAGACAAATAGAAGTCATAAGGGAATCGTAAAATGCAAAACAACACAGGGTGGTGGATAATATTTTTTAAAAATGGAGTCGAAAAATTAAATTTTGAAGGACTTACACAATGAAGCTGTTACTTATATTTTGCATATTAATCGGACTGATACGCATGACGTGCCAAAGAGGTGTGGAAGGATCCCGAAAGAAACGACAATTACACGTTAACACTTTTTTGTACATGACTTCCAAAAGGCCTTCGATAAGGTCCCACATAAAAGATTAGCAGGGAAAATTGAAGCTCATGGGATAAAGGGGAAAGTATTGACGTGGATAGAGAACTGGCTGTCAGATAGAAAACAGAGAGTTGGAATAAACGGCTCATTTTCTGAATGGCAGGCAGTAACAAGTGGCGTACCACAGGGATCTGTCCTGGGTCCCCAGTTGTTCACAATTTACATTAATGACCTGGATCAGGGAGTCGGATGCAGCATTTCCAAATTTGCAGACGACACTAAACTAGGACGGGGGGTGGGCTCAGAGGAGGAGACCAGGAAGCTCCAGAGCGATTTGGACAGACTGGGTGATTGGGCGGATAAATGGCAGATGCACTATAATGTGGACAAGTGCGAAGTTATCCACCTTGGGTGCAGGAACGGGAGGGCAAATTATTATTTAAATGGCAATACATTGGGAGAGGGGGAAGTACAGAGAGACCTGGGTGTTCTTGTACACCAGTCACTGAAGGCGAGCATGCAGGTGCAACAGGCGGTCAAGAAGGCAAACGGTATGCTGGCCTTCATAGCAAAAGGGTTGGAATACAGGAACAGGGATACCTTGCTGCAGCTGTACAGGGCACTGGTGAGACCACACCTCGAGTACTGTGTACAGTTTTGGTCGCCTCATCTGAGGAAAGATGTTCTTGCCATGGAGGGGGTGCAGCGGCGATTCACCAGGCTGATACCAGGAATGGCGGGATTGACCTATGAGGAGAGACTATGTAGTTTAGGGATGTACACACTGGAGTTTAGAAGATTGAGAGGGGACCTCATAGAAGTGTATAAAATTCTGACAGGTCTAGACAGACTAGATGCAGAAGGAATGTTTCCCTTGGCGGGTGAGAACAGAACTAGAGGACATAATTTAAGGATAAGGGCTAAACCATTTAGGACAGAAATGAGGGGGAATTTCTTCACTCAGAGGGTGGTGAACCCGTGGAACTCATTGCCACAGAGGGCAGTGTACGCCAGCTCATTAAATATATTTAAGAGGGAATTAGATATATTTCTACAGGCAAAAGGGGTTAAGGGTTACGGAGAGAAGGCGGGGACGGGATACTGAATTGGAGGATCAGCCATGATCTCATTAAATGGCGGAGCAGGCTCGAAGGGCCGGATGGCCTACTCCTGCTCCTATCTTCTATGTATCTATGTATCTATGTATGATCAGCCCAATTATAATCATACTCGAACACCCCCGTTTCTTGTATTAACTAATACCTCAGGAGTCGGTAGACCACAAGGGGCATTATGTTTTAAAAAGCAGGCTACAGTAAGCAGGATGCAGGATGAAAAGAAAGTCGGAGAGAGTTCCTGTAATCAAACAGTCATGTGGCAACCACCAATTCCTGGCCTGCTTGAGCAGGGATTTTTTCAATTTGACTGGAGTAAAGTAAATAATAAAACCAGTAGGTCCCCCTGGACAGGCGACCCTATCCGAATATGGATGGGAGGAGAGGGTAACTTGACGGCCTATAATTGCACTTATTTTATATGCGGAACAAGGCTTATCCATGGTTGCCACATAACTGGACAGGGTCCTGCTATTTGGGTTATGTAGTACCTTATATCCACATTTTAGACAATATAGGAGAACATTATGAATTCCAAAGAAGTAAAAGAGAGATAGCAACTTATGAAAGAGTCTTTGGAGTATTAATAGCCCCATACGGAATAGGGAAGTTAATGGGAGAAGTAAACGAGCTAGCAGATCTGATAGAAAAAGTGGCAAATGAAACTGAGGAAGGATTGTCCGAAATGAGTGCTGAAATGTTAGCTATAAGAGTAATGACACTGCAGAATCGAATGGCATTAGATTATCTGTTGGCAAATAAAGGAGGAACTTGTGCTTTGATAGGGAGTGAATGTTGTACCTATATCCCAGACAGTTCAGAAAATATAACTAACATAGTTAAACACATAAGAGATGCAGTGAGTCAGTATAAGAATCCAAAGAGCCAAGGATGGTTTGACTGGATACTGGGAGGATGGCTGGGATCAATGGGACAAATATTATTGTATGGATTAGTAGTAATGGTAGCAGTAATTCTGTTTGTCACAATGATTAAATGCTGTTGTAATAGGCTAGGTAAGGCAGTTATACCTGGAGGAAGTATGATGGTACAGAGGGAAGTAAATGAAGAAGAAGAGAAGAACAGTCCCCTAGGGGAAGAGCTAAGGCGATTGGGTAAGATTTTTAAGGATTAGATGACCAAGATGATGCCAGTTACAGTGGCCAAAATTAAGACAAGACAAATTAGAATTGAAAGAATTACATGCCCAACCCTAAGGATAAACAGAAAGGAGAGACGATCTTAAATAAGGTCAGCCATCAATACAGGTATAATCCCGAGGATGGTTAAAACAGAAAAGAAGTTGGCATCCCTGGCCAAAATCCAAATTTGGTACAGGAACTGACAGGAGAGACCGAAAGGGTTAAATTGAGCTATTTTGTCCTAGAAGGACAAAAAGGAGGGAATGTGGAAGTGCATTTTTTGTCTCGGACACAAAATGGCTTCCTAGAGACAAAGAGTGATACAAAATGGCCGACTCTGACTTGTTTGGGAAAAGATAAAGTTGTTATGTTTCTCATGGAGATGAATTTAAACTTTGCAGACTATGCTGTCTGCAAAGTCTGCTAGTACAGAGAGAGAAAAAAGGCTTCTTCTAATCAACTTGAGATAACCAAGAACTAGTGAAGTAAACAGCCAGGTGCCTTGGCCTTGGTGGGAGAAGAACAGATAGATAGACTCCATTTTGTAGAGATTAGCTTTCTTATGTGTTTTTTTAACTTTTAACTTAGCTTACCCGAGACAGGCTGTGATACGAAGCCCCCTCTCCCTTCCCGAGACAGGCAGTGGTGTGGGATTCTCTCCTTTCTTTTGTTATATGAAAGTTACCTTGTAAACTAATTGCAGCACTTCTTTCTCTAATGTTAAAACACTGTATAAGCCACCTAGCCTGGAAATCATTTGTTTCTGAAATTGGAATTGATAAGATAAATTGATAGAAATGAAATTGAACATTGACAAAACCTATCAGTTCAACAGTACTGCTGTTTGGATTTTGGGATAATGTTGTAATAACAAAATGGACTCAGGCACTGTATATTGGATTACTTTTGGGAAAATAAAAGATCCTCTAAAATAATGATAAATAAAAAGTGTTAATAACTTGGACCTAGTGAGAATGTTTGAACTATGTTTTCAATCTTAAATATTGTACTGGACAGTAAAGTTCCTCCAGGGCTCATGTAAGGGGTTTCGCCGTGGCTCTGTGCTTAGCCTGGGTGCTAGTGCAGGGTTAGGCCTTGTTGCCTATTCTGGTCTCCAGCCAGCCTGGTGACACTAGACACCTGTGAGTGGTTCGACCCACTCGCCCTTACGGTTCTGACACTGGACTTAGGTGCGAGAGCAATAATGCAGAGAAAACTCAGGTAGACCCGGTTGAATAGTGCGAAATGGAAAATCTTTATTGCATATTATTCAAGATTACGAAATACATGTCATAAGCACAGATTAATGACAGTACAAACTTACATACATTTATGCAACTAGGTTTAGGGAAACGAGGAGCGCACGACACATCGTAAAAGGGGACACACATTATAATTATCCTTAAAACAAAAACCCTCCCCTATCAATACCTGTCCTAATCTAGATCTGTAGGATCGAGACTCATGCTCACCACTCGTGATAACTCGGAGAATTCCGAAACGCTGCTCGGCAACACCTGACTATTCACGTGTTGATCAGGGGTCCCTGTACCCCTCTTGTTTACTCGCTTTGCTCCGGCTAGCAGGCTGGACCGTCTGCTGTCATGAAGATCTGTGTTGACCTCGGAGTTCTGATACTACTCGAAAAAGAGTCTTACTGTGCCCGACACCAGTTGTCGGTAGAACTCGAAGAATAGTCTTCTCGGGCCAGTTCGTGCAGTATCCTGTAAAATTCGAAAATGGTCCTTATATTTTGAGGCGCGGTCGGGGCTTACTGACCGCGGCGACACGTGTAGTCTTCTTCTTCTCTTCTCATCTCATCTCATCTCATCTCCTCTCGGGCCTTCGGATCCAACACCGTTTACCGACTTCTCGGGATGGTGCGCCCGATTACTGGCCTTCGCAGACCAGTTCTCCACAGATCTTCGCGGCAAGCCACGAGGTTGACTCCCGGAAAATCAGCGGATCAGAGAATGAGAGTCCAGAGCTCCAGTCGGTGGTAAAGAATAAGAGAAAGATGGACGTTTGGACACTACAGTTTATAGTACTGTAATTCCTTATCTCCCGCCCAATCTTAATGTTCATCTTTTGTCATGTTTTTGGCGCTCAAACTTCTTGTATGGGTGGTACTTGTCGTTAATGGGTCTCGGTGATACTTGTAACTGTCTGAGTACCCGTTAATATTTCTCCCATTGTGGAATCGGCTAGGAGTCTCCCTGGAGGGGTTTTGGGGCTTCCAAATGCTTGCTGTGAGTACCCGCGAACGGCTCTCTCATCGTAGAGTCGTGGGGAATTTGCATATCAATGTCTTTGGATGGGTCCTTGATTGCCCAGTACAATAGACCTGGAAAACCGATTCCAGTATTTATGTTTAAAATGCAAACCCATCGCGTTTTGTCATTATCTCCAATGTGCTGAGTCCTGTCCGATCTTGCTGAAATGTTTATTGAAACGCCATCTTGTCTGCCTACTGAAAGTCTAGAACCTTCTGCCACGAGGCGTGGCGGCCATTTTACAGGCTGCTTGTGTCCCTTTTGAAACATGACAGCATTTTGCTGAAATAAAGCTGTTTATACGAAACTTTATGTCTCCTTTTCATTATTATAAAATCGCGATAATTTTGCGAATTCTACAGTCCCTCCTGTTGATGCGAATAACTCCGCTTATCGTATCAAAAACATTGTGGTGAGCAATATTATCTCGATTCTCCATATCTTAAAAAAATTCCCATAACTTAAAACTATCTAGGGTCTCCGTGTCGTCCTTATTTCCCAGGGAAAAATTACATTCTTATAAAACCGTAGGCAGCATCTGCCTTTAACTTACACCGCGTGTTTGTCCTCCATGTGTAACAGGCCGATGCCTCTTGCACCACCTGTATATGCATGTGTTCTTTTTTTTTTATTCAAGGAAAAGAAAAACCAAACAATCAAACAACCATAATTCAACAACACAAAATTGAAAATAATCAAAATAACTCTTAAACATATAGGGCTAAAAATTCAGTTGGTTGCGCCTCCCGTTAGCGCCTTAAGAGGGCGCTAATGGGGCGCAAAGCAGCTAGCGCGCAGGCGCGCCGAAGTTTGCGCCGCTCGCAAACTTAACTAGACATTTTGCGGCGGCGCTAAACTTAATCGCCGCGATCTCCTGCGCACGCAGATTCTGACGTCATACGAGGGTGCAACGCCCTTGTGGCGCCCCGGAGCAGAAATTGAGTGGCGCCCCCATCCTTACCGCCTGGCGCATCCAACGACCGGAAGACTGGAACGCTATCAATCGCTGTGGGGCTGGTGGGGGCGCTATTTAAAGGGGGCCTCTTCCTGTCTTTCTCTGTGGTTGACATTTTTGCACCACTCGTTCTGAGAGAGAGAGAGAGATTCGGAGAGAGAGAAAGAGAGACTTCTGCATTGAGTCAACGCTGTGTGAGGTACTTTTGGCTACTGATCATAACTTCGCTGGTACTTTGGTTTTTGGCCTTCATAACTTTGCTTGCTAAGAGACTATGGGGGCTGCACTGATTGGGGGCGTCGTCCTGCGCCAGCTGAATCGGAGGACACAGAGACGCAGAGAGAGAGTGGCAATGATGGCCAGACGGAGGAGGGCCAACAGGCGTCTGTACAGGAGAGCTTACCCTCCCAGGGTATATCGTGAACAGCTCTCCTACATTCATATGTCTGATGAGCAGTGTTTGCGAAGGCTGCGCTTCAGCAAGGAGGTGGTCACTGAGCTCTGCCACCTGCTGCAGCCAGATCTGCAGCCTCAACTGAGGTCCAGGACGTCTCTGTCGGTGGCAGTGAAGATCACAGTGGCTCTGAACTTTTATGCTACTGGCTCATTTCAATCTGCTGCTGGGGACCTCGCCAATATCTCCCAGTTCGCGGTGCATTGCTGCATCCGTCACGTCACAAATGCCCTCTTTAAAAGGAGACGAGAGTACATCTCTTTCTCCATGACCCCAGACAAGCAGCATGAACGCGCTCTGGGCTTTGCGAGGATAGCGGGCTTCCCCATGGTGCAGGGCGCCATTGACTGCACGCATGTGGCTTTGCGTGCTCCGCATGAGAATGCCGAGGATTTCCGGAACAGAAAGGGGTTCCATTCCTTGAATGTTCAGTTGGTCTGTGTCCACAGACAGCTGATACTCGCTGTCAATGCCCACTATCCTGGCAGCTGCCACGATGCTTTCATCCTGCGCCAGACTACTGTGGCAGAACTTTTCGAGGCACCGCATCAGCCAGTTGGTTGGCTTCTCGGGGACAAGGGGTATCCACTGAGCACCTGGCTGATGACACCGCTCCGTACGCCCAACACCCCTGCTGAGCTGCGGTACAACGAGAGCCATCAAGCTACCAGGAACATCGTTGAGCACACAATCGGCGTGCTGAAGCAACGGTTCCGCTGTCTGGACCATTCTGGAGGAGCCCTGCAGTACTCGCCTGAGCGAGTTTCCCACTTCGTAGTTGTGTGCTGCATGCTGCATAACATGGCAATCCTCAGGACCCAGCCAATGCCACCAGGCCTTGGAGCACCACCAGAGGAGGAGGAGGAAGAGGAGGAAGAGGAGGAGGAGGATGATCATCAGCAGCACCAAGGCGGGAGGGCGGCCCACAATGTTGAAACTGCAAGGGCCGTCCGTCAACGGCTGATAGCAAGCCGCTTCTCGGCCCCTGCTGAGGAAATGGCTTCTGCCATTGAGAACAACATGAATGAAACCAACCCGCAACCCCTAAGCCGGCCAAGGCAGTAATGATTCCAAAGACCAAACATGTACATTTTGAATACAAAAACTTATTTATTTTACAAACTCTGTGTGTGTCATTTCTTCATGACAAACTAATAGAAAAAAAACAAAAACACAGTCATTAACATAACTGGTTCTCACAACCTGGAGATAATGTCCAAAACACTAAACAAAAGTTTAAACACGAACCTCGGCCTTAATAAAAAATTGACAAACATTTTGTCACACCTCCTACTTTTTGCCCTTCGAGGGTGATCTCCTTCCCTTGCGCACTTCCCCCCTTCCCACCCTACTGCTCCTCCGTAATGGGACCTCAGTGGCTGCAGCAAGGCTGGTGAAAGGCTGCTGATTCTCATAACCTGAGACTGCAGATGCCCTTGAAGGACGGCCTCGACCAGCTCTGGGCCTGGAGGGCCCGGCTGCAGACTGCACCAACTCTGCATGGGCGGCAGCAGTCTGTCCTACAGGCGGTGGCAAGTGCAGTGGAGAAGTGACAGTGGTGGCAGCAGGAATGCTGTCATCTTGAGAGAGGACAGCAACTCCCTGCTCGACCGACACACTGGCACTCCCACGGGGCAGCACTTCAGCATCCGGAGCAATCTGCTGGAGCACAGGTTGCTGGCCTGCTGCGGCGCGGTGAGAGCCCCGGGGAAATGTGTCCGAACCATCGAGGATGGCAGCAGTCAGTGCTCGCATGGCCTCAATCTGAGTCTGCATGACAGCAGTCTGAGACTGAATTGCAGCACTAAGCTGTAGCGTGGCATCCGCCTGTGCTACAGCGAAGTGCTCCACACTCCTTGCCAGTGATGCACCCTTCCCACTGCACCCATGAGCTCAGTGTGCATGTCCACCGCCTGGGTGTTCATTTCAGCGATGAGCCGCTCCTCCTCTGCGTCCAGTGCAGCAGGACTCGCTGGCCTACTCTCCCTCCGGGGAGAAGGCCCCCGAGCTTCCCTATCCCCATCGCGTTGCTGCAGCCCGCTGGGTCCTGGAGCTTCACCCTCATCAGACCCTTCCCCCCTGCTCCCCTCCAGGGAAGGCGTGTTCCCAGTGTGGGCATGGGCTTCCTCGGGAGAGGGTGGCACTGATGCTCCGCCTTCATCTTCCTCCTCGGCTGCAGCTTCACTTCCACTGGCAGCTTGAAGGCCCGTCTCCTCAGCTGGTGAATCACCATCTGAAAGCAGGGAGGTACAAGAGTGGCTTTAGCGTGAGGACAGGGTGGCAGTAAGGGAGGAATAAGTGCAGCGATTTAGTAAGTTGGATTGAAAGTGTCAAAGGCTGGTGTTGTGAGGGACAAGTGGAAGGACAGAGGACAAAAAGGTGATGACCTTACCATTGCTGTCCAGAACGGGGTCGGCGTCTCCAGTGGCGACGGGACCGATCACCCGGCTTGCCACAATCCTGTGGACGCGCTCCTCAAGATCGCTGAGGGGTTGCAGCTGAGGCCGCCCTCCACCCGTCCGTTGCTGCTGTCTCCTATTATGAGACAGCTTGGCCTGCAAGAAAAAGGACGGCGTCTGAGTAAATATACAGCCATGGTCTTGCCTGATGTGCCTCCCATAGGTGAATAGCCCTTACTGTATGCAAAGTGTGGAATGTGTGTGTGTGTTTCATGAAAGGGCCATAGGTGTTGGATGAGTGTTGTTAATTGGGGTTTTAAGACCCTCTGGCCATAGAGTGAGGTTGAGATGGAGGGATGGAGAGGTATTGAAAAAAAGCCACTCACCCTGACGACCCGAGTGAGGTCGTTGAACTTTTTTTGGCATTGTACATGGGTCCTGGGCACCATGCTCCTGCAGGAGACGCTCTGAGCCACCTCCCTCCACACTCTTCTGTACTCGCGCGGCAAAGGCCTCCTGCCACTCTCAGGGAAGAGTATAGATTTTCTGCACTCCACTGCGCCAAACAGAGCATCCAAGGCCCGCTCGCTGAAGCGCTGAGCTCGTTCTCTCACCCTCTCCATGGAAGATTTAGGCACAGGTCTCTCCAGGCCGAGATTCAAGGCTCCAATGAGCAGGGTGTGGCTGGAGTGCAAGATCGACCCTCCCCTTTAAGAACTGGCCGGCGCCAGTGTGTCTGTGTTCCATCGCTAACTGACAGCACCTGCGCTGCGCCCGCGCTCTGAGTTAGCGCCTCGCTCCTCGGCCTTTGCGCCTTAAGACAGGTGTGTAGCGCCTGATTTAGCGCTCCAATCACCTCCCGGGGCGTTAAAAGTCAAGTTTGCAGTCAGTGGCGATAATTAGCGCCAGGCACTAATCTTTGCGCCCGGCCGATAATTGCGCCCCAAATGGGGCGATACTGAATTTCTCCCCCATAGAGTTCCAAACTTAATTACAGGTTCTAAGAAAAATAACAATCAGTAAACAAATTCGAGACACACATGGAAAAACTGGAGTGACGTCACTCTGGTCGTTTACGCGGCGCTTTCTTCGTGCACGCGCACGTAACGCTCTCGCCATTCTCCCGTGTTTTCCTGTTTTGTGAGGCGCTTGCCCCTCTTGCAGTGCACGACCAATAGGTACACTACAATTATTACCTGGCATACAACTAAAATGTGGGAGGCTATTCTAATCCAGGAAGGCACTTCAATGTTGGTGAACAGATCCCACCACGGCGGGATTACTATGTCTAGGATCTCTGACCCTATCTCGACGGTCTTTTGCTCAAGGGTATAAAAATGTTTCTGCGAAACCGCTACGGCTTTCAAAAGTTTGGTGAGGTGTTCAGGGAAAGGGGGAATGAGGTATCCGAAATGCGCGACGAATCGCTGCAAGTCGGTAAAATTCTCTTTTACTGTTAGATGAACAGTGGATGGTTCAGGGATCGGGACAATTCGCTGCTGTGCCACTCGAACTTCAGCCCTGGGTTTAAAACAGAAACTGCTGTCACTCACCGGACACCGGCTACGGTTTCCATGCTGGTAGTGTTGCGCTGCAGTGGTAACACAATATGTTCCACCCCCTATGTATGCCACCTGCGGAGGCACATGATCTTGTGCCATTGCCTCCATGGTGCAATTCATGGGCTTGGCGCCAGCCGTTCTGAACCCGCACTGTGGTGCTAAAAAGGCATTCAAGTGCTGGGGACACAGGATTATGTGTGCTCCCCGGCCACGACAACCAGAGAGATCTGTACCTGTCATCGTTTGCTCCCAGCGGATGACGTAAGGTGGAACCGCTGCATAGCGAATGTCGGCTCCCCCCTGAATGACACCAATGTTCTCTACCCGATATACCGGGGCGGGCTTTGCTGTGTCGCCCAAAACCGGCATACGTAAAACTATACCCATAATGGTATGGTTTGATCGTCCGCAGTCCACGGGGACTGGGTATGCTTCTGAAGCTAGCCTGAGCTGGCACGGGCTTAATGCGTTCTGAAAAGGGTGGAGCGCCTGCAGGTGTTTGTTACTTATCCAGGACGGGACCAAACCTTGTTTTAAATCCTCCAAATTACTGCGGCCCTCGCCCAGTAACCACGCCCCGTAAAGCACGCACACCTCGTTCTGCGCAGCCTGATCGGACGCATTCCGATCTTCCCTGATCAGGGCATTTACCGTACGCGCGTGTTTCTCCAGCTCAGCTATAATTTCCTTCAAATGGAGAGTCATGGCCTGGTCCTCATGTAACCCAGACCCAACCACCTTATTTTCGTCTGTGAGGATATTCTTTAATTGGGTTTTGAAACCATTAATCTGGGTCTGCAACTCCACGTTATCTAGAGTGTTGACCACAGATGTCCCTGTATTAAACGCCGTGAACATGTCGTTCACAACACCCCTTCTTTGTCTCCCCACCTGGCCCAAAACTTCATGTGGTGTGGTGTACAAACTTGTTTTATCAATTTCCGCGAAATCGAACTCATAAAATTGCCTAAACATCTTGGTCAACAGGACCTGGTACAATTGTTCCGTCTCTTTGGGGCACCACTTTGGCAACTGCACCTCGGTGAGGTTTAAAATCACCGAGGCCACCGCATAATGTACCCCCTGAAACAGTAGCTGGTCTGTAGGGACCAGTACCAAACCATTCCCGGGTCCCTTACTGGTTTTAGGGCACCCTTCTTCCTTAGCTAGAACCACCGGAATTATGGGCGGGGCCTTGCATGGGCGCGTAATGAGTTCAGTGGCATTTACCGGGATCGGAGAGTATGGAGCCCCGCACCCCCTGGTGCTTGCATCCCACCTCATCCCTTTCCCATTATCCTGCCACTGATTGATGAAAAATATGGAGATGCCTTTGGGGCAGACGTACTTCGACCCCCACATACACACATAAATTCCCTCATCCGGTTCCCACCATCTGTCCCAACAGACTTTCAATTGTCCGTTAGTCCCCGTAATTGTCCGATGGGTATTGTTACCCAGTCGCTCCCACTCGACCGAAGAGTTCCTCATGGTTTTGCTCAGCTTTCGTAGCCACCACCATCGGCTCAATGGGACATTCCCATTACAAGTCAAACAAATCCTTTTGCCGACGGTGACGCTGATCCTGGGTGCAATGATCCTCACTTTGGGGCACATTAAAGAAGTCTCTTTGTAGGCAAATCCCGATGTACTGGAATATTCAGTTGAATTCGTTCCCAGCCATCCTGGCCACCTTCCCTTATGGAAATAAGTGGCGGTCTCCTCAGCCTCTCGTCTCCCGGTCCCATCCACCGCGATGGGGGCCGTGTCCCCGGAGCAACCAAATACCACGACATCCTTGGTGCGGCCTCGATAGGCCAATCCACATCCAAACGCCGCGAGCACTACCAGAATCCGTTCCATCCTTCCTTGGTTCCTGTGATCAGATAGAATGAGGTAGCCAGCCTCCCAAGAGTCTCTGGCTTTTGTGAAGGGTGAGCGGGTCCCCTGACCTCGCCTCACGTAAGAAGACATGTGCACTGGATAGATCTTTTAACTAAACCTAATCTAAACTCCCATCATTTCTTTTACTTATAAACATTGACTATAAAACTTACAAAACTTACAAACTAAAACTTATCACTTAGCTTATAAACTGTACAGCGCCGCCCGTTCCCAGGGCGGCCTACTCAAATTCTGTGGTGGCTGCCGCAGGCTTCTCCCAACGGTGGGAGGGCATTGACCCCTCCCTTTGATCTGCCGCAGCCTGTTGTCGCTGCGCTGTGACTGGGCTCTCCCTGGGCTGCCTTAGCCTTGACCCTACGCCTTGGGACACTCTGGGGACTTACCCACATCTTTCTGGGCTGGGGTTTTCGACTTGACCTACGGGGAACTACCGGGGGCAGGAACTCCAGGACTGACGGACCGGGTTTCGAGACTTCCACCGTGGCGACCTGTGGTCCCACCACAGTCGCTGGCTCCGCCTCCCCTGACTCCGCCTCCCTGAACTCGGGATCTGCAGCCTCTGGCACCGCCCTACTTGGCCCAGTAGGCGGCCCTTCACTCGCAGTCCCTACCTCCCTCGAGGGCAAGACTTCCACGGCGGACGGACTGGGTTCTGAGGCTTCCATCGCCACGTCCTGTGGTCCCACCACAGCCGCTGGCTCCGCCTCCCCTAGCTCCGCCCCCCGGAGTTCGGGACCTGCAGCTTCTGTCTCCACCCTGTGTGGATCTCCATCTGCAGTCCCTATCTCCCCTTTACCTGAATCGGGGGCGACCCTTTCGTCCTCCGATTCCAGCTCCTCTTCGCTTGTGTCACTATCTTGGTCGAGCTCCTCGAACTCTTCCTCATCTGACTCCCAACCCCAATAAAGGATCCTACATTTTGCTAGGATGTCCTCTCCCCTGATGCAGGCTGCTTTGCCTGCCTGTGTGCCCTGTGGCCCTACCCGGGGCTGCGAGTCCCCACTCGCAGGTTTGGCCCCTGTGGTTGGCCCTTGCGCACCCGGCTTATACAGTTTGCACTGATTAAAATCCTCATTCTCCCTGCTTCTGGCTACCCTGCAGGCTGCCTTTATATCTCTAAGCTGTGCTTCTAGCACGTCTACTTTCCCCATTAAGCGGGCGTTCTCCTCCCGTAAGGCCTGCTCTCTAAGTTGCCCTTCTAGTCCGTCTACTTTCCCCATTAAGCGGGCGTTCTCCTCCCGCAGGGCCTGCTCTTTTAACCTGGCCTCCTTACAGGAGACCCCCTCCTGTGCGTGTCTTTTAAAAGGACACAGGTAGGCAGGCTGCGTGGGCTCTAGTCATTGGGTACCGGCGGACGGGGCTGCGGCATCTGCGGGGCCGGTAGCGACTGCCACCCTTCCTTGCGAAATCATGAGGGTCCGCATGGCTCCCAACATCGATTCTATCGCATCGGGATGGATAGGCACACCAGCTCCCTTATCGGGGGCAGGCGCCTGGGCTCGGGCTGCGGGATTTTTATCCCTGGACTCTTTCCAAGGGTTCCTGCAGTTCTTGCGCCAGTGCCCTGTCTTTCCGCACCCGAAACAAGCATTACTGGCTTGTGGGACGCGATTTCCCTCCTGATGCCACTCCTTTTGAGCCGGGGCGCTGGGCCGTGCTTCATGCACCTTTCCCTTAAGGGGACGCGCTCCCGTACTCCTAGTATTACGGTACCCTACCGTGAGTCGATTTAGGACCGACTCCTCTGTTGTGGCGGGGTTAGTGGGATCAAACCACGCTTTGGCCTGCTCCCTGACGGCTGGCAAACTGTTGGCTACTACACACCTGAGCCAATGAGTTAAACCGACGCCGTTCAAATAGGTGCGCTCTGGCGCGCCTGGGCAGCTACGCTGATATACTGGCCACAGCCTGTCGGCGAAAACCTTCGGGGGTTCTCCCTCCATCTGCACTGTCTGTCCCAATCTAACGAACGGACCTTCATCGTCCGCTCCCAACACTTCCAGGACCTCGTCCCTCAATTCCCCATAGGTATGATCTCCCCTTTTGCTCGCGTCTGAGAGACACTGTAGGACCGAGCTGTCTAATGAGAACAGCAGCATTTTTGCCTTTTCTCCATCGTCGCAGCCGTTAATGGCCGCGGTCTGCTCTACCTCCCTGAAGTGTACGGAAGGGTCGTCTGACTCAGACAGCTTCCGTACATGACTAATCATCGCTCTCAGCTGGTGTGCATTATGCGGCAACACAAGCTGGCTGAGGAGATTCCCCTCTGCCCCACCGTCTCCGTTCGGGCCCCTCTTGAGACCCGTGACCGGACACAACGGTCCCGGCTTCACTACTACCTCTGGGGGCTGTACTACCTCGGGGACCTCTTCCTCTACTTCTACCACTTCCTCCCTTACCCAGGTTGCCGAATAGCTGGGCGGCGCGGAGGGTGCAGTGGCAAATACCTCCTCTGCCTTGTTTGGTAGGGATTTTTGGAATTCCCCACCCACCTGCGGCTGGTGTGCTGACGGGCTGATAAGGCACACCATGCCGTGCGCTTTATTCAGGGCCTCTTTAAGGTTCCCTATCTCTCTTTGGCAGACGCTGTGGTCGGCCCCCTCATGCTTATCTTCGAGGGCCATCTTATATGCCGCCCTAACTCCCTTTAAGCTCTCTTCTTGGGCTTTTATTTGAGCAGCTAGGCGGGCACATCGTTCCCTTATTCTGCCCTCATTTAATTTTGCCTCAGTGACCTGGCACTCGAGGTAATCTATTTTTGCCTCATGGTGGTTGGCGACTAACTGGCGTTCTTGATGCAACGCATTTAAAGACGCGATGAGCTGCTGCCCCCCCGCGACCTTTTCCTCCATCTCCACCACCAAACCTGTGATCTGAGCTGCCTGCGCTACGATGACCTGGTCCGAAAGCTGGACTTCCCTTTTATAACACATCAGCCAGACCGCTTTTTCTACCGATTTTCTGTGTTCTTTACTGCCTGTCCACCTGATGGCTGCGTCTAGCGGAAGCTTATCCACCAGCAGGTCATTTATCCACCTCTTAGTCAAATTAACTTTTCCAAAAACATAATCTGCTATTCTCTCTTCCATAACATTTCGCCCATTCATACCAGGGTCTAACACATTATTTTCTCGCTGCCAGTGTCCCTTCGTGGTCGCCATTGTCTGTAAGGGGTTTCGCCGTGGCTCTGTGCTTAGCCTGGGTGCTAGTGCAGGGTTAGGCCTTGTTGCCTATTCTGGTCTCCAGCCAGCCTGGTGACACTAGACACCTGTGAGTGGTTCGACCCACTCTCCCTTACGGTTCTGACACTGGACTTAGGTGCGAGAGCAATAATGCAGAGAAAACTCAGGTAGACCCGGTTGAATAGTGCGAAATGGAAAATCTTTATTGCATATTATTCAAGATTACGAAATACATGTCATAAGCACAGATTAATGACAGTACAAACTTACATACATTTATGCAACTAGGTTTAGGGAAACGAGGAGCGCACGACACATCGTAAAAGGGGACACACATTATAATTATCCTTAAAACAAAAACCCTCCCCTATCAATACCTGTCCTAATCTAGATCTGTAGGATCGAGACTCATGCTCACCACTCGTGATAACTCGGAGAATTCCGAAACGCTGCTCGGCAACACCTGACTATTCACGTGTTGATCAGGGGTCCCTGTACCCCTCTTGTTTACTCGCTTTGCTCCGGCTAGCAGGCTGGACCGTCTGCTGTCATGAAGATCTGTGTTGACCTCGGAGTTCTGATACTACTCGAAAAAGAGTCTTACTGTGCCCGACACCAGTTGTCGGTAGAACTCGAAGAATAGTCTTCTCGGGCCAGTTCGTGCAGTATCCTGTAAAATTCGAAAATGGTCCTTATATTTTGAGGCGCGGTCGGGGCTTACTGACCGCGGCGACACGTGTAGTCTTCTTCTTCTCTTCTCATCTCATCTCCTCTCGGGCCTTCGGACCCAACACCGTTTACCGACTTCTCGGGATGGTGCGCCCGATTACTGGCCTTCGCAGACCAGTTCTCCACAGATCTTCACGGCAAGGCACGAGGTTGACTCCCGGAAAATCAGCGGATCAGAGAATGAGAGTTTCAGAGCTCCAGTCGGTGGTAAAGAATAAGAGAAAGATGGACGTTTGGACACTACAGTTTATAGTACTGTAATTCCTTATCTCCCGCCCAATCTTAATGTTCATCTTTTGTCATGTTTTTGGCGCTCAAACTTCTTGTATGGGGTGGTACTTGTCGTTAATGGGTCTCGGTGATACTTGTAACTGTCTGAGTACCCGTTAATATTTCTCCCATTGTGGAATCGGCTAGGAGTCTCCCTGGAGGGGTTTTGGGGCTTCCAAATGCTTGCTGTGAGTACCCGCGAACGGCTCTCTCATCGTAGAGCCGTGGGGAATTTGCATATCAAT
This sequence comes from Squalus acanthias, assembly GCA_030390025.1. Lineage (NCBI taxonomy): Eukaryota > Metazoa > Chordata > Chondrichthyes > Squaliformes > Squalidae > Squalus > Squalus acanthias. The sequence continues at coordinate 114,049,029 of CM059434.1, forward strand.
GTCTTTGGATGGGTCCTTGATTGCCCAGTACAATAGACCTGGAAAACCGATTCCAGTATTTATGTTTAAAATGCAAACCCATCGCGTTTTGTCATTATCTCCAATGTGCTGAGTCCTGTCCGATCTTGCTGAAATGTTTATTGAAACGCCATCTTGTCTGCCTACTGAAAGTCTAGAACCTTCTGCCACGAGGCGTGGCGGCCATTTTACAGGCTGCTTGTGTCCCTTTTGAAACATGACAGCATTTTGCTGAAATAAAGCTGTTTATACGAAACTTTATGTCTCCTTCTCATTATTATAAAATCGCGATAATTTTGCGAATTCTACACTCATGAATGAGATATGAATGGTAATTAATGGGATGTGTAAAATGGAGAGAGGAAGTGATTGAGGGTGTAAGATTGAAACAGGAGAATTACACTGCTGAATGGGAATTTTAAAAACTTTCTAGTGAAAGTCAGGAAAGTGTAGTTAAGAATAGTACATTGATAGCTTTCTCTTGGAGACATTTGTGTCCCTGCCTATAATGAACTTTTAAGAAAACTGAATTTGATAGCCTGGCCACTATCCAAGACATCGGGACCATGCGGTGGAAGATGAACAAAGACCTCCAGACAATCTTTTGATAAGATCACCTGAAAGCCCGAGAAAGGCTTGTATCGGATGGCACATGTGGCATAATATGGAGATACCGGTATGAGTGTGCAAATGTGATTTGTTACGTATGAAGCAATTACCATCTGGAAATGTATGTTGAATTTGCACTGAAGAACGGGTCTCAGACATGCTCAGTTACTTGACAACAGCAAGACATGAAATGGTTAATGTGGCTCAGGAGAGCGAGACAACTTTTAAAGCACTGACACATACTCCATAAAGAAACTATCTAATTAATGAAACAGAATAGAGTTGAACACACTGGTACCTGTTAGAGGGATTGGAAATTGAAGTTGAAGTGGAGAGTTACCTGGAATCTGGATTGGGACAATTGAGGGCTAAGGAGAAATCATGTTTAGTAAGAACAATCCACAATATGGATACGAGTAAAAGAGCGATCTGGAGAATCTTTTAAGTCCATGATTTGTTGATTAGATGTTAAACTGTAATGTTGCTTGAAATGATTGTAAGACTGAATTTAACTGTGACTGTAATAATTGTGTTTTGCAGGTAACAGAGCGTGGGAAAAACCAGTGCGAATCCAGTATGAGGTGGTTTTGGTGGTGCCTCCTGTGTCACTACTACCGCAACTACTATGCTTTATGGGTCTAACAGGACCTGTCCTATCAACCAACACATTTTACATAATGGCCCAAAAATTAGTGCCGCTACGCGAGAGCACGCACTGTGTACTCTCGCGTATTCTGTCTCCAATTGCTGGTTTTCTGCATCCACTGCTCATGCGCTGAAAACCTGCACTTGGTGAATTCAAAAGGGGGCGGTTCCTAGGTGAACCGCATGCGCGCTACAGGCTGCGCGCACGCAGTGCACTTAGTGCTTTGGACGCGCAGGTAAGCATGGAAGATTTTAGACATAAAGAAAGGAGGTGTAAGACCCTCTTTTAACAAGGTAAGTACTTAATTAAGTATTATTTTGAATTTTTTTTAACAGGTATATCTTTTTTAGAGACTTTAAAGACAGGTAAGTTTATTTTTATAACTTTTTAAAAGATTTTAAATTTTTTCAAAAATTTATTTTTTTGTTTAAAATGGTTAATTTATTTAACTATACATATTTTATTAATGTGATGGTTTTTTTTTAATTTAATTGAGGTTTAGCTGTTCTTTTGGGGGGGTATAGTATTCAAAGCTTTCACAGGCGTGCTGTGAAAGCTATGAATGAAAGATGGTGTGCTGCCATTGGCTCTAACTGAGTCACGTGATCCCACAGCTCGCACGAATTAACTACGCCTGTGGGATACGAAAGCCCTGCACAGCTGCTGTCCAAAACATCAAGTTCGTGCGAGCTCGGACTGAAAAAGCCAGCGCGCAGTGAGAGATCGCGGGAAGGCCTTACCCTCGCACGAAGGCACACTCACTAATTTTTGGGCCAATATCGAAACCTATGCTCAAGTGAAACTGACAGTAAATGAGGTACTTAAGTATGAGCTGCACAATTATGTTGGCACAATTCGGATACGACATTCCCCTGTTGTCTAAGGTTATCAGTGAGCTCATGATGCGACTGAACTCCTCCCTAAAGCATTTTTATGTTCTGAAGGAAGACAACTCGAGAATAGATATTGAAATTGACAGCATAGGGGACAACTCACACTGGTGGGATATTGGGCTTAATACATCAGCACACCCTTAGATTTGTATTATTTCACACGCTCTGGTAGTCTCCAACTTGTAATGATAGTGTATTTGATATATGTAACCTATGTAGTAAGACTTTGATACATAAGCCAATTGGGTACTCATGCCCATGACTAACCAGCACTAACAAATTAATTGAGCACACCGGAAGAGAAGATCCGAAGCAACGTAGAGGAGACCCCAGGCGGGGTAACATCAGGAAAGATAGAAGAAACAGAGGATACCCCAGGCGGGGCAGAATTGGAACACCGGAACAGTGAATTGAATTTGAGTAAGAGGTCAGAGGTTGCTCCTTCTCCTCAAAGAAATGGACTGTAAGGAAGGGAGAAATCTTCAAGACTCCCTACTAACTAACGCCCAAGTTGAGAGAGCAATAAGAACTAGCTAGATTAGTCAAGAGCCGATTGTGAGAAGTCAATAAGGATTATTTCCTTCTCAAAGAAGGGAATTGTAAGAAATAGATGTTAGATTCAAAGATGGGTTTTAATTCTTAGAACAGAAACTGACAACATGCAGCCAGGAACAGATAGCAGAAATGCCAGCAAGGTCAAATATCAAGCATCAAAAGACAAATAGAAGTGATAAGGGAATCGTAAAATGCAAAACAACACAGGGTGGTGGATAATATTTTTAAAAATGGAGTCGAAAAATTAAATTTTGAAGGACTTACACAATGAAGCTGTTACTTATATTTTGCATATTAATCGGACTGATACGCATGACGTGTCAAAGAGGTGGGGAAGGATCCCAAAAGAAACGAGAATTACACGTTAACACTTTTTTGTACATGTCTTACGAGCATGATCAGCCCAATTATAATCATACTCGAACACCCCCGTTTCTTGTATTAACTAATACCTCAGGAGTCGGTAGACCACAAGGGGCATTATGTTTTAAAAAGCAGGCTACAGTAAGCAGGATGCAGGATGAAAAGAAAGTCGGAGAGAGTTCCTGTAATCAAACAGTCATGTGGCAACCACCAATTCCTGGCCTGCTTGAGCAGGGATTTTTTCAATTTGACTGGAGTAAAGTAAATAATAAAACCAGTAGGTCCCCCTGGACAGGCGACCCTATCCGAATATGGATGGGAGGAGAGGGTAACTTGACGGCCTATAATTGCACTTATTTTATATGCGGGAACAAGGCTTATCCATGGTTGCCACATAACTGGACAGGGTCCTGCTATTTGGGTTATGTAGTACCTTATATCCACATTTTAGACAATATAGGAGAACATTATGAATTCCAAAGAAGTAAAAGAGAGATAGCAACTTATGAAAGAGTCTTTGGAGTATTAATAGCCCCATACGGAATAGGGAAGTTAATGGGAGAAGTAAACGAGCTAGCAGATCTGATAGAAAAAGTGGCAAATGAAACTGAGGAAGGATTGTCCGAAATGAGTGCTGAAATGTTAGCTATAAGAGTAATGACACTGCAGAATCGAATGGCATTAGATTATCTGTTGGCAAATAAAGGAGGAACTTGTGCTTTGATAGGGAGTGAATGTTGTACCTATATCCCAGACAGTTCAGAAAATATAACTAACATAGTTAAACACATAAGAGATGCAGTGAGTCAGTATAAGAATCCAAAGAGCCAAGGATGGTTTGACTGGATACTGGGAGGATGGCTGGGATCAATGGGACAAATATTATTGTATGGATTAGTAGTAATGGTAGCAGTAATTCTGTTTGTCACAATGATTAAATGCTGTTGTAATAGGCTAGGTAAGGCAGTTATACCTGGAGGAAGTATGATGGTACAGAGGGAAGTAAATGAAGAAGAGAAGAACAGTCCCCTAGGGGAAGAGCTAAGGCGATTGGGTAAGATTTTTAAGGATTAGATGACCAAGATGATGCCAGTTACAGTGGCCAAAATTAAGACAAGACAAATTAGAATTGAAAGAATTACATGCCCAACCCTAAGGATAGACAGAAAGGAGAGACGATCTTAAATAAGGTCAGCCATCAATACAGGTATAATCCCGAGGATGGTTAAAACAGAAAAGAAGTTGGCATCCCTGGCCAAAATCCAAATTTGGTACAGGAACTGACAGGAGAGACCGAAAGGGTTAAATTGAGCTATTTTGTCCTAGAAGGACAAAAAAGGGGGAATGTGGAAGTGCATTTTTTGTCTCGGACACAAAATGGCTTCCTAGAGACAAAGAGTGATACAAAATGGCCGACTCTGACTTGTTTGGGAAAAGATAAAGTTGTTATGTTTCTCATGGAGATGAATTTAAACTTTGCAGACTATGCTGTCTGCAAAGTCTGCTAGTACAGAGAAAAAAAAAGGCTTCTTCTAATCAACTTGAGATAACCAAGGACTAGTGAAGTAAACAGTCAGTTGCCTTGGCCTTGGTGGGAGAAGAACAGATAGATAGACTCCATTTTGTAGAGATTAGCTAGTCTCATCGTAAGGCATTCTTATGTGTTTTTTTAACTTTTAACTTAGCTTACCTTAAACAACATGTCATGTGATATGGGAAGCTTGTGTTTTCAGTGTACAAGATCTTCCATTTCTGTGATTCTTCAGTGTGTCATCGTAGCTATTTGACTACGGTTGCATTCTCCTTGCAAGCAAGTAAATAATAAAGCCTACCTTGACGATACTTTATGTTTCAAGAGTCTTACTCGGAAGTCGAAACTTCGACAGAGGGCATTTACACCACTGCCCGTATTCCCTACCCTAACCCTAAACCGGTCACCGCCGACAACGGGTGTGGACCACCACACTGCCCAATGAGGGCCGTGACCAATTCAAATGGCCGCATTGGACTTTAAATAATTTTATTGTACTGCATTTTTTGTTTTCATTAATATATTTGAAACTTTTATTAAAAATCAAGACCAACATAAACTGACAGCAAATCAAATATGAATTAAGTGAAGGTTTGAATGCAAGTGTAAGGAACATTAGAGCATCTTCACCCCCGCCCCACCCCCACAACAAGGGGAAACAGCCACCCCCCCCCCCACCAACAGGGAGACACAGCCGCCCCCACCCCCACAGGGAGATATAGCCCCCCTACTACCAGGAGACATAGCCACCCTCTCACCGAGTGCCAGCTCCTCCCTCAGGCAGTGGTGTGAAGCCCCCTCTCTCTCCCTCAGACAGGCAGTGGTGTGAAGTCCCCTCTCCCTCCCCGAGACAGGCAGTGGTATGAAGCCCAATCTCCCTCCCTCAGACAGGCAGTGGTATGAAGCCCATTCTCCCTCCCCGAGACAGGCAGTGGTACGAAGCCCCCTCTCCCTCCCTCAGACAGGCAGTGGTACGAAGCCCCCTCTCCCTCCCTCAGACAGGCAGTGGTACGAAGCCCCTCTCCTCCCTCAGACAGGCAGTGGTACGAAGCCCCCTCTCCCTCCCTCAGACAGGCAGTGGTACAAAGCCCCCTCTCCCTCCCTCAGACAGGCAGTGGTACGAAGCCCCCTCTCCCTCCCCGAGACAGGCAGTGGTACGAAGCCCCCTCTCCCTCCCTCAGACAGGCAGTGGTACGAAGCCCCCTCTCCCTCAGACAGGCAGTGGTACGAAGCCCCCTCTCCCTCCCTCAGACAGGCAGTGGTACAAAGCCCCCTCTCCCTCCCTCAGATAGGCAGTGGTACGAAGCCCCCTCTCCCTCCCCGAGACAGGCAGTGGTGTGAAGCCTCGTGTCAGTGATTTCACTTGCTTGTGTCCACCCATAGGAAGAAGTTGCAGCACGATTCCGGGTTTGAGATGGAGCCTTCGGGCCGTGCGCAGACACAGAACTGCCTGCCATGGTTCGGCTCCGGTTCCCTGACTGTCCGCAGCAGGCACGGCTCCTGGTGACCAGCACAGGCCGGCGGAGGAGGCCGTCCTTTCAGTAATGATTTCCAAAAGGCAGCTTGTGGTTTACTTTGCTGCTCCTTGACCTGCGTGTCCTGTTCAATTCCCTTGCTGTGGGCTTGCTGGTGAGCAGTGACAGCAGGAGGGGTTTGATTAAAGGGACCCAGGCCACCACATCTCTCAAACTCTGATGCTGGCTTCGTGTTGGCTGGTTTAAAAAATCTCAGTAAGTTTCCCAAGAGATGCGAATCACCTTTGCCCCTCTTCCCTTTTCCTCTCGTTAAACATTTTCCAGTTTGCTTTTGACCCAGTTTAACTTTCTTTGTTTGGGGATCTCCCTGCAGTTGGGAATTCTGTGCAGTTTCTGTGGAATTCTGGGACTCAGAGCCACCCTGCTTTCCCTGAACATTTACCAGGAATTGGGAGAGGCTCTGTTGGAGGCCAGCAAATTCTGGCATGTATTTGGTGTAAAGTGGAGGACATTTAGCCGCCGGTACACAGCGGGCCTTTAGAAAAGCTTTGACTGGGCAATGGTCTGATCCTTCGATCTCTGGCATTAGGATGCAGTCCTGCACTTCCACTTCTGCCAGCGATTTATTAGCAAAGATGTCATCAATCCTTGTTCCATAGTTGGTTTTTCGAGCTCCCATGCTTGTCCGCCAGGTGAAAGTTTCTCTCTCTGTTGGATGGAAGAGTCGGAACACATCCACAAATAGCCCATCACCGCTCCTCCTGTCCTGGCTCGCCATCCGAATCTTGCTCAATCTCATCGAGTCGTGGCGGATCAGGGGACCAGGAGAGAAACCCATTCATCCACACACGATCTGGGCGCTCATTGAATCGATCCTGCAGGTCACAAACATCATGTTATATAGACAGGCCCCAGGGGCAGGAGGTGTGCGCAGGGAGGGGGAGGGGCAGGGGCAGGGAGGGCGCAGGAAGGGGGAGGGGGCGAGAGCAGGGAGGGGGAGGGGGAGAGGAGGTGTGCGCAGGGGAGGGGGGGAGGGGCAGGGGAGGGGGAGGGGGCGAGAGCAGGGAGGGGGAGGGGGGCAGGAGGTGTGCGCAGGGAGGGGGGGAGGGGCAGGGGCGGGGAGGGCGCAGGGAAGGAGGAGGGGGCGAGAGCAGGGAGGGGGAGGGGGCGAAATGGGGAAGCGAAGGGGGTGGGACGGGGAGGGGGAGAGCGCAGGGAGGAGGCAGGAAGGGGGAGGGTGAGGGCGCTGGGAAGTGACGTGGCGGGGAGGGAGAGGGGGCGAGGGCAGGGAGGGGAAGGGTGGGGTGGGGTGGGGTAGGGGCGGTACAGGGATGGGGAGGGCGCAGGAAGGGGGGGGCGAGAGCAGGGAGGGAGCAGGAAGGGGGAGGAATAGGGACAGGATTTTTGGAAGTTGGAACCATGGAATGATACAACACAGAAGGAGGCCATTCGGCCCATCGTGCCTGTGCCGGCTCTTTGAACGAGCTCTCCAATTAATCCCACTCACCCGCTCTTTCCCCATAGGCCTGCAAATTTTCCCCCTTCAAGTATTTGTCCAATTCCCTTTTGAAAGTTACTATTGAATCTGCTTCCACCGCCCTTTCAGGCAGCGCATTCGTGATCACAACAACTCGCTGCGTGAAACATTCTCCTCTCCCCTCTGGTCCTTTTGCCGATTCTCTTCAATCTGTGTCCTCTGGTTACTTACCCTCCTGCCACTGGAAACAGTTTCTCCTTATTTACTCCATCAAAACCCTTCATGATTTTGAAGACCTCTATTAAATTCTCCTCTTAACCTTCTCTGCTCCAAGGAGATTCACCAGACTGATACCTGGGATGGCAGAAATGACGTATGAAGAGAGAGTGGGTCGATTAGGCTTATATTCGCGAGAGTTTCGAAGAATGAGAGGGGCTCTCATTGAAACCTATAAAATTCTAACAGGACTAGACAGACTAGATGCAGGAAGGATGTTCGCAATGGCGGGGGATTCCAGAACCAGGGGTCACAGTCTAAGGATAAGGGGTAAGCCATTTAGGACTGAGATGAGGAGGAATTTCTTCACCCAGAGAGTGGTGAACCTGTGGAATTCTCTACCACACAAGGCAGTTCAGGCCAATTCATTAAATATATTCAAGAAGGAGTTATATATTTCTTAAGACTAAAGGGATCAAGGGATATGGGGAGAAAGCAGGGACAGGGTACTGAATTTAGATGATCAGCCATGATCTCATTAAATGGTGGAAAAGGCTCGAGGGGCCGAATGGCCTATTCCTGCTCCTATCTTCTATGGCGGGGCTCACAGTGCAGGGGGAGGGTCCCCGGGGCGTGGCGGGGCTCTCAGTGCAGGGGGGAGGGTCCCCGGGGCAGGGCGGGGCTGTCAGTGCAGGGGGGAGGGTCCCCGGGACAGAGCAGGGCTGTCAGTGCAGGGGGGAGGGTCCCCGGGGCGGGGCTCACAGTGCAGGGGGGAGGGTCCCCGGGGCGGGGCTCACAGTGCAGGGGGGAGGGCTCACAGTGCAGGGGGGAGGGTCCCCGGGGCGGGGCTCACAGTGCAGGGGGGAGGGTCCCCGGGGTGGGGCTCACAGTGCAGGGGGGAGGGTCCCCGGGGTGGGGCTCACAGTGCAGGGGGGAGGGTCACCGGGGCGGGGCTCACAGTGCAGGGGGGAGGGTCCCCGGGGCGGGGCTCACAGTGCAGGGGGGAGGGGCTCACAGTGCAGGGGGGAGGGTCCCCGGGGCGGGGCTCACAGCGCAGGGGGGAGGGTCCCCGGGGCGGGGCTCACAGCGCAGGGGGGGAGGGTCCCTGGGGCGGGGCTCACAGTGCAGGGGGGAGGGTCCCCGGGGCGGGGCTCACAGCGCAGGGGGGAGGGTCCCCGGGGCGGGGCTGTCAGTGCAGGGGGGAGGGTCCCCGGGGCGGGGCTCACAGTGCAGGGGGGAGGGTCCCCGGGGCGGGGCTCACAGTGCAGGGGGGAGGGTCCCCGGGGCGGGGCTCACAGTGCAGGGGGGAGGGTCCCCGGGGCGGGGCTCACAGTGCAGGGGGGAGGGTCCCCGGGGCGGGGCTCACAGTGCAGGGGGGAGGGTCCCCGGGGCGGGGCTCACAGTGCAGGGGGGAGGGTCCCCGGGGCGGGGCTCACAGTGCAGGGGGGAGGGTCCCCGGGGCGGGGCTCACAGTGCAGGGGGGAGGGTCCCCGGGGCGGGGCTCACAGTGCAGGGGGGAGGGTCCCCGGGGCGGGGCTCACAGTGCAGGGGGGAGGGCTCACAGTGCAGGGGGGAGGGTACCCGGGGCGGGACTCACAGTGCAGGGGGGCGGGGCTCACAGTGCAGGGGGGAGGGTCCCCGGGGCGGGGCTCACAGTGCAGGGGGGAGGGTCCCCGGGGTGGGGCTCACAGTGCAGGGGGAGTGTCCCCAGGGTCGGGCCCACAGTGCAGGGGGATGGTCACCGGGGTGGGGCTCACAGAGCAGGGGGAGGGTCCCCGGGGTGGGGCGGGGCTCACAGTGCAGGGGGGAGGGTCCCCGGGGCAGGGCGGGGCTCACAGTGGAGTGGGAGGGTCCCCGGGGCGAATCTGTATGGGTAGAGCTGAGAAATACCAAGGGGCAGAAAACGTTAGTGGCAGTTGTATACAGACCCCCAAACAGTAATGCTGAGGTTGGGGATGGCATTAAACGGGAAATTAGAGATGCGTGCAATAAGGGCACAGCAGTTATCATGGGTGACTTTAATCTACATATAGATTGGGCTAACCAAATTAGTAACAATACTGTGGAGGAGGAATTCCTAGAGTGTATACGACCAATATGTCGAGGAACCAACTAGAGATCAGGCCATCTTAGACTGGGTATTAAGTAATGAGAAAGGATTAATTAGCAATCTTGTTGTGCGAGGCCCCTTGGGGAGGAGCGATCATAATATGATAGAATTCTCCATTAAGATGGAGAGTGATGTAGTTGACTCAGAGACTAGGGTCCTGAATTTAAATAAAGGAAACTGCGATGGTATGAGGCGCGAGTTGGCTAGGGTGGATTGGGGAGCGTTACTTAAAGGGTTGACGGTGGATAGGCAATGGCAAACATTTAAAGATCGCATGGATGAACTACAGAATTTGTTCATCCCGGTTTGGCATAAAAATAAAACAAAAAAGGTGACTCAACCATGGCTAACAAGGGAAATTAGGGCTTGCATAAGATCCAAGGAGAGGACATATAAATTGGCCAGAAAAAGCAGCAAACCTGAGGATTGGGAGCAGTTTAGGATTCAGCAAAGGAGGACAAAGGGATTAATTAAGATGGGGAAAATAGAATATGAGAGTAAGCTTGCAGGGAACATAAAAACTGACTTAAAAGCTTCTATAGATATGTGAAGAGAAAAAGATTGGTGAAGTCAAGCGTAGGTCCCTTGCAGTCAGAATCAGGGGAATTTATAATGGGGAACAAAGAAATGGCTGACGAATTAAACACATACTTTGGTTCTGTCTTCACAAAGGAGGACACAAATAACCTCCCAGAGATGTCGGGGAACATAGGGTCTAATGAAAGAGAGGAATTGAATGAAATCAGTATTTGTAGGGAAATGGTGTTAGGGAAATTGACGGGATTGAAGGCCGATAAATCCCCAGGGCCTGATAATCTACATCCTAGGGTACTTAAGGAAGTGGCCCTAGAAATACTAGATGCATTGCTGGTCATCTTTCAAAATTCTACAGACTCTGGAACAGTTCCCATGGATTGGAGGGTAGCTAATGTAACCCCACTATTTAAAAAAGGTGGTAGAGAAAAAACGGGGAATTATAGACAGGTAAGCCTGACATCGGTAGTGGGCAAATTGCTAGAGCCCATTATAAAAGATGTAATAGCGGAGCACTTGGGAAACAGTGACAAGATCGGACAAAGTCAACATGGATTTACAAAAGGGAAATCATGCCTGACTAATCTACTGGAAATTTTTGAGGATGTAACTGGTAGAATAGATAAGGGAGAAACAGTGGATGTGGTGTATTTGGACTTTCAGAAAGCTTTCGATAAGGTCCCGCATAAGAGATTAGCGTGCAAAGTTAAAGCACATGGGATTGGGGGTGAGGTACTGATTTGGATAGAGAACTGGTTGGCAGACAGGAAGCAAAGAGTTGGAATAAACGGGTCTTTTTCCGAGTGGCAGGCAGTGACTAGTGGGGTACCGCAGGGATCGGTGCTAGGACCCCAGCTATTCACAATATATATTCATGATCTAGACGAGGAACTAGATGTAATATCTCTAAGTTTGCAGATGACACAAAGCTGGGTGGGCATGTGTGCTGTGAGGAGGATGCAGAGAAACTCCAGTATGATTTGGACAGGTTGGGTGATTGGGCAGATGCATGGCAGATGCAGTATAATGTGGATAAATGCGAGGTTATCCACTTTGGTGGCAAAAACAGGAAGACAGATTATTATCTGAACGGCAATAGATTGGGAAAAGGGGAAGTGCAACAAGATCTGGGAGTCTTTGTGCACCAGTCGCTGAAGGTAAGCATGCAGGTGCAGCAGGCAGTTAAGAAGGCAAATGGTATGTTGGCCTTCATAGTGAGAGGATTCGAGTACAGGAGCAAGGATGTCTTGCTGCAGTTGTACAAGGCCTTGGTGAGACCACACCTTGAGTATTGTGTGCAGTTTTGGTCGTCTTATCTGAGGAAGGATGTTCTTGCCATGGAGGGAGTGCAGCGAAGATTTACCAGACTGATACCTGGGATGGCAGGAATGACATATGAAGAGAGATTGGGTCGATTAGGCTTATATTCGCTGGAGTTTCGAAGAATGAGAGGGGATCTCATTGAAACTTATAAAATTCTAACAGGACTAGACAGACTAGATGCAGGAAGGATGTTCCCGATGGCGGGGGAGTCCAGAACCAGAGGTCACAGTCTAAGGATAAGGGGTAAGCCATTTAGGACTGAGATGAGGAGGAATTTCTTCACCCAGAGAGTGGTGAACCTGTGGAATTCTCTACCACAGAAGGCAGTTGAGGCCAATTCATTAAATATATTCAAGAAGGAGATAGATATATTTCTTAAGGCTAAAGGGATCAAGGGATATGGGGAGAAAGCAGGGACAGGGTACTGAATTTGGATGATCAGCCATGATCTCATTAAATGGCAGAGCAGGCTCGAGGGGCCGAATGGCCTACTCCTGCTCCTATCTTCTATGCTTTCTGTGCTGTATAACCCTATGACTCTATGTCTACATGGATTTTAGCAAGGCTTTTGACAAGGTCCCACATGGCAGACTGGTCAGCAAAGTAAAAGCCCATGGGATCCAAAGGAAATTGGCAAGTTGGATCTAAAATTGGCTCAGTGGCAGGAAGCAAAGGGTCATGGTCCACGAATATTTTTATGACTGGAAGGAAGTTTCCAGTGGGGCTCTGCAGGGCTCAGTATGTGTCCTTTGCTTTTTATATCAGTGATTTAGACTTCAATGTAGGGGACGTGATTAAGAAGTTTGCAGATGATACAAAAATTGGCTGTGTGGTTGATAAATGAGGAAGAAAGCTGTGGACTGCAGGAAGAGATCAATAGAATCATAGAATGGTTACAGCACGGAAGAAGGCCATTCGGCTCATCGAGCCCATGCCGACTCTTAGCTAGTCCCATTCCACTGCCCTTTCCCCGTAGCCCTGCAAATGTTTTTCCTTCAGATACTTATCTAATTCCCTTTTATAAGATAAGATTGAGTCTGCCTCCACCACCCTTTCAGGCAGTGCATTCCAGATCTTAACCACTCGCTGCGTAAAAAAGTTTTTACTTATGT
>CM059434.1:114062090-114178932 GCA_030390025.1 Squalus acanthias
CCCCCCGTCCCCGTCCCCGTCTCTCTCTCTCTCTCTCTCTTCCCCCCCCCCGGTCCCGATGATTTGGGCGCCGAGTTTCCACAGCTCCAGCCGCCTTCCGCGGGTCCCGGATCCCGTTCACATTCCAGCTCAGCAGGGGAACCCTGGGATCTCTGCCTCCATCGACCAGAGATCCAGGATCAGGCCCGGGGCCAAACCTGGCCGCAGGACCGACTCCAGACACAGCGCCACCCCCAGGCCGCAGGACCGACTCCAGACACAGCGCCACCCCCAGGCCGGAGGACCGACTGCGGTCACAGCGCCACCCTGAGGCCGGAGGACCGACTCCGGACAAGGCGTTGCCCCCAGGCCGGTGGACCGACCCCGGAAACAGCGCCACCCCGAGGTCGAAGGACCGACCCCGGACACAGCGCCGCCCCCAGGCCCGACCCCGGTCACAGTGCCTCCCCCAGGCCGGAGGACCGACATCGGAAACAGCACCACCCCCAGGCCGGAGGACCGACCCTGTAGACAGCGCCACCCCCAGGCCGGAGGACCAACCCCGGACACAGCGCCACCCCCAGCCGTAGGACCGACTCCGGGTACAGCGCCGCCCCGAGGCCGGAGGACCAACTCCGGATTCAGCGCCGCCCCCAGGCCGGAGGACCGACTCCAGACACAGCCCCACCCCCAGCCGGAGGACCAACCCCGGACACAGCGCCAACCCCAGGCTGGAGGACCAACCCCGGGCACAGCGCCACCCCCAGGCCGGAGGACCGATCCCGGGCCCGCCCACAGCGCCACCCCCAGGCCGGAGGAGCATCCCCAGACACAGCGCCACCCCCAGGCCGGAAGACCAACTCCAGACACAGCGCCACCCACAGGCCGGAGGACCAACCCCGGGCGCAGCGCCTTCCCCAGGCCGGAGGACAGACTCCGGGTACAGCGCCACCCCCAGGCCGGAGGACCAACCCCGGGCATAGCGCCACCCCCAGGCCGGAGGACAGACTCCGGTTACAGCGCCATCCCCAGGCCGGAGGACGGACCCCGGGCCCGGATACAGCGCCACCCCCAGGCCGGAGGACCAACATCGGTCACAGCGTCACCCCCAGGCCGGAGGACCGACCCCGGACACAGCGCCGCCCCCAGGCCGGAGGACCAACCCTGGACACAGCGCCACCGCCAGGCCGGAGGACCAACCCTGGCCACAGCGCCACCCCCAGGCCGGAGGACCGACTCCGGACACAGCGCTGCCCCCAGGTCGGAGGACCGACTCCGGCTACAGCGCCCCCCCAGACCGGAGGACCGACTCTAGACACAGCCCCACCCCCAGGCCGGAGGACAGTAGGCTGACACAGCGCCCCCCCCCCCCCCCCGGAGGACCGATCCGGGCCCGGACACAGAGCCACCCCCAGGCCGGAGGACCTACCCGGATGGGGAGTCACACTCTGCCGGACTTGGAAAGATGGCAGATTTCCTTCCCTGAAGGACATTAGTGAACCTTTTTCCAGCTTTATCCTTGCTTTAAATTTATTTCATTTCCTGCTTTTTTCCAGTTCTGACGAAAGGTCTTCGACCTGAAACGTTAACTCTGTTTCTCTCTCCACGGATGCTGCCTGGCCTGCTGAGTTTTTCCAGCGTTTTCTGTTGTTATTTTGGATTTCCAGCATCCGCAGTATTTTGCTATCGTATTAGTGAACCAGATGGGTTGTTGGACCATCCTGTAGTTTCATGGTCACCATTTCTGAAACTAGCTTTTCATTCAATTTATTTAATTAACTGAATTTAAATTCCTCGTCTTTTGGATGAGACGTTAAACCGAGGCCCCGTTCGCTCTCTCAGGTGGGTGTGAAAGATCCCAGGTCCGCGAGTGGAAGAGCAGGAGAGTTCGCCCTGATGTCCCAGGCCCAATATTTACAGCTCAACCAACATCACTAAAACAGATGATCTGCTCATTGTCACATTGCTGTTTGTGGGAGCTTGCTGTGCGCAGATTGGGTGTCGTGTTTCCTAAAAGTGACCACACTTTTTAAAATTATTCACGGGATGTGGGCGTCGCTGGCAAGGCCGGCATTTATTGCCCATCCCTAATTGCGCTCGAGAAGGTGGTGGTGAGCCGCCGCAGTCCGTGAGGTGAAGGTACTCCCACACTCGGAGTGGTTTGTTAGGACATTTCAGAGGGCAGTTAAGAGTCAACCTCATTGCTGGAGTCACTGGGTAAGGATTGCAGATTTCTTTCCCTAAAATATTAGCTTTTCATTCCAGATTTATTTAATTAACTGAATTTAAATTCCCTGTGGTGAGATTTGAACTCGTATCCAGACCTCTGGATTACTAGTCCAGTAACAACCACAATGCGGCCGTACCCCCTACTTCAAAAGTACTTTATTGGTTGTAAAGCGCTTTGGGACGTCACAAGGTCATGAAAGACGCTGTAGAAATCAAAGACTTTCTTTCCTCTCCTACACTACAAATTTCTCCTCCACTATAACGTTAAGTCTCACTTCTTCTTAGGCAGTCCCTCGGAACCGAGGATGACTTGCTTCCACATTAAAAATGAGTTCTCAGGTGACTGATGAGTCCAAAGCGGGACCTACAGTCTCTGTCACAGGTGGGGCGGATGGTGGTTGAAGGGGCGGGTGGGTAGGGTGCTTGGGTTGACGTGCGCTCCTTGCGCTCCTTCTGCTTGGCGAAGAGACTCGAGGTGTTCGGCGCATTCCCGGATGCTTCTCCTCCACTTTGTGCGGTCTAACCCTAACCCTAACGCTAACCCTAACCCTAACCCTAACCCTAGAGCCTAACCCTAACCCTAACCCTAAAACCTAAACCCTAAGCCTAACCCTAACCCCTTAACCCTAACCCTAACCCTAACCCTACAGTCTCTGTCACAGGTGGGGCGGATGGTGGTTGAAGGGGCGGGTGGGTAGGGTGCTTGGGTTGACGTGCGCTCCTTGCGCTCCTTCTGCTTGGCGAAGAGACTCGAGGTGTTCGGCGCATTCCCGGATGCTTCTCCTCCACTTTGTGCGGTCTAACCCTAACCCTAACGCTAACCCTAACCCTAACCCTAGAGCCTAACCCTAACCCTAAAACCGAAACCCTAAGCCTAACCCTAACCCCTTAACCCTAACCCTAACCCTAAATACCCGAACCCGAACCCTAACCCAAACCCTAAATACCTTAACCCTAACCTTAACCCTAACCCTAACCCTAAATACACTAACCCTGAACCTGACCCTGACCCTAACACGAAATGCAACACAACCCTAACCCCTACCCCTAACCCCTAACCCCTAACCCCTAACCCCTAACCCTAAACCCTAAACCCTAAACCCTAACCCTAACCCTAACCCTAACCCTATCCCTAACCTTAACACTAACCCTAACAGTAACCCTAACACAAAATACCCTAACCCTAAATACCCTAACCTGAACCCTAACCCGGACCCTAACCCTAACCATAACCTGAAATACCCTAACCCTAACCCAAAATACCCTAACCCTAACCCTAAATGCAGTGTTACTAACCCTAACCCTAACCCTAAATACCCTAACCGTAACACTAACACTAACCCTGACCCCAGCACTAACCCTAACACTAAATGCAACCTAACCCTAACCCCTAACCCTAACCCTATCCCGAACCCTAACACTAACCCTAACCCTAACCCTAAATACCCTAACCCTAATCCTAAATACCCTAAACCTAACACTAACCCTGACCCTGACCCGAACGCTAACCCTAACCTGAACCCTAACCCTAACACTAAATGCACACTAACCCTAACCCCTAACACTAAGCCTAACACTAAATACCCTAACCCGAACGCTAAATACCCTAACCCTACCACTAACCCTAACGCTAACCATAACCCTAAAGCCAACCCTAACCCTAAATACCCGAACCCTAACCCTAACACTAACCCGAACACTAAATACCCTAACCCTAATCCTAACCCTAAATACCATAACCCTAACCCTAAATACCCTAACCCTAACCTTGACCCTGACCCTAACACTAACCCTAACCCTAACACTAAATGCACCCTAACCCTAACCCTCAACCCTAAACCCTAACCCTAACCCAATCCCTATCCCTAACACTAACCCTAACACTAAATACCCTAACCCTCAACCCTAACCCTAACCCTAAAGCTAACCCTAACCCTAAATACCCTAACCCTAAATACCCTAACCCTAAATACCCTAACCCTAAATGCCCTACCCTAAGCCTAACCCTAAATACCCAAACACTAACCCTAACCCTAAATACTCTAACTCTAACCCTAAATACCCTAACCCTAACCACCCTAACCCTAACACTAACCCTAAATAGCCGAACCCTAACCCTAACCCTAAATACCCTGACCCGGACGCTAACCCGAACCCAAACCCTAACCCTAACCCAAAACCTAACCCTAAATACCCAAACCCTAAATACCCTAAACCTAACGCGAACACTAACCCTAAATACCCTAACCCTACCACTAACCCTAACCCTAACCCTAAACCTACTCTAACCCTAATCCCTAACCCTAACCCCAACCCTAATCCTAACCCTAAACCTAACCCTAACACTAACCCGAACTCTAAATACAGTGGTAGAGTCGGGAACCCTAACCCTATCCCTAACCTAACCCTAACCTCTAACCCTAACCCGAACCCTAAATACAGTGTTGCTAACCCTAACCCTAACCCTACCACGAACCCTAACCCTAACCCTAAATACAGTGTTGCTAACCCTAACCCTAACCCTACCACGAACCCTAACCCTAACCCTAAATACAGTGTTGCTAACCCTAACCCTAACCCTACCACGAACCCTAACCCTAACCCTAAATACAGTGTTGCTAACCCTAACTCTAAATACCCAAACCCTAACCGAAACACGAACCCTAAATACCCTAACCCTAAATACCCTAACCCTAAGCTTATCCGTAAATACCCTAACCCTAACCATAAATACCCTAACCCTAACCCTAAGCCGAACTCTAACCCTAAACCTACACCTAACCCTAAATACCCTAACCCTAACCCTAACTACCCTAACCCTAACCTTAACCCTAACCCCTAAATACCCAAACACAAACCCTAAATACCTTAACCCGAACCCTAAATACCCGAACCCTAACCCTAAATACGCCAACCCATACCTTATCCGTAAGTACCCTAACCCTAAATACTCTAACCCTAACCCTAACCCTAACCCTAATCCTAACTACCCTAACCCTAACTCAAAATACCCTAACACGAACCCCAACCCGAACCCATACCCGAACCCTAACCCTAACCCTAAACCCTGACCTTAACCCGCTAAACCCTAACCTTAAAGCTAAACCCTAACCTTAACCCTAATCCTAACTCTAAATACAGGGCCTAACCCTAACCCTAAATACCCTAACCCGAACCCTAACCCTAAACACAATGTTGCTAACACTAAACCTAACCCTAACCCTAACCCTAAATACCCTAACCCTAACCCTAAATA
The DNA here is from genome assembly GCA_030390025.1 of Squalus acanthias. Classification (NCBI taxonomy): domain Eukaryota; kingdom Metazoa; phylum Chordata; class Chondrichthyes; order Squaliformes; family Squalidae; genus Squalus; species Squalus acanthias. The sequence goes on from CM059434.1 coordinate 114,067,555, forward strand.
CCCTGGGGGAAAAATTCAGTTGGTTGCGCCTCCCGTTAGCGCCTTAAGAGGGCGCTAATGGGGCGCAAAGCATCTAGCGCCCAGGCGCGGCGAAGTTTGCACCGCTCGCGAAATTAACTAGACATTTTGCGCGGCGGCGCTAAACACTACCACCACGATCTCCTGCGCCGGCAGATCATGACGTCACTCGAGTGCGCAACGCCCCGGTATCGCCCCGGAGCAGATATTGAGTGGCGCCCCCTGCCTTACCGCCTGACGCTAGCAACGACAGGTTGAGGGGAGCGTTCTGCAGTCATGAAGGGAAAGGGGGAGCGCTATTTAAAGGTGACCGCTTCCTGCCTTTTATTGTTGGTGCCATTTTTGAACTACGCATTCTGGGAGAGAGAGGGAGAGACTTCTGGAGAGATTCAACGTTGTGTGAAGGAGTTTTGGTTACTGAGCAGCACTTTGCAGGTTCATTTTGATTTGCCATTCCTTGTATCGATTTAGCAGAGACTGTGGGGGCTGCACTCTGAGCTCTTTGCCTGGTACTCTCCATTGTTCTTCCAGCACATTTGATGTGCAAGTCTCTCCAGGCCGAGATGCAAGGCTGCAATGAGCAGGATGTGGATGGAAAGCAAGATTAGCCATTCCCTTTAAGAACTGGACCGTGCCATTGTGTGTGTGTTCCATTGCTGACTGACATTACATGAGCATCGCCAGCGCTCTGAGGTAGCGCCTCAGTCCTCGGCCTTTGCGCCTTAAGACAGGTGTGAAGCGCCTGATATAGCGCTGCAATCACCTCCAGGGGCGATAAAAGTCAAGTTTGCAGTCGGTGGCGATAATTAGCGCCAGGCGCTAATCTTTGCGCCCGGCCGATAATTGCGCCTCAAATGGGGCGATACTGAATTTCTCCCCCCCTAACCCTAACCTGAACCCGAAATACCCTAACACTAACACTAACACTAACACTAACACTAACACTAACACTAACACTAACACTAACACTAACCCTAACCCTAACCCTAACCCTAAATACACTAACCCTAACCCTAACCCTAACCCTAACCCTAAACCTAACGCGAACACTAACCCTAAATACCCTAACCCTACCACTAACCCTAACCCTAACCCTAACTCTAACCCTAACGCTAACCCAAACCCTAACCCTAACCCTAAATACCCGAACCCTAACCCTAACATTAACCCTAAATACCCTAACCCTAAATAGCCTAAACCTAACGCGAACACTAACCCTAAATACCCTAAACCTACCACTAACCCGAAATACCCTAACACGAACCCGAACCCTAACCCTAAACCCTAACCTTAACCCGAAACCCTAACCCTAACACTAACCCTAACCCGAAATACAGTGGTAGAGTCGGGGACCCTAACCCTAACCCTATCCCTAACCTATCCTAACCCTAACCCTAAATACAGTGTTGCTAACCCTAACCCTAAATACCCAAACCCTAACCCTAAATGCCCGAACCCTAAATACCCTAACCCTAACCCTAACCCTAAACCCTAACCTTAACCCTAACCCTAACCCTAAACCCTAACCTTAACCCTAAACCCTAACCCTAACACTAACCCTAACCCTAAATACAGTGGTAGAGTCGGGGACCCTAACCCTAACCCTATCCCTAACCTATCCTAACCCTAACCTCTAACCCTAACCCTAAATACAGTGTTGCTAACCCTAACCCTAAACCCTAACCCTAACCCTAAATGCCCGAACCCTAAATACCCTAACCCTAACCCTAACCCTATCCCTAACCCTAATCCAAAATACCCTAACCCTAACCCTAAATACCCTAACCCTAATCCTAACCCTAACCCCTAAATACCCGAACACTAACCCTCACCCTAACTACCGTAACCCTAACCCTTAACCTAACCCAAACCCTAACCTTAACCCCTAACCCTAACCCCTAACCTAACCCTAACCCTAACCCTAAACCTAACTCTAACCCTAACCCTAAATACCCTAACGCGAACCCAAAACCTAACCCTAAACACCCTAACCCTAACCTTACCCTAAATACTCTAACCCTAACCCCTAACCCTAACCCCTAACCCATACCCTAACATGAACCCTAACCCAAACCCGAAGCCGAACCCAAACCCTAACCCTAAACCCTAACCTTAACCCTAAACCCTAACCCTAACGCTAAACCCTAACCTTAACCCAAACCCTAACTCTAAATACAGGGCCTAAACCTAACCCTAACCCTAAATACCCTAACCCGAACCCTAAACCAAACCCTAACCCTAACCCTAACCCTAACACTAAATACCCTATCACGAAACTGAACCCGAACCCGAACCCTAACCCTTAATTCACTGGTAGAGTCGGGGACCCGAACCCTAACCCTACTCTAGCCCTAAGCCTAACCCTAACCCCTAACCCTAACCCATATTCTAACCCTAAACCTAACCCTAACACTAACCCTAACCCTAAATACAGTGGTAGAGTCGGGGACCCTAACCCGAACCCTATCCCTAACCTATCCTAACCCTAACCTCTAACCCTAACCCTAACCCTAAATACAGTGTTGCTAACCCTAACCCTAACCTTAACCCTAAATGCCCGAACCCTAAATACCCTAACCCTAACCCTAATCCTAAACCTAACCCTAACCCTAAATACCCTATCACGAAACCGAACCCGAACCCTAACCCTAACCCTAACCCTAAATACACTGGTAGAGTCGGGAACCCTAACCTTAACCCTAACCCTACTCTAGTCCTAACCCTAACCCTAACCCCTAATCTTAACCCATATCCTAACCCTAAACATAACCCTAACACTAACCCTAACCCTAAATACAGTGGTAGAGTCGGGGACCCTAACCCTAACCCTATCCCTAACCTATCCTAACCATAACCTCTAACCCCAACCCTAAATACAGTGTTGCTAACCCTAACCCTAAATACCCAAACCCTAACCCTAAATGCCCGAACCCTAAATACCCTAACCCTAAGCCTAACCTTACCCATAAATACTTTAACCCTAACCCTAACCATAAATACCCTAACCCTAACCAAAAATACAGTGTTGCTAATCCTAACCCTAACCCTAAATACCCTAACCTGAACCCTAACTGGAACCCTAAATACTCTAACCCTAACCCTAACCCTGAATACCCGAACCCGCACTCTAAATACCCTAACACTAACCCTGACCCTAACCCTAAATACCCTAACCCTAACCCTAAATACCCTAACCCTAACCGTAAATACCCTAACCCTAACCCTAAATAACCTAACCCTAACCTTATCAGTAAATACCCTAACCCTAACCGTAACCATAAATACCCTAACCCTAAGCCGAACTCTAACCCTAAATACCCTAACCCTAACACAAACCCTAATCCTAACCCTAAATACCCTAACCCTAAATACCCTAACACTAACCCCTAACCCTAACCCTAAACCTAACCCTAACCCTAAACCCTAACCCTAACCCTCAACCCTAAACCTAAACCCTAACCCTAAACCTTATCCCTAACCTTAACCCTAATCCTAACCCTAAACCCTAACCCTAACCCTAACCCTAACCCTAAATACCCTAACCCTAATCCTAACCCTAACCCCTAAATACCCGAACACTAACCCTCACCCTAACTACCGTAACCCTAACCCTTAACCTAACCCTAACCCCTAACCCCTAACCTAACCCTAACCCTAACCCTAACCCTAACCCTAACTCTAACCCTAACCCTAAATACCCTAACGCGAACCCAAAACCTAACCCTAAACACCCTAACCCTAACCTTACCCTAAATACTCTAACCTTAACCACTAACCCTAACCCTACCCCTAACCCTAACCACTAACCCTAACCCCTAACCCTAACCCTAAACCCTAACCCTAACCCTAAACCCAAACCCAAACCCTAAACACTAACCCTAACCCTACACCTACCCCTACCCCTAACCCTAAACCTGACCCTAACCCTAACCCTAAATGCAGTAACCCAACCCGAAACCTAACCCTAACCCTCACCCTAACTCTAACCCCTCACCCTAACCCTCACTCTAAGCCCTAACCCTAACCCCTAACCGTAACCCTAACACTAACCCCTAACCCCTAACACTAATCCTAAACCCTAACCCAACCCCCTAACCCTAACCCCTACCTTAACCCCAAACCTAACCTCGAAGCCTAACCCTGACCCTAACCCGAACTCTAACCCCTAACCCTAACCGACCCCAACCCTAACCCTAAATGCACCCTCACCCTAACCCTAAGCCTAACCCTAACGGTAACACCCTTACCCTAAAACTGATCCTAAACCTAATTCTAACCCTAAATGACCCAAACCCTGATAATATAGAAACATAGATAAATAGGAGCAGGAGTAGGTCATTCTGCCCTTCGAGCCTGCTGTGACATTCAACACGATCATGGCTGATACTCTATGTCAATACCATATTCCCGCTCTCTGCCCATACCCCTTGATGCCTTTTGTGTCTAGAAATCTATCTATCTCCTTCTTAAATATATTCAGTGACTTGGCCTCCACAGCCTTCTGTGGTAGAATATTCCACAGGTTCACCACCCTCTGAGTGAAGAAATTTCTCCTCACCTCAGTCCTAAATGTCCTACCCCGTATCCTGAGACTGTGACCCCTCGTTCTAGACCCCCCAGCCAGGGAAAACATCCTCCCTGTATGCAGTCTGTCTGGCCCTGTCTTAATTTTATACATTTCAATGAGATCCCCTCTCATTCTTCTGAACTCTAGTGAATACAGGCCTAGCCGACCCAATCTCTCCTCATACGATAGTCCTGCCATCCCAGGAATCAGTCTGGTGAACCTTCGCTGCACTCCCTCTATGGCAAGTATATCCTTTCTTAGTACAATAGCAATATACTGTGGATGCTGGAAATCTGAAATAACAACAGAAAATGCTGGAAATACTCAGCAGGCCAGGCAGCATCCATGGAGAGAGAAACAGAGTTAACGTTTCAGGTCTGGGACAGAGAGATCAGAGTGGGAGTGAAGCGGAGAATTAAAGTGACAGGCAACCGGAAGCTCAGGGTCACCCTTACGGACTGAACGGAGGTGTTCCGCAAAGCGGTCACCCAATCTGCATTTGGTCTCCCCAATGTCGAGGAGACCGCATCGTGAGCAGCGAATACAGTATATTAAATTGGAAGAAGTACAAGTAAATCGCTGTTTTACCTGGAAGGGGTGCTTGGGGCCCTGGACAGTGGGAAGGGAGGAGGTAAAAGGGCATATGTTGCATCTCCTGCGCTTGCACGGGAAGGTGCCAGGCGAAGGAGAAGGGCTGTTAGGGGTGATAGAGGAGTGGACTAGGGTGTCGTGGAGGGAGCGGTCCCTTCGGAATGCTGAAAGGGGAGGTGAAGGGAAGATGTGTTTGGTGGTGGGATCACATTGGAGGTGGCGGAAATGGCGGAGGATTATCCATTGAATGTGGAGGCTGGTGGGGTGAAAGGTGAGGACAAGGCGAACCCTATCGTGGTTCTGGGAGGGAGGGGAAGGGGTGAGAGCAGAAGTGCGGGAAATGGAACGGACACGGTCAAGGGCCGTGTCAACCACAGTAGAGGGGAATCCTCGGTTGAGGAAAAAGGAAGACATGTCGGAAGCACTGGTATGGAAGGTGGCATCGTCAGAACAGACACGGCGGAGACGGAGAAACTGGGAGAATGGAATAGAGTCCTTACAGGAAGCGGAGTGGGAGGAAGTGTAGTCCAGGTAGCTGTGAGAGTCAGTGGGCTTGTAGTGGATGTTTGTCGAAAGCCGATCACCAGAAATGGAGACAGAGAAGTCAAGGAAGGAAGGGAAGAGTCGGAGATGGACCATGTGAAGGTGAGGGAAGGGTGGAAATTGGAAGTAAAGTGAATGAACTTATCTAGTTCAGGTCGAGAGCAGGAAACGGCACCGATACAGTCATCGATGTACCGGAAAAAGAGGTGAGGGAGGGGACCTGAGTAGGACTGGAACAAAGAATGTTCCATATATCCCATGAACAGGCAGGCATAGCTAGGGCCCATGCGGGTTCCCATAGCAACACCTTTAATTTGGAGGAAGTGACTGGAGTCAGAGGAGAAGTTGTTTAATGTGAGAACAAGTTCAGCCAGGCGGAGGAGGGTGGTGGTGGATGGGGACTGGTTGGGCCTCTGTTCAAGGAAGAAACGGAGCACCCTCAGGCCGTTCTGGTGGGGGATTGAGGTGTAGAGGGATTGGACGTCCATAGTGAAAAGGAGACGGTTGGGGCCAGGAAACTGGAAACTGTTAAAGTGACGGAGGGCGTCGGAAGAGTCGCGAATGTAGGTGGGAAGAGACTGGACAAGGGGAGAAAAAATAGAGTCGAGATAGGAAGAGATAAGTTCCGTGGGGCAAGAACAGGCTGAAACGATGGGTCTACCAGGGCAGTCCTGTTTGTAGATCTTGGGAAGGAGGTAGAAGCGGGCTGTGCGGGGTTGGGGGACTATGAGGTTGGCAGCCATGGAGGGAAGATCTTCAGAGGAGATGAGGTCAGTGACAGTCTTGGAAACAATGGCCTGATGTTTGCCAGTGGGGCCATGGTCCAGGCGGAGGTAGGAGGAGGTGTCAGAGAGTTGGCGTTCAGCTTCCGCACGATAGAGGTCGGTTCATCAAACAACAACAGCACCACCCTTATCAGCAGGTTTAATGATAATGTTAGGGTTGGATCGGAGAGAACGGAGTGCTGCAAGTTCAGAGGGAGGTAGGTTGAGTGAGAGAGGGGAGCAGAGAAATTGAGACAGCCGATGTCACGTCGGCAGTTAGCTATGAAAAGATCTAGAGAGGGTAAGAGGCCAGAGGGAGGGGTCCAAGTAGAACGAGAATTTAGAAAGCGGGAGAAAGGGTCAGCCGTGCGGGGGGAAGACTCCTGGCCAAAGAAGTGGGCACGGAGACGAAGGCGACGGAAAAAGAGCTCAGCATCGTGCCGAGCTCGAAATTCATTGAGGTGGGGGCGTAAGGGGATGAAGCTCAGGCCTTTGCTGAGGACTAATTGTTCGGGGTCAGAGAGGGGAAGGTCAGAGGGGATAGTGAAAACACGGCAGGGGGTGAGATTGGGAGAAGGGGGGTCAGAGGAAGAAGGTTCCGGAGGGGCGTTGCTGTCCAAGAGTTGATGAAGCTTGCGATCCTTGACATCAGAAAGGAAGAAAAAAAGTTTTTTGTTGAAGCGTCGGATGAGTCGAAGGATGAAATGTGGACCCGGACAGCTTTGAGATAGAGTGCGTCGGTGCTGCTGAAGAGAGAGGTCGAGAGTGTTCGTGTGGTGGCGCATGGCGTTGAGCGTGGATCTATTACATTGTTCCAATGAAGCTCAACGTAAGCTCAAGGAACAGCACCTCATCTTTCGATTAGGCACTTTACAGCCTTCCGGACTCAATATCGAGTTCAACAATTTCAGACAATAATCCCTGCCCCCATTTTTCATGCTGTATGATTTTGCCATTCCTATTTGCAACATTTTATCTTTCCTGCCTCTTACATAAGCACAGTATATTCTTTCAATTCCTTCCTCCCCTCCTAAACCCCCCCCCCCTGTCTCTGCACCTGCTTAATATCTGTTACATCTCCAGCTTTTTCCAGTTCTGATGAAGTGTCCCAGACCTGAAACGTTAACTCTGTTTCTCTCTCCACGGATGCTGCCTGGCCTGCTGAGTATTTCCAGCATATTCTGTTGTTATTTATGCTTCCTTAGGTAAGGAGACCAAAACTGCACACAGTACTCCAGGTGCGGTCTCACCAAGCCTGTATAACTGTAGTAAGACATCCTTGCTCCTGTACTCAAATCCTCTTGCAATGAAGGCCAACATACCATTTGCCTTCCTAACTGTTTGCTGCACCTGCATGTTTGCTTTCAGTGACTGGTGTACAAGGACACCCAGGTCCCTTTGTACATCAACATTTCCCAATCTATCACCATTTAAATAATACTCTACCTTTCTGTTTTTCCTACCAAAGTGGTTAACTTCACATTTATCCACGTTATACTGCATCTGCCATGTATTTGCCCACTCACTCAACTTGTCTAAATCGCCTTGAAGCCTCTTTGCATCCTCCTCACAACTCACAATCCCACCGAGTTTCGTGTTGTCAGCAAACTTGCAAATATTACATTTGGTTCCCTCATCCAAATCATTGCTTTATATTGTGAATAGCTGGGGCCCAAGCACTGATCCCTGCGGTACCCCACTAGTCACCGCCTGCCACCCCGAAAAAGACCCATTTATTCCTACTCTCTCTTTCCTGTCTATTAACCAATTTTCAATCCATGCCAGTATATTACCCCCAATCCCATGTGCTTTAATTTTGCACACTAACCTCTTATGTGGGACTTTATCAAAGACTTTATTGAGAAGAAATACTACGAATTGTGTGAGTTGAGGGCACAGACGACGTATTTGTCCACATCACATCAGATCTCCCTATCACCATAGAATCATAGAATAGTACAGCAGAGAAGGAGGCCATTTGGCCCATCAAGTCTGCACCGGCTCATTCGAAGAGCAATCCAGTTAGTCCCACTCCCCGCTCTTTCCCCATATCCCTGCAATTTTTTTCTCCTTCAAGTATTTATCCAATTCCCTTTTGAAGGCTACTATTGAATCTGTATCCACCACCCAGTGCATTCCAAATCTTAACCATTCATGTCACCTCTAGTTCTTTTGCCAATCACCTGAAATCTGTGTACTCCCGTTATACACTCTTCAGCCATTGGAAACAGTTTCTCTTTATTTACTCTATCTAAATCCTTCATGATTTTGAACATCTCTCTCAAATCTCCTCTTAGCCTTCTCTGCTCCAGGGAAAACAACCCCAGCTTCTCCAGTCTATTCATGTAACTGTAATCCCTCATCCCTGGAAGCATTCTAGTAAGTTAGGGTACACTGCAGTTAGGGTTAGAGTTAGGGTTAGGGCTACACTGCATTTAAGGTTAGGGTTAGGGTATTAGGGTAAGTGTTAGGGTTAGGGTATTAGGGTTAAGAGTAGTGTTAGGGTATTAGGGTTAAGAGTAGTGTTAGGGTATTAGGGTTAGGATTCGGTTATTAGGGTTAGGGTATTAGGGTTAGGGAATTAGGGTTAGGGTTAGGTTAAATGTAACCCCACTATTTAAAAAGGCGTTAAGGGGTATGGGGAAACAGCGGGAATATGGTATTGAGATAGAGGATCAGCCATGATCATATTGAATGTCGGAGCAGGCTCGAAGGGCCGAATGGCCTACTCCTGCTCCTATGTTTCTATGTTTCTATAAATTATTAGGAGCTGGTTCCAGAATTGGGGATGTGGTAAAGTGTGTGTTAACTGGTGTTTATCGCATTCAATGTTGTTTTCTGTCTTAAAACCTGCTTAGAATAGTTAGGTTTAAAGCAATAGAAAGCACCAACTGTTGCAATTACTTTTACGTGCTTCACTTCTGTCTGTATTGTAACCCTTTCTTTAATTTTACTTGTAAATAACGTTCACACTAAGCTGCGCAGCCGCACAGCGGTCTGGAGGTCACAAGTAGACTGGTCACCAGCTTTCCAATGGAAATAACCGCACATGCGCGAAAAATTGAATGGGCCGCGCAGCCAGTTAAAGGGCCCACGCACCAAAAAAGCAACTTTTTCTTACCAGTATGGTTGGATGGCTTTTGATTTTATTCGAGGTTGTGCAATAAATGCCCTAACCAAAGATTTTTTTTTACTTTAAATATAATGAGAAATCTAAATTAAAACTTGTATGTATGGAATATTGTTACTTTCCTCCTTTTCTTTATATCATTAGAAAAGGTTGCATTTTCATCCGACTCACCATGTTGCATTATTCTCTGGCCCGGAGGGAAAGCAGTGACTTGCTCCAAGGACTCTCTCACTGCCCGTAGTTCTTCTACAGCCCTGCACTGTTTGTAGTTTCCCAAGTGCTGGCTTTGGATTTAATTTTAAACAAAATCACAAACTTAAGGGCAATCAAATGGAAAATAACGACTTTTTAGTTTAAATTTCAATACTAAATTATTCAAGATAAGCTCTGCTAGGGCTGGCGAAGCATGGGTCATGGGTCATGTTTCACATTTCGATGCAAACTGAACACGGCAGAAAGGTGGACAGCCTTCACCCGCACTGCGGTCACTATATTAATAGACTTCTCTCGACACACCTGATTGGGTATAAAAAGCCCTTCCATTCTTTGATTTAAATGTGCATTGCCCTTGCACAAAGCCAGTGTGGTGCAGGTCTGTGAAAGAGTGCTGACTCGTTACAGTGAATGGGTAAGCAACACCCAGCAACAACATCCAATTCGGTTACTTATTTTATTCAGTTTTTATCTATTTTCATTTCCAGAGCTCCACCAGACAGCCTCAAGAACCCTTGCGGAGTTTAGTGTCAGATTGGCTTGGGAGTAGTAATTCACCTCTATCTGAGTCAGAGGTTGGAGTTTCAAGGCCCACCTTGGGAATTGAATTCATAATCTAGGCTGACACTTGAGTGCAGTGCTGAGGGAGTGCTGCGTTGTCCATGAGATGTTAAACTGAATATAACATGTTCATTGTATTCAGATAGATGTAAAAGATCCCCATGGCACTATCCAAAGAAGAGCAGGGAGTTCTCCTGATGTCCTTGGTCAAATCAGAAAGTTTGGCACTTAAGTTTTGTCATTTTTGAACATTTAGTTTTTGAAGGAAAAGAATGATATTCAGGTGAATTTTGCCAGGCACTGCTGCAGCAGAGTGGGGGACTCCTGTCGCATTTCTGTCCAGTGAATTTTCTGAGGGGCCTCACCGTACTTACCCTTAGTGTTTAAGACTATAATCATGCAATTACCTATATATTCAGCAGATGGAGCCAAGTTGTTGAGGCAATGTGATCATTCATTTGTAAGGAGTGATTTCCAAGAACATTGGTTTGGATTTATTACAGGAAAATGACAAAGAATGCAATCCTGAAAAATAACAGTAAAGATGGCAGAAAGTACCGTCATACCATGTAATTAAAACAGAATTTGAATTATTCAGTCACCATAAACTAGTGGGCTTAATTTATAGACCGATGCAATCCCCAAAACACCAGTAAAATATCTCGATGCGACAGAATGAAAATGGAATTTGAATCATTTTTCCTCCCACTTTGCCTGAGCACAGGCCAGATGGAGCATTGACCCTGACCGTAATGCACACCCTAACACTAATCCTTCTTTCTTAATGATGCTCTGGTTGAGCTAGCAAGTGTCACCTCTCCATTCATTCATTAGAAGGCATCGCAAATGAACTCCAACCAGTTTTCACTTTATATCCACTGTCACACCCTTCCCTGTATGAGCGACTGGACAACAAGTAGGAGTTGGGCACCTGGCTTATTTATTTTTTTGTCACCCTTTTCTCAGCCCAGGGACATTGAAATGAATTCTAGTGCCTTCACTGTCAGCAGAGAGACTATGTGTTGAGTTTACCAACTGAACATAGAATCATGGAAATTTATGATGAGGCCATTCGGCCCGTTGTGTCTGTGCCGGCCGAAAACGAGCTATCCGGCCTAATCCCACTTTCCAGCTCTTGATCCGTAGCCTTGTAGGTTACGGAACTTCAAGTGCATATCCAAGTACTTTTTAAATGTGATGAGGGTTTCTGCCTCTACCACCCTTTCAGGCAGTGAGTTCCAGACCCTCACCACCCTCTGGGTGTGAAAAGTTCTCCTCAACTCCCCTCTAATCCTTCTACCAATTACTTTAAATCTATGCCTCCTGTTTATTGACCTCTCTACTAGGGGAATTAGGTCCTTCCTATCTACTTTATCTAGGCCCCTCATAATTTTATACACCTCAATTAAGTCTTCCCTCAGCCTCCTCTGCTTCAAAGAAAAAATCCCAGTCTATCCAATCTTTTCTCATAGATAAAATTCTCCAGTCCTGGCAACAACCTTGTAAATCTCCTCTGTACCCTCTCTAGTGCAAACACATCTTTCCTGTAATGTGGTGATCAGAACTGTATGCAGTACTCTAGCTGTGGCCTAACTAGTGTTTTATACATTTGTAGCATAACCTCCCTGCTCTTATATTCTATGCCTCGACGAATAAAGGAAAGTATCCTGTATGTCGCCTTAACCACCTTATCTACCTGTCTTGCTACCTTCAGGGATCTGTGGACATGCACTTCAATGTCCCTCTGTTCCTCTACACTTCTCAGTATTCTACCACTTATTGAGTATTCCCTTGCCTTATTAGCCCTCCCCAATTGCATTACCTCACACTTCTCCAGATTGAATTCCATTTGCCACTTTTCTGTCCACCTGACCAGTCTAGGATGCTCGCCAGCAAAGTTGAAGCCCATGTAATAAAAAGGACAGTGGCAACAATGATATGGAATTGGCTAAGTGACAGGAAACAGAGTAGTGGTGAACGGTTGTTTTTCGGACTGGTGGAACGTATACAGTGGTGTTCCCCAGGGATCAGTTCTAGGAGCAGCTGAAGGCAGTTAATTAGGGAAACTAGATTAAACTGGTTCTCCTGTAGCTGGGCTCAGCAAGTCTCCTTTGTTTCAGTGCCTATAAAAACAGGCTTTGAAGTGCGATTTTGCCCTGAGTGCGGTTTAAACATGGTGCTGCGAGTTGGGTGAGTCAGGGAGTTAGGTGAGGAGTGGAAAGAGGAGCTCCCTTTCTTCGCCTTTATTTTTCCTAACTTTTCATCCTGTAGGAATTGGTTCTTACTTTACACCAAGGAAAGAGTCCAAGAGCGGGGGCAGTCATACAACAACAACTGCGAAACTGCTAAAGTGACGCCACAACCAGGGAAGGAGCTGATTGGTAAGTAGGACCTGGTGAGTATTTCGACAGTCCAGTCGTTAAAGTGAAAGTAAGGTCTCTAGTTTAGAGTAAGTAGTCTTTAAAGGGGAGTAAGGTCCCTAGTGTATTTAATATTCTTTAATTTAAAGGAAGTAAAGGGAGTAAATTAAGGGTAGGACATGGCAGGGCTGCTCGGCACCATGGAGTGCTCCTCCTGTGCTATGTGGGAAGTCAGGGACACTTTCGGTGTCCAGGGCGAACACATGTGCAGGAAGTTTCTCCAGTTGCAGCTACTCGAAATCCGCATTTCGGAGCTGGAGCTGCGGCTGGAGTCACTGTGGAGCATCCGCGAAGCTGAGATCCTCGTGGATAGCACGTTTAATGAGGTGGTCACACCGCAGGTAAAAAGTGCACAGGCAGACAGGAAATGGGTAACCGCCAGACTGAGTAAAAGAACTAGGGAGGTAGTGCAGGAGTTCCCTGGGTCCATCTCCCTCTCCAACAGATTTTCCATTTTGGATACTGCTGGGGGAGATGGTTTCTCAGGGGAATGCAGCAAGAGCCAAGTCTGTGGCACTACGAGTGGCTCAGCTGCACAGGAGGGGAGGAAAAAGAGTGGGAGAGCAATAGTGATAGGGGATTCTATCGTAAGGGGAACAGATAGATGTTTCTGTGGCCACAGACGTGACTCCAGGATGCTATGTTGCCTCCCTGGTGCCAGGGTCAAGGATGTCACTGAACAGCTGCAGGGCATTCTGAAGGGGGAGGGCGAACAGTCAGAGGTCGTGGTTCACATTGGTACCAACGACATGGGTAGAAAGAGGGATGAGGTACTGCAACAATAATTTAGGGAGCTAGGTAGCAGATTAAAAAGCAGAACCTCAAAGGTTGTAATCTCTGGATTACTCCCGGTGCCACGTGCTAGTGAGTATAGGAATAGGAGGATAGAGCAGATGAATGCGTGGCTGAAGAGTTGGTGCAGGAGGGAGGGCTTTAGTTTCCTGGATCACTGGGTCTGCTTCTGGGGAAGGTGGGACCTGTATAAGTCGGACGGGTTGCGCCTGAACCGGAACGGGACCAACATCCTTGCGGGGAGGTTTTCTAGTACTGTTGGGGGGGGGGGGGGTTTAAACTAACTTGGCAGGGGGATGAGATACAGAGTGGAGCTATAGTAGGGGGTGATGCACAGCCAAATATAGAGGAAAAAACAAGTCAGCCTGGAAGGCAGAGCAAATATATAATGGCACAAGGGAGGATGGCAAGGCTGGATGGCATTTATTTTAATACAAGGAGTCTTGCGAGTAAGGCAGATGAATTGAAGGTGTTGATGAACACATGGGAGAATGATATTGTTGCTATCACAGAGACATGGTTGAGGGAGGGGCAGGACTGGCAACTCAATATTTCGGAGTATAGAATCTTCAAGCGAGACAGAAGGGGGTGTAAAAGAGGAGGGGGTGTTGCAATATTAATCAAGGAGTCAATTACTGCTGTAAGGAGGGATGATATCTTAGCAGGTTCCTCTAATGAGGCCATATGGTTAGAACTTAAAAACAAAAAGGGGGTAAGCACTTTGCTGGGTGTGTATTATAGGCACCCAAACAGTCAGGGGGAGATAGAGGAACAGATATGTAGGCAAATCTCAGAGAAGTGTAGAAATAATAGGGTAATAATAGTAGGGGATTTAAATTTCCCCAATATTAACTGGGATAGTCAGAGTGTGAAAGGCTTAGAGGGTGTGGAATTCTTAAAGTGCATCCAGGAGAGCTTTTTGAGCCAGCATGTAGAAAGTCCTACAAGAGAGGGGGCGGTACTGGACCTAATTCTAGGGAATGTAGCCGGGCAAGTGGTAGAAGTGTCAGTAGGAGAGCATTTTGGTGACAGTGACCATAATTCGGTGAGATTTAATGTAGTCATGGAAAAGGACAAAGATGGACTGGAAATAAAGGTCCTAAATTGGGGGAAGGCCGATTTTAATATGATAAGGCAGGATCTGGCCAAAGTGGACTGGGATCAGCTACTTGTAGGAAAATCCACACCAGAGCAGTGGGAGTCTTTCAGAAAGGAAATAGAGAGAGTGCAACGCCAACATGTTCCCGTAAAGGTCAAGGGTGGGACCAACAAGCCCAGGGAACCCTGGATGTCAAGGGATATACGAGAATGGATCAGGAAAAAAAGGGAGGCTTTTGGCAGATACAAAGGACTAAAAACAGTGGAAGCCCTAGAGGAGTATAGAAAGTGCAGGGGGGTACTTAAAAAAGAAATTAGGGGAGCGAAGAGGGGGCATGAAAATACACTGGCGGTCAAAATAAAGGAAAATCCCAAGGTGTTTTATTAGTATATTAAGGGCAAGAGGATGACCAGGGAAAGAGTAGGGCCCATTAGGGACCAAAGTGGCAATCTGTGTGTAGAGCCGGAAGATGTAGGAGAGGTTTTAAATGAATATTTTGCATCTGTGTTCACCATGGAGAAGGACGATGTAGGCATAGAAATCAGGCAGGGGGATTGTGATATACTTGAACAAATTAGTATTGAGAGGGAGGAGGTACTAGCGGTTTTAGCGGGCTTAAAAGTGGATAAATCCCCAGGCCCAGACGAGATGTATCCCAGGCTGCTGTGTGAGGCAAGGGAGGAGATTGCAGGGGATCTGACACGAATTTTCAGAACCTCTCTGGCCACAGGGGAGGTGTCAGAGGACTGGAGGACAGCTAACATAGTACCATTATTAAAGAAGTGTAGTAGGGATAAACCAGGGAATTACAGGCCAGTGAGCCTAACATCAGTGGTAGGGAAATTATTGGAAAAAATTCTGAGGGACAGAATTAGTCTCCACTTGGAGAGGCAAGGATTAATCAAGGATAGTCAGCATGGCTTTGTCAGGGGGAGATCATGTCTAACCAATTTGATTGAACTTTTCGAGGGGGTGACTAGGTGTGTGGATGAGGGTAGTGCAGTTGATGTAGTCTACATGGACTTCAGTAAGGCTTTTGACAAAGTCCCGCATGGGAGACTGGTCAAGAAGGTAAGAGCCCATGGGATCCAGGGCAATTTGGCACATTGGATCCAAAATTGGCTTCGTGGCAGGAGGCAGAGGGTGATGGTCGAAGGTTGTTTTTGTGACTGAAAGCCAGGGGTGTTGTCCTACATTATACATTGTTTCCCACCATGGGCTGGCTCCCAGCTTTTGTATAGCTCTGCTGTTTATGGCATTGTTCTGTGTCATCTGTGTCCGTATCATGGTCCAGTGGGAAACAAGATCAGTGTAGTATTTACTCTTTGGCAGTTTTTAACTGGCTAACATGATACCATTTCTTGTACTTAACGCCCTTTTTCCCCGGTAACTGAATCAAATAAACTGCGGGGTTCAATCGGTCTATAATCGTATACGGTCCCCACCACCTGGACTCAAAGGCATGCTTCTTTTTCCCATCATTTGGAATCATTACGGTGTCCCCCACCTGATACTCAAAGGGATGTACTTTCTTGTCAAAGTACCTTTTAAGTTGTCTTTTTGACTTCCCCAATTTCGTGGCCACAAATCGATTCATCTGATCGGTGTGATCTACCACTTGTTCCAGCCATTTGGAACTACATGGTTCCATTGTCAAGGGCCTCATCCATGTTAGTGTTAGCTGGCCTGGTGTTCTCATGACCCTCCCCATCATGGCCTGATATGGGGAAACACCTGGGGGGAAAAATTCAGTTGGTTTGCGCCTCCCGTTAGCGCCTTAAGAGGGCGTTAATGGGGCGCAAAGCAACAAGCACCCGGGCGCGGCGATATCTGCGCCTCTCGCGAAATTGACCAGACATTTTGCGGCGGCGCTAAACACTACCGCCACGATCTCCTGCGCCGGCAGATCGTGACGTTAGTCGAGTGCGCAACGCCCCGGTAGCGGCCCGGAGCGGATATTGAGTGGCGCCCCCTGCCTTACTGCCTGCCGCTAGCAACGACAGGTTGAGGGGAGCGTTTTGCAGTCAGGAAGGGACTGGGGGAGCGCTATTTAAAGGTGAACGCTTCCTGCCTTTTTTTGTTGGTGACATTTTTGCACCACGCATTCTGAGAGAGAGAGAGAGACTTCTGGAGAGATTCAATGCTGTGTGAAGGAGTTTTGGGTACTGAGCAGCACTTTGCAGGTTCATTTTGATTTGCCCTTCCTTGCATCTATTTAGAAGAGATTGTGGGGGCTGCACTCTGAGCTCTTTCCCTGGGCCTCTCCATTGTTCTTTCCAGCAGATTTGATGTACAGGTCTCTCCAGGCCGAGATTCAAGGCTGCAATGAGCAGGATGTGGATGGAGAGCAAGATCAACCCTCCCCTTTAAGAACTGGCCGGCGCCATTGTGTCTGTGTTCCATTGCTGACTGACATCACATGAGCTTCGCCAACGCTCTGAGGTAGCGCCTCGCTCCTCGGCCTTTGCGCCTTAAGACAGGTGTGTAGCGCCTGATTTAGCGCTCCAATCACCTCCAGGGGCGATAAAAGCCAAGTTTGCAGTCAGAGGCGATAATTAGCGGCAGGTGCTAAACTTTGCACACAGCCGATAATTGCGCCCCAAACGGGGCGATACTGAATTTTTCCCCCCTGTTGTTTTATGAGGTGTGGACCTCATTGCCATTAAGCACATTGGCAGCATGTTAGCCCATTGAGTGGGGTGGTCCGCACACAATTTTTGTAACATTAACTTGAGGGTCCTGTTCCCCTGTTCGACCCCTCTGGACGACTATGGGTGGTGAGCGAGATGTAGTTTGTGTTTTATCCCCAACATTTCCTGCAGGTGGGTAAAAATTTTACTAGTAAAGTGCAAGCCTTGATCACTGTCCACTTGTACCGGTGCTCCCCACCTACAAAAACACATGATTTAATAGTGTTTTGGCTGCCGTGATTGCGGTGTTGGAGCGGCAGGGGAATGCTTTGATCCATTTAGTGAATTGATCCACCACCACAAGGGCATGCCGAAAATTGCCTTACGCCTGTGGAAGTGGCCCAATGAAGTCTATCTGGAGGTGAGTCCATGGCCCTTGAGGTGGGGGCGCGCTTTGAAGCAAGGCTCGCTTCGTGCACGTGGGAGGATTGTGCTGCAGGCACGGTAGGCATCGTGCCACTTATAGGTTGATTGTTTCCCTCATGGAAGGCCACCAAGCTGTGGATGCTACCTTATAGAAGGTTACCAGGGCCGAATAGTGCCCTGCCGTGGGGTGGGAGTGAAAGAGGGAGAGCAGTTCCTGACCCACCTCTGGTGGAACACACGCCACCGGGCAGGCGTATGGCTTTCTTTTGAACATCAGCAACTACTCCGCTGAGTCAGGGGCAGTGGCTAGAATGGTATTGGGAGCCCAGGCTGTCGGTTGAGGAAGGGGTCTGCCTTCCTCGTGCCAGGCGCTTACAACGGCGTATGGCCAGTATTGCTGCTGCAGGGATTTTAAGTCTAGGTGATCTGTTGGGGAGCCTTTGCTAACAGCATTGCAGGGCTCAACAACTATATCCTCTATCTCCCCATCAATCGCAGCATCCTTGGCTGCTCTGTCTGCTCTGGAATTTCCCTCACTATGTGGACCCCTTTTCTATGGGCTGCTACCTTTCCTATGAAGCAGGGCTGGGATCGCTGTTTAAGGTATGACCAGAACAGGCGTAACCAGGGCCCATGGACCAGGGCCTTACCGTCTATTGTACGGTAGTCATTTTTGTGGTATAGGGGCAAGGAGAGCATGGTGTTTATAGCATAGGCACTATCGGACCAAATATTCACGGGTCTATCTGAGGTTTCTTTCACGGCGGTTAGAAGTGCGGCGATTTCTGCATATTGTGAGGACTGTCGGTTGCATCATCGCTGGATGGTTCTCTCTGGCAATACCACAGCATACCCGGTGTGGGGGGATCCCTCGATGTGATATGAGGACCCATTGATGTAGACATCTGGGGCTCCCTGTATGGGCTCTTTCTGCACAGGATGGGTCTCAAAGTTAATCAGGGGTAGCGGACATTCATGCGGTTCCCCCTTATAAACCAGAAATTGTGGCAGCAATGTGGTGGGTTTGGAAATTATACCAATGTCTCTTTCCATAAATTCCAATGTCCATTTGCTGAGGCGCTGTGAGGAAACTAGCGAATCTCCAGGTTTCATCAGTAGGTTCAGAGGCGTGTGAGCGCTGTGAAGGATGGTCGCTTGTAGCCAGAAATAAAGGTAAAATGATGTACCGCCCAGAAGACGGCCAGCAGGTGGCGCTCACACGCGGTATACGTCTTTTCTGCCCCCTGCAGGATTCGCGACGCATATGCAATGGGCTGTCGTCGATCAGCTCGCGTTTGGCACAGAACTGCAGCGAGGCTTTGTTCTGTGGCCCTGACCTCCAAATGGAAGGGCTGCGTGGGATCCGGAGGAATCAGACATGCGGCCTGTATCACTGCAGTTTTTAATTTGGCCACGGACTGGGTGTGAGCATCAGTCCATGCCGGGCGTATGTCATCACCCTGCAGTTTTATGAAATCATACAGGGGCTTTGCGCACTCTGCAAAGCCTAGGACAACGTTCCTTTGGTACCCCACCAAACCCAAGAATGATTGTAGGGCTGTTTTGGAAGTGGGTAATGGTAGTCGCTGTATTATCTCCACCTTGTGGGAGTCGGGGGACGATCCCTCTGGAGAAATGGACCCTCCCAGAAAGGTGACCCGTTCTTATACCAACTGAGCCTCACGGGGATTCACCTTTAGTCCCGCCTGAGCCAACAATGTCAACAGTTCGTGCAAAAGGGACAGATGCTCCTCCATGCTATCGGTTGCCAGCAGTAGATCGTCTACGTACTGTAGCAAGCAGGTAGGGCGGGAAAAGTCTTTTAAAACTGCAGCCATTCTTTTGTGGAAGATCGTGGGGGCATTGTGGAACCCCTGAGGCAGGCATGTCCATGTGTAGCTCTGGTCCTCAAATGTGAACGCGAATTTGTACTGGTCCGCTCTTTTAACAGGGATACTCCGGAATCCATTGGCGATGTCGAGGGTCGAGAAGCACTTGGAACCAGCAGGAATTTGAGATAATATGGTGGGAGCTTCTCTTACTACCGGTGAGCAGGCTGGCGTTACAGAATTTAACTTTCTGTAATCAATAGTCAGTCGCCAGCTGCTATCAGGCTTTTTAACCGGCCATGTGGGTGAATTGGTTGTGAAAATGCCTGTCCTAACAACACCCTGCTCGACTAGGGATTTTATGCTGTCTCGGATGTAAGGGTGACGCTCCCTTGGGATGGGGTACTGTTTAGTGAATGAGTGGGGGGATCCCTCAATAAACTCAATAGAGTGAGCATCTGAAATTTCTATCACTCTTGCATTATTTCTCAATCCCATCCAAACACAGTCCCAATTGCGTTCTATTACTGCGCCATACTGATCCAACACATCAGTCCCTAAAATTCCCCTTCCGTCGGGGGTGGTCATCAGCATCGGCACTGGGACCTTACAGGTGAGGCCTCCCAACTGAAGTTCAGAGGCCTTCCCTGTATACGCGGTGGTTGTATCACCATTAAACCCTTTAAGGGTCATACAATCCTTGCCCGCCGCTGCATGGTGTTCAGGGTATTGGCTGTGGATGATGGTAACGGCTGAGCCAGTGTCTATAAGCATAATCTGCTACCGGCCCCCTTTTAAGACAACAAGGACTACTGGTCTCCCGCTACCATCACGTCGGAACCCCAATTCCGACCAATCATTGGGGGCCAAACTCTGTCATAGGGTGGATCCTTGGAGGAGTCCCTGCAATGGGTGTGCATTGACGATAGAATTTTGCATTCTCAATGGGTGTGCATTGGCGATTGCGTGCACCAGTAAATGATTTTGCATCACCCCCGTGACAATTTGGGCTTTCATGAGGGTTATAAACTGGTCTAATCATTGATCCGTCCCTGAGGGCTTGGATTCATCCATTTTTAGAAGGGTAACTAACTGAGCCAATTGTTGTTCCATCCCAGAGGGTTTGGGTTCATCCCTCAGGAGGTATCTATGCGTTGCATCGTGGTCCGCTGCCTGTCTGGGTCTCCTGCAGTGTTTTGCTAGGTGACCTTCCTTCTTACAATTAAAGCACTGCCCCCTAAAGGGGTAGTACCTAGATCCCTCCACCGCTGACACTGCTTTCTTTGCGGTGGGTGGTGACTGCACCTTTAACTGGTCTTTTACCATCTCCCAGGCTCTTTGAACGTTAGTCTCTATATCTGTCCATTGATCGGCGAGCCTCACGGCTATGCCCAGGGTGGTTTTAACTAAAGAGTGGAGTTGGGTCAGGAACATCATTTTGAATTGTTCCTGATTCTTTCCAGCTGCAGCATTTGCGGGTGCCTGGTTCTGGGGACGTTCATATATATCGTACAGGCAATTACTGAAGTCTCTAGGGGTCTCATCTGGGTGCTGTTTGGTCTGACTAAGCAAAGCCACTAAGTTTAAGTTTTGGATCCCTAAATGGTTTAGGATCTCGGTCACGACTGCATCGGTCACTGTGCCACACTGGAGGATCGAGTCTGGCAGATTATTCTTTAAAGAAGTGGAACAGGCCAAGAGGGGGACTCGTGTTAAGTCTCCCTCTTCTAACTTGGGGGTGAACCCTCCTGAAATCTGCACACCTCCTATTAACTACCAGTGGGTCATCCCCATCATTAATGGGCCCCAACTCGTGGCTACACGCCATGGCGTCAGCACCAGATATGGATTGTGAGTCGGTAGGGTTACTAGTGATGTGACCATGCACATTATGCTGTAAAGAGGTGGTCACTACTGCTACGGTTGGTCTCTAGTCCAGCGGTTCCCAACCTTTTCCTTCATGCGGACCACCAGCCGTTTAAAAATTGCTTCTGCGGACCACCAGCCGTTTAAAAAATTTTTAACAGCCTGTGGCTAACGGGAGTCAAACTTATATATTTTTTTTCACGGACCACCTGCAGTACCCTCGCGGACCACCAGTGGTCTGCGGACCACAGGTTGGGAAACGCTGCTCTAGTCTAAGTAGCTAAGACCCCAGGATTGGGTCGATAGTTTCATGGCAGTTTTTGATTGGCTTTCCTTTGAACATGTGTCTGTCTGCAGTGGCTGGTGCCATTTCTTGATTAAGTTAATTGTTTGTTAACACCTTTTAATGGCTCTTGAGTTTCGATGGTGAGTTTCGATGGGTTTGCGATGCTGTCTCTGTGGGGGGTTATCCTGTTATGCAGGTTTCCTTTGTTAAGTTTCGCGCCATTGCCTTGAGCAGGGAGAACAATACACATCAAATTCATCTTTATTACATACATCTTATATTAATAGTCTCGAGTCCATCACACATACAAAACATATATTTTTATTCTTACAGTGAGGAGGAGAGTGATAGACATCAGGAAGACATTAACAGGCTGGTGAAATGGGCGGACACGTGGCAGATGAAATTTAACGCAGAAAATTGTGAAGTGATGTGCACAAATTGTTGAAGGTGGCAGGGCAGGTTGAGAAAGCATTTAAAAAGGCTGGGCTTCATGTATGGAGTACAAAAGTGTGGAAATTATGATGAACCTGTATAAAACACTGGTTCAGCTCCAACTGGAGTACTGTGTCCAATTCTGGGCACCACACTTTAGGAAGGATGTGAAGGCCTTAGAGAGGGTGCAGAAAAGATTTACGAGAATGATTCCAGGAATGAGGGACTTCAGTTACGTTGATAGACTGGAGAAGCTGGGGTTGTTCTCCTTGGAGCAGAGAAGATTGAGAGGAGATTTGATAGAGGTGTTCAAAATCATGAGGGGTCTGGACAGAGTAGATAGAGGGAAACTGTTCCCATTGGCAGAAGGGTCAAGAACCAGAGGACACAGATTTAAGGTGATTGGCAAAAGAACCAAAGGCGACATAAGTAAAAACTTTTTTACGCAGCGAGTGGTTAAGATCTGGAATGCACTGCCTGAAAGGGTGGTGGAGGCAGACTCAATCTTATCTTATAAAAGGGAATTAGATAAGTATCTGAAGGAAAAACATTTGCAGGGCTACAGGGGAAGGGCAGTGGAATGGGACTAGCTAAGAGTCGGCATGGGCTCGATGAGCCGAATGGCCTTCCGTGCTGTAACCATTCTATGATTCTATTGATCTCTTCCTGCAGTCCACAGCTTTCTTCCTCATTTATCAACCACACAGCCAATTTTTGTATCATCTGCAAACTTCTTAATCACGTCCCCTACATTGAAGTCTAAATCACTGATATAAAAAGCAAAGGACACATACTGAGCCCTGCAGAACCCCACTGGAAACTTCCTTCCAATCATAAAAACATTCGTGGACCATGACCCTTTGCTTCCTGCCACTGAGCCAATTTTAGATCCAACTTGCCAATTTCCTTTGGATCCCATGGGCTTTTACTTTGCTGACCAGTCTGCCATGTGGGACCTTGTCAAAAGCCTTGCTAAAATCCATGTAGACATAGAGTCATAGGGTTATACAGCACAGAAAGCATAGAAGATAGGAGCAGGAGTAGGCCATTCGGCCCCTCGAACCTGCTCTGCCATTTAATGAGATCATGGCTGATCATCCAAATTCAGTACCCTGTCCCTGCTTTCTCCCCATATCCCTTGATCCCTTTAGCCTTAAGAAATATATCTATCTCCTTCTTGAATATATTTAATGAATTGGCCTCAACTGCCTTCTGTGGTAGAGAATTCCACAGGTTCACCACTCTCTGGGTGAAGAAATTCCTCCTCATCTCAGTCCTAAATGGCTTACCCCTTATCCTTAGACTGTGACCTCTGGTTCTGGACTCCCCCGCCATCGGGAACATCCTTCCTGCATCTAGTCTGTCTAGTCCTGTTAGAATTTTATAAGTTTCAATGAGATCCCCTCTCATTCTTCGAAACTCCAGCGAATATAAGCCTAATCGACCCAATCTCTTTTCATATGTCATTCCTGCCATCCCAGGTATCAGTCTGGTAAATCTTCGCTGCACTCCCTCCATGGCAAGAACATCCTTCCTCAGATAAGGCGACCAAAACTGCACACAATACTCAAGGTGTGGTCTCACCAAGGCCTTGTACAACTGCAGCAAGACATCCTTGCTCCTGTACTCGAATCCTCTCACTATGAAGGCCAACATACCATTTGCCTTCTTAACTGCCTGCTGCACCTGCATGCTTACCTTCAGCGACTGGTGCACAAGGACTCCCAGATCTTGTTGCACTTCCCCTTTTCCCAATCTATTGCCGTTCAGATAATAATCCGTCTTCCTGTTTTTGCCACCAAAGTGGATAACCTCGCATTTATCCACATTATACTGCATCTGCCATGCATCTGCCCAATCACCCAACCTGTCCAAATCATACTGGAGTTTCTCTGCATCCTCCTCACAGCACACATGCCCACCCAGCTTTGTGTCATCTGCAAACTTAGAGATATTACATCTAGTTCCCTCGTCTAGATCATGAATATATATTGTGAATAGCTGGGGTCCTAGCACCGATCCCTGCGGTACCCCACTAGTCACTGCCTGCCACTCGGAAAAAGACCCGTTTATTCCAACTCTTTGCTTCCTGTCTGCCAACCAGTTCTCTATCCAAATCAGTACCTCACCCCCAATCCCATGTGCTTTAACTTTGCACGCTAATCTCTTATGCGGGACCTTATCGAAAGCTTTCTGAAAGTCCAAATACACCACATCCACTGTTTCTCCCTTATCTATTCTTCCAGTTACATCCTCAAAAAGAGGCCCTTCGTCCCATCGTGTCCACGCCGGCCATCAAGCCCTGTCTATTCCAATCCCATTTTCCAGCACTTGGTCCGTAGCCTTGTATGCTATGACGTTTCAAGTGGTCATCTAAATGCTTCTTGAATGTTGTGAGGGTTGCTGCCTCTACCACCCTTTCAGGCAGTGAGTTCCAGATTCCAACCACCCTCTGGGTGAAAAAGTTTTTCCTCAAATCCCCTCTAAACCTCCTGCCCCTTACCTTGAAACTATGCCCCTTGGTTATTGACCCCTCTACTAAGGGGAAAAGGTCCTTTCTATCTACCCTATCTATGCCCCTCATAATTTTGTACACCTCAATCAGGTCCCCCCTCAGCCTTCTCTGCTCTAAGGAAAACAACCTCAGCCTGTCCAGTCTCTCTTCATAGCTGAAGCGCTCCAGCCTAGGTAACATCCTGGTGAATCTCCTCTGCACCCTCTCCAATGCAATCACATCCTTCCTATAGTGTGGTGACCAGAACTGCACACAGTATTCCAGCTGTGGCCTAACTAGCGTTTTGTACAGCTCCATCATAACCTCCCTGCTCTTATATTACATAGAAACATAGAATCTAGGAGCAGGAGTAGGCCATTCGGCCCGTCGAGCCTGCTCCACCATTCAATACGATCATGGCTGATCATCCAAGTCCAGTACCCTGTCCCTGCTTTAATCCCCACAGTACACATATCCCACCCTACCCCCATAACCCCACGTATTTAATTTCCCCTAACATATCCCATCCTATCCCCATAACCCCACATATTTAATCCCCCCCTAACACTAAGGGTCAATTTATCGTAGCCAAATCAACCTAACCCGCACATTTTTGGACTGTGGGAGGAAACCGGAGCACCCGGAGGAAACCCACGCAGACACGGGGAGAATGTGCAAACTCCACACAGACAGTCACCCGAGGTCAGATTCGAACCCGGGTCCCTGGCGCTGTGAGGCACTATGCCACCGTGTTGCCCATTCTATGCCTCGGCTAATGAAGGCAAGTATATCATATGCCTTTTCAACCACCTTATCTACCTGTCCTGCTGCCTTCAGGGATCTATGTACATGCACACCAAGGTCCCTCTGATCCTCTGTCCTTCCTAGGGTCCTACCATTCATTGTGTATTCCCTTGCCTTGTTAGTCCTCCCAAAATGCATCACCTCACACTTTTCAGGGTTAAATTCCATTTGTCACTGTTCTGCCCATCTAACCAACCCGTCTATATCGTCCTGTAGTCTGAGGCTTCCCTCCTCGCTATTTACCACTCCACCAATTTTCGTGTCATCTGCGAACTTACTGATCATACCTCCTACATTCATATCTAAATCATTAATGTACACTGCAAACAGCAAAGGACCCAGCACCGATCCCTGCGATACACCACTGGTCACAGGCTTCCAGTCACAAAAACAACCTTCGACCATCACCCTCTGCCTCCTGCCACGAAGCCAATTTTGGATCCAATGTGCCAAATTGCCCTGGATCCCATGGGCTCTTCCCTTCTTGACCAGTCTCCCATGTGGGACTTTGTCAAAAGCCTTACTGAAGTCCATGTAGACTACATCAACTGCACTACCCTCATCCACACACCTACTCACCCCCTCGAAAAATTCAATCAAATTGGTCAGACATGATCTCCCCCTGACAAAGCTATGCTGACTATCCTTGATTAATCCTTGCCTCTCCAAGTGGAGACTAATTCTGTCCCTCAGAATTTTTTCCAATAATTTCCCTACCACTGATGTTAGGCTCACTGGCCTGTAATTCCCTGGTTTATCCCTACTACCCTTCTTGATTAATGGTACTACGTTAGACTATATCAAATGCGCTACCATCATCCTTTTTACCTCCTCAAAAAATTCAATCAATTTAGTCAGACACGATCTTGCCTTAACAAATCCATGCTGACTGTCCTTGATTAATCCATGACCTTTTAAATGACGATTTATCCTGTCCCTCAGAATTTGTTTCCAATAATTTGCCCACCACCGAGGTTAGGCTGACTGGCCTGTAATTACTCGGTCTATCCCTTTCTCCCTTTTTAAACAAAGGTACAACCTTCACAGTCCTACAGTCCTCCTGCACCACACCTGTAGCTAGAGAGGATTGGAAAATGATGGTCAGAGCCTCTGCTATTTACTCCCTTGCTTCTCTTAACAGCCTGGGATACATTTCATCCAAGCCTGGTGATTTATCTACTTTCAAAGATGCTAATCCCCTTAATATTTCTTCTCTCACTATGTTTATCTCATCTAATATTTCACACTCCTCCTCCTTAACTACAATGTCTGCATAGCCCCTTTCTTTTGTGATGACAGATGCAAAGTATTCATTAAGAACCATACCCACATCTTTCACCTCCACACACAGGCTATCTTTTTGGTCTCTAATAGGCTCTACTCTTTCTTTTAGTTATTCTCTTGCTCTTTATGTGTTTATAAAACATCTTTGGCCTTTCCTTGATTTTACTTGCCAATATGTTTTCATGCCTCTTTGCTTTTCTAATTTCCTTTTTAATTTCACACTGCACTTTCTTTACTCCTCTAGGCTTTCTGCAGTATTTAGATCTCCGTATCCGATATAAGCTTTCCTTTTTTGCCTTATCTTTTACAATATATATATGATCGCTTTTCAATTTCTATTTCCATCTCGCATAAGATTACTGTTTTTCCTTGTAAATCGATGCCAGTGGTAGTTCTTAGACTGCTGACTGGCCCACAGAGTGAACCATTTCCCTGCCTGCTTGGTTTGTAAGTTTTCAGCTCACAAACTGTACAGCTGAAACAAATACTAAAATTCAAATATCAATAGCTATATTATACAGCTAAAATAAACACTTAAATGCAATGGGGGAAAAATTTGGTAGGTTAGCACCTGCAGAGGGCAGTAATTGGGCCACTAATGTAGTAGCGCTGGGGCGGGTGAATCCAGCACCACACGGAAAATCCGGCCCCCCCCCCCGTTGCACCGCTGGTTCGAGGTACCGCCGGGGACTTCAACGCCAGGCAGATCGTGACGTCAGCGAGTGTGCAACGCTCACCAGGCGCCCGATCTGCAAAATTCATTGTCACCACTTACCTTTGCACCTCGACCAGACAGCGACAGGGAGAGCAGGAGCACAGCTGATGGAAGTCGGCTCCAGCGATGTTATTTAAAGGCATCAGCATTAATCACTCACAGCTGTCAGGGCAGGTTAGTTTCAGTGGCTTCTTGTCAGCTTCAGCCAGTGGATCACTTTGTATGAGTAATTTCAAGCTTTTTTATCAGCAGTCTTCTGGCAAGTGCAAAGGGGTCACATTTAGTGTTCAAAGATTCAGACTGCTACACTTGGCTTCATTAATGGGGGCTGTACTGGCCACCTCACCCTCCAGGATCTATGGCGGAGGGAGCGTAGGCAGCCAGAAATACGGGAACATGTGCGCAGAGGGATGAGGAGGGTCATCAGGGCTCTCACCAGGAGGCCTTACCCTCCAAAGGTATTCCGACAGCACTTCTACCTTCAATTAAGCGAGGAGAAGTGTATTAGACAGCTCTGCATCACCAAGGTGGTGGTCACAGAACTCTGCCACTCCTCCAAACAGACCTCCAGCCTCACACCAGGATGACTTCCACCCCAGATCCTTTTGCTCACCACATGCGCATCATACCATCCTTGTGTCGTGCCATATCACAGCGTCCGCCTGGGCGCAAAGGTGAAATGAGAGAGGCCACAAAATATTGCAAACTCCATTAATAAATTTATGCATAAACATATCATTCATTCTAATAACTAATGACCCTTGTGCCTGCCATAGTTGAATATCTGTCATTGTGTGCAAGGTGTGAGATGTGGGTGTGAGTGTTGGTAGGTAGAGATTGTTGGTGGGTGAGCGCTGTGGGGGGGGGGGGGGGGGGGTGCTTTGGGCAGTGTGTGAAGCTTGTGGTACAGATCGTGGTATGTAGCATTTGTTGAAGCATTCAATCACCCTGACCACCCGACTGAGGTGGATCTGCCATGAGCACACCTGCTTCAGTCTCTGGCTCCTTCTCCTTCTTGTGCTTCTCCTTGCTGAGGCGGCTGCACAGCCAGCAATGCTGAGAATGAGGTGCTGCAGTATCAATGAACCTCCCCTTTAAGTACTGGGAAAAGCCTGTGGCAATGATGAGTTGAGATTAGACTGCACCTGATATTGGTCCACCCTTTGAGTATAACGCCACTGAGCTAGGCCTTTAAGACTTGATTTAGTGCCCCAATCATTTCTTTGCACACTGAGAATTAATTTTGCGTGCAGTCTAAAGCATTAGCGCCTGGCGCTAATTCTCAAACTTTTCTAAAGATACCGCCGATTCCTGGGCGACAATGAATTTCTAGCCCATAGTTAATTAAAATAGGTTGCAGACACTTTGGCCACGAATTTAGTGGAGGAGGCGGGTTGGAGTCGGTTGCATGGTGGGCGGGGTCCCGTCCTGCTGCTGGTTTCAGCCGCTTCGGATTTGAAATTTTAATTTAATTGGCCTATAAGGTGCCGCCGTGCGTGCTGGCTGGTCCAATGACTGGGATCAGGTCTGTTAGTCACCTCTGATGACGTCATTGCTGGAGTTGTTTTTAAGGGGCCTATGCAGCCTCAGCCTTTCATTTCTTGTTTCTGCTGGTCTGTGAATGTGCCAAGGCCACAATAAGTGGTGCAAAACCGAAGGTTGCTCCACGTTTCAATGAGGACTCCGTCCAAGCTCTTGTGGAGGGAGTAAGAGGGCGCAGAGAGATTCTGTTCCCTCCCGATGGCCGGAGGAAGCCTCCTCAGCAAACCAAGGCAGCTTGGCTGCACATTGCTGAGGAGGTCAGCGCAAGGTCCTTATGTTCACGCACCTGGATCCAGTGCTGGAAACGGTTTAATGATTTTCTGCGATCAGCAAAAGTGAGTATCACATCACCCTTACCTTCAATCTGCTTCCCTTCTCTTCTCATCACCAGCACTCTGCTTTGTAAGCCTGCTCCTCCACATCCCACCTTACCCTTACTTCCCTTGCACCTTTACCTATCCATCTCTCTCTCTGTACTGAATCACTTCACCATCCTGCCTATGCACCCCTCACACTCGCTCTCACTGTTATGCAATGACAACAACTAACAACGCACAGGGAACCAGCTTCCTCTTGGCACCTCACTCCATCTTGGTCTACCGCTAAGCTTCTATGTTATGGATTCTTCACAGTCACTCCATCACTCTCGCTGAAACTCCACTTGTGTCCCTCCTTGCAGGAAAAGATAGCCCACAATAAGAGGGAGAGAGCGAAGTCAGGAGGAGGGCCTCCATCCTTGGCAACATTGACAAGTGCTGAGGAGGCTGCACACGAGATCATGGGAGGTGGCGAGGAGCTGGAAGTGGGGGACGGAGAGACGGGTGCACTAGACGAAGCTGGTGACAGAATAGATTTTCAACCCTCGCATTTAGATTTCATGATTGACTGCAATGGCATATGATGTTCATAGAGATTGACTTTGGATCATCTGCACCATAGGATATGTCTGCTACCTAAATATCAGATGTCTAACTCATGCCTTTATTCTCCCACAGGACCATCGAGCGCCCCCCCTCCTCACTGTCCAGGAGGAAGAGCCGGACGACTCCTCAGGAACCTGCAGCCTCTGAGGAAGCAGCATCATCAGGACTCAGCGCACCCAGCACCAGCGCAGATACGCACACCTCGGAGGGGCCTTCACGGCATAGAGTAGTGTTGTCACCTAGTGTATCACAGCTCACAAGTGAGCATCAGCAGATGGTAGAGACAGCGACAGCAGTGGAGAGTCCTCGTCGGAGGCCGCAAGGCGCTCCAAGCTCTGCTCAGCTGCATGTGGACCCTGTGCCTCTGGGGCCATCCAGAAAGAGAGCGGTGCTGGAACTCCAGGAACAAGTGCAGGAGTCTCTGACAGGGTTTGCATCCAGGGTAACTGCGAGTGTGGAGAGAATGGAGGAGTCCATCTCCAACATGTGCACTGCCGTGGTGGATGCAATGGCGTATGAACGTGCCGCCATGGAGAGAGTGGCAACCTCCTTGGAGGACATAAGTCGCCAGACACACGAGAACATGGTGACTCTTCTAAATAGATGGTCTGCTATGGAGGTTAGATGGGCATCTATTGAGGAGAGACACCAGAAGTACATGGATGTCCCCATTATGAGGACTGTCAGTACAGAGACGGGTCCTCATGGCCCCACTGATGTGCAGCAAGATGCTCTCCAGCCACTTGCTAGCACTGAAGTGCGGGTGAACCATGAGAGGGAGGTTGGTGGCAGACAACAAGGAAGTGTGGGCTCCTCTCCAAGCGCTCACACTCCCAAGCCACTGCGGAGCCCTCGGTCAGAGCCCCAGAGTCCTCACCCAACTGAGATGGCCTTCTCAGCCCCTGCATAGCCGCAGGAAGAGCAGACTGTTGCAGAGTCCTCCCAGGCTCCCAAACCCAGAGGACGCCCGCCAAAAGCGTCTAAGCAGGCGCAGTATCAAAGTAAGCAAGGTGCCGCTACATCTGCTGAAGCCACAGGGGAAACACCACGTAGAAGCACGCGTAAGAGGAAGCTAACACACAAATAGTCACAAGGGTAGTCACTTGGGTGTTTTGTTCTGTTGTATATTTGCCATTGTCATCCTTTTGTGATTTTATTAAACAAAAGTGATAGCAAACAGTTGAAGTTCTGGCCTATGTGTTCTGGGAAATGGAAGTTGCACATTGAGGGCTCAGGGCAACTTGCATTTGTAATGATGATGCTGAGAGTGATAGGAAAGCACTGTTTATTGGAGAGATGATGGATGGTGTTTTAAGAAGGTCGTTCACACATTCATAGCCATATGCTAGCCACCTGTGGTTGAAGCATAAGCTTACGCGAATCTGGCATGGAGGAGTGCGTCCCTTACGTGACAGCCAGCAATGTGCTCGAGTGCTGCTGCATTGGCCACATCCGGCCCTGCAAGGCGTGCCTCCTCCTCCTCGTCCTCGTCCTCCTCCTTCTCCTCGTCCTCCCCCTCTTCCTCTGAGAATGCTCTGCACTGAGCCACATGTTCCTCAAGGAGTGCTAAGCCACGCTGCTGTGCGATGTTGTGCAGGGCACAGCAGACCACG
The DNA here is from genome assembly GCA_030390025.1 of Squalus acanthias. Taxonomy (NCBI): domain Eukaryota; kingdom Metazoa; phylum Chordata; class Chondrichthyes; order Squaliformes; family Squalidae; genus Squalus; species Squalus acanthias. Next base: position 114,099,100 of record CM059434.1, read on the forward strand.
ATGATTCTGGACACCATGGCTGGTGCATACTGCAGGGCTCCACCACATCTGTCGAGGCATCGGAATCGCATTTTGAGAAAGCCGATGGTTTGCTCTATGATGCTTCTGGTGGAAATGTGGCTCACATTGTAGCGCTCCTCAGCCTCATTTGATGGTCTCCTCATCGGTGTCATGAGCCACTTTTTCAGGGGATAGCCCTTGTCGTCAAGTAGCCATCCAGAAAGTTGGGTTGGCGGAATGAAGAGCTGAGGCACAGTAGACTGCCGCAGGATGAAGGAGTCATTGGCGCAAACATGCATGATGATATTCCTCTGGTTACACACCAGCTGCACGTTGAGGGAGTGGAAGCCCGTGCGGTTGACAAATACAGCTGGGCTGTGATGGGGTGCCCTAATGGCCACATGTGTGTAGTCTACGATGCCCTGCACCCTCGGGAAGCCTGCAATATTAGCAAAGCCAACTGCACGGGAAGTTACACTTGTTTCATCTGTGGAGAAGTGAATGTAATTGTGCGCGTTTGCAAAGAGGGTATCAGTAGCCTGCGTGATGCAGACGTGTGCGGCCGACTGGGAGATGCTGCTGATGTCTGCAGATGATCCCTGGAAGGAGCCCGAAGCAAAGAAGTTGAGTGCGATGGTGACTTTGACAGCCACTGATAAGGAGTGTCCACACGCTCCTCTGGGCTCCAGGTGTTGGTGCAGCATTGTGCAGATGTCAGCGACTATGTCTCACGGAAGTCTCAGCCTCCTCTGGCACTGCTGCTCACTCATGTTGAGGAAGCTCCTCCTCTGCCTGTAAAGCCGGTGTTGGGAGTTCTCCTGCGGCGAGGTGCAGGCCTGCGCTGACGCCCTCTGCCCTGTGCATCATCAGGTGGATGAGGAGGAGGTTGGTGCTCCTGTTGTTGGTGCTGCTGCAGATGTGCTGAGGCACAGTAGACTGCTGCGCTGCTGCTGCGGCTGCTGTTCCTCCGAATCTGATGACCAGGATGAGAAGATATAAATGGTTCCCATACCGCTGGTATATATCTCAGTCAAGGAATGGAGGTTGTGTGCGCTCAGACAAAGTGGCCAGAGGGTATTCCAAGGCGCTCACACAGCAGATGGATTAGTAGAGCAGCAAAATGTCTCCCAAACCTCAAAGCAATAAGTTGTGGCATGTGAAAGAATGGCAGGACCGCTTTTAAGCTGCTCGATCAGCTGGCAACAATTCAGGTCCTTGCTCAACCCGGCTTGATTCACCTGGCGTGTTTTTATGAAGGCGGGGGCAGCATGGTGAAAAACCTCCAAAATCAGATCAGGCCTTTAAAATAGGGTTATCCAGGCAGTTAACTGCCTTAACTGCCTCTCCCGCCGTTTGGTGTCAGGTCAGTTCGGGAGCGGTTGACGCGACACTTGCCAAAGTCGCGTGGAGGCAGGATTGCAGCCCGCCCCCAATTTTTACAATTTTTGCAACAGACCCACCTCCAAACCCGCCCTCTGAGGTCAATTAAATTCGCGGCCATTCATTCTGTTTGAGCAGTCCTGTTTCCCTTGCCTCTTGTTCCTCAGATTATTTTTGTAACTTTAAAACTGGGAGATTGATATGCTGACGTGATAGATGTGACAAGGCTGATCTATCATGTAGAACTGTATCAAAACAGGAAAGACTTGCACCTATGTACTTAGAGGTTCAAAATTTCTCATGTTGTTTTCAATTTCTGCTCCAAACACGAATTTTTGTGTTAAAATATTAGCTGAGGAAATGAGTTGGACAGAGCCAGTGATAGTTTACTGTCTAGTCGTGGAGTTTTGGTGGGAAAAATTAGGTCGCGCCCCATTGGGGCGCAAATATCGTCTGGACGCAAATATTAGCGCCTGGCGCTAATTATCGGCACTGACTGGAAACTTCACTTTTACCGCCCCGGGAGGTGAGTGGAGCGCTAAATCAGGCGCTGCACACCTGTCTTAAGGCGCAAAGGCCGAGCAGTGAGGCGCTAACTCAGCGCGCGAGCGCAGCACAGCTGCTGCCAGTTAGCGAGGGAACACAGACACACTGGCGCCGGCCACTTCTTAAAGCGGGGGGGCCAACTTGCTCCCCAGCCACACCCTGCTCATTGCAGCCTTGAATCTCGGCCTGGAGAGACCTGTGAATCCATTTTGCTGCCAAGGATGGAGAGGGTGAGAGAACGAGCTCATCGCTTCACCGAGCGGGCCTTGGATGCTCTGGTTGGCGCGGTGGAGCGCAGAAGATGTATACTCTTCCCTGAGAGTGGCAGGAGGCCTTTGCCACGCGAGTTCAGAAGAGTGTGGAGGGAGGTGGCTCAGAGCGTCTCCTCCAGGAGCATGGTGCCCAGGACCCATACTCAATGCCGCAAAAAGTTCAACGACCTCACTCGGGTCGTCAGGGTGAGTGGCTTTTTCTCAATACCTCTCCATCCCTCCATCTCAACCTCACTCTATGGCCAGAGGGTCTTAAAACCCCAATGCACAACACTCATCCAACACCTATGGCCCTTTCATGAAACACACACACACATTCCACACTTTGCATACAGTAAGGGCTATTCACCTATGGGAGGCACATCAGGCAAGACCATGGCTGCATACAGTAAGGGCTATTCACCTATGGGAGGCACATCAGGCAAGACCATGGCTGTATATTTACTCAGATGCTGTCCTTTTTCTTACAGGCCAAGCTGGCGCATAATCGGAGACAGCAGCAACGGACAGGTGGAGGGCGGCCTCAGCTGCAACCCCTCAGCGATCTTGAGGAGCGCGTCCACAGGATTGTGGCAAGCCGGGTGATCGGTCCCGTCGCCACTGGAGACGCCGACCCCGTTCTGGACAGCAATGGTAAGGTCATCACCTTTTTGTCCTCTGTCCTTCCACTTGTCCCTCACAACACCAGCCTTTGACACTTTCAATCCAACTTGCTAACTCGCTGCACTTATTCCTCCCTTACTGCCACCCTGTCCTCACGCTAAAGCCACTCTTGTACCTCCCTGCTTTCAGATGGTGATTCACCAGCTGAGGAGACGGGCCCTGAAGCTGCCACTGGGAGTGATGCTGCAGCCGAGGATGAGAGGAAGCCGGAGCATCAGTGCCACCCTCTCCCGAGGAAGCCCATGCCCACACTGGGAACACGCCTTCCCTGGAGGGGAGCAGGGGGGAAGGGTCTGATGAGGGTGAAGCTCCAGGACCCAGCGGGCTGCAGCAACGCCATGGGGGTAGGGAAGAACGGGGGCCTTCTCCCCAGAGGGAGAGTATGCCAGACACTCCTACTGCAATGGACGCAGAGGAGGAGCGGCTGATCGCAGAAATGAACACCCAGGCGGTGGGCATGCACACTGAGCTCATGGGTGCAGTGGGAAGGGTGCCCGAATGCATTGAGTCACTGGCAAGGAGTGTGGAGCACTTCGCTGTAGCACAGGCGGATGCCACACTAACGCTTAGTGCTGCAATTCAGTCACTGGCTGCCGTGATCCCATCTCTGACTGCTCTCATGCAGACTCAGATTGAGGCCACGCGAGCACAGACTGCTGCCAACCTCGATGGTTCGTGCACATGTCCCCGGGGCTCTCACCGCGCCGCAGCAGGCCAGCAATCTGTGCTCCAGCAGATTGCTCCAGATGCTGAAGTGCTGCCCCGTGGGAGTGCCAGTGTGTCGGGCGAGCAGGGAGTTGCTGTCCTCTCTCACGATGACAGCATTCCTGCTGCCAACACTGTCACTTCTCCACTGCACTTGCCACCGCCTGTAGGACAGACTGCTGCCGCCCATGCAGAGTTGGTGCAGTCTGCAGCCGGGCCCTCCAGGCCCAGAACTGGTCGAGGCCGTCCTTCAGGGGCATCTGCAGTGTCAGGGTCTGACGAGCAGCAGCCTTCCACCAGCCTTGCTGCAGCCACTGAGGTCCCATTACGGAGGAGCAGTAGGGTTAGAAGGGGGGAAGTGCGCAAGGGAAGGAGATCACCCTCGAAGGGAAAAAAGTAGGAGGTGTGACAAAATGCTGGTCATTTTTTTATTAAAGGTCGAGGTTCATGGTCTAACTTTTGTTTAGTGTTTTGGACATTATCTCCAGGTTGTGAGAACCAGTTATGTTATTGACTGTTTTTTTGTGTTTATTTCTATGAGTTTGTCATGAGGAATTGACACACACAGAGTTTGTAAAATAAATAAGTTTCTGTATTCAAAATATACATGGTTGGTGGTTGGAATTATTGGTGCCTTGGCCGGCTTAGGGGTTGCGTGCTGGGTTCATTAATGTTGTTAGCAATGGCAGAAGCCATTTCCACAGCAGGGGCCCCAGAAGCGGCTTGCTATTAGCCGTTGACGGATGGCCCTTGCAGTTTAACCATTGTGGGCTGCCCTCCCGCCTTGGTGCTGCTGATGATCATCCTCCTCCTCCTCTTCCTCCTCTTCCTCCTCCTCCTCTGGTGGTGCTCCAAGGCCTGGTGGCATTGGCTGGGTCCTGAGGATTGCCATGTTATGCAACATGCAGCACACGACTACGAAGTTCGATACTCGCTCAGGCGAGTACTGCAGGGCTCCTCCAGAATGGTCGAGACAGCGGAACCGTTGCTTCAGCACGCCGATTGTGCGCTCAATTATGTTCCTGGTAGCTTGATGGCTCTCATTGTACCGCAGCTCAGCAGGGGTGTTGGGCATACGGAGCGGTGTCATCAGCCAGGTGCTCAATGCATACCCCTTGTCCCCGAGAAGCCAACCAACTGGCTGATGTGGTGCCTCGAAAAGTTCTGCCACAGTAGTCTGGCGCAGGATAAAAGCATCGTGGCAGCTGCCAGGATAGTGGGCATTGACAGCGAGTATCAGCTGTCTGTGGTCACAGACCAACTGAACATTCAAGGAATGGAACCCCTTTCTGTTCCGGAATTCCTCGGCATTCTCATGCGGAGCACGCAAAGCCACATGCGTGCAGTCAATGGCGCCCTGCACTATGGGGAAGCCCGCTACCCTCGCAAAGCCCAGAGCGCGGTCACGCTGCTTGTCTGGGGTCATGGGGAAAGAGATGAACTCTCGTCTCCTTTTAAAGAGGGCATTTGTGACCTGCCGGATGCAGCAATGCACCGCGAACTGGGAGATATTGGCGAGGTCCCCAGCAGCAGCTTGAAATGAGCCAGTAGCGTAAATGTTGAGAGCCACTGTGACCTTCACTGCCACCGACAGAGACGTCCTGGACCTCAGTTGAGGCTGCAGATCTGGCTGCAGCAGGTGGCAGAGCTCAGTGACCACCTCCTTGCTGAATCACAGCCTTCGCAAACACAGCTCCTCAGACATATGAATGTAGGAGAGCTGTTCACGATATACCCTGGGAGGGTAAGCTCTCCTGTACATACGCCTGTTGGCCCTCCTCCGTCTGGCCATCATTGCCACTCTCTCTCTGCGTCTCTGTATCCTCCGATTCAGCTGGAGCAGGACAACGCCCCCAATCAGTGCAGCCCCCATATTCTCTTTGCAAGCAAAGTAATGAATGACAGCAAGTAAAGTACCAGCGAAGTTAGGATCAGTAGGCAAAACTACCTCACAAAGCGTTGAGTCAATGCAGAAGTCTCTCTTTCTCTCTCTCCGAATCTCTCTCTCTCTCTCAGAACGAGTGGTGCAAAAATGTCGACCACAGAAAAAGACAGGAAGAGGCCCCCTTTAAATAGCGCCCCCCCCAGCCCCACAGCGATTGATAGCGTTCCAGTCTTCCGGTCGTTGGATGCGCCAGGCGGTAAGGCAGGGGGCGCCACTCAATTTCCGCTCCGGGGCGACACAAGGGCGTTGCACCATGGAATGACGTCACAATCTGCGCGCGCAGGTGGTCGCAGCGGTAAGTTTTAGCGGCGCCGCACAATCTCTAGTTAAGTTCCCGAGCGGCGCAAACATCGCTGCGCCCGGGCGTTAGCGGCTTTGCGCCCCATTAGCGCCCTCTTAAGGCGCTAACGGGAGGCGCAACCAACTGAATTTTTACCGCTTGATGTTTTAGCAAGTCTGAGGATTAGTAATTGGGGCCGCTGACAACCGGATTAGACGAGAGCTAATGTGGGCAATGTGACATAAGAGTTACTTTAGTAGATGGAGGCCATTCTAAGATTCACCAAACTGTAATCCTGTACCTCAAACACAACGATAAGCAAAGCCAGATTTTGGCATTCCGGGGGTGGTCGCTCTGGCTGCCTGCCTCTCTTCTGTAGCTTTGTCCATGCCCAACTGGTCCTGCAGAGGGTGCACATGGTGTTGGCCGGTACATCTGACGCCTTCCACAACTGGTGGGCACCACAGGGACTGGGGTGTGTAGTGGATAATAGTAATAGGATTATTATTTAATTTTACAAGTTTCCTGTGTCTTCATGATTTGGGTTTTATTAGTTGTGCCCCTTTTAAAAAGGGGGCACTCTTGTTAGATTTTTTGAGTTGAGAACACTGGGGCAACCCAGTGTGTCCTTACAGCTGTTTTAAGGAAAGGCATATCAGTGAATGTGAAATGAGGGAAACTAACTGCATAGATAATATCAGAAGCTGATTCCTACTGTTCATGTTACAAGATCAGTCGTGATGAGATAGACATTGGTAGACATCAGTCATATGCAGACCATAAACCCAATTGTGACATAGTGGCATACCTGGAATATACAGCATGGTGGTGCAGGAAGAGTTGATGCTTCTGTGAACAATCTCGTCGTCAGTCCCCACTGAAGTATCATCCAGGTTGTCTGCCAAGATATGGTAATGACAGCATCTCCGTTTGGTGTCTAAACCCTGGACTAGTATCAAGAATAACTCCATAAAATCTTTCCAACTTGACAACTACAAACAGAGGGATAAGCAAAAGGCAACATCGGAAATTCCGATGACCGAAACAGAAAGGAGCTTCGAGGTGGTTAATGAGGTTAATCTTATTGAGTCTACATTAAAAAGGCACTGGACCTGCATTAAAAAGATAAGGCACTCCTTAGACTATTTTGATGAGGGAGAATTGGCCAAGTATGTGAATTCCTGGTACAAGCTAGGGCTCTGCATTTAGGGTTAGGGTTGGAGATGGAGATGGAGGGGGAGAGATGGAGAATGACTCCCTGGCCTCGATTTTTCTCTCCAATTAATTTTCTAAGATCAGTTTAATTTAATGAAGTCAGGTTCCTGGCGATATCACTCCCTCTACTGGGGAGGGATTTCAATACCTGCTGCAAGTCTAAGGGCCCAGTCTACATCCTCAGATGCCACCATCCAGCCGTCTCCACCCATCAGGGACATGACGCCAAACATCCCTCTCTCCATAAAGTGCCTGTTGTGGCCATTTAAACTTCTCTTAGTATTTCCCGGTGTTTAGCAATGCGAGATCAATACACTGGCCATTGGCAAAATTCAGAGTAAATTATCGGCACTCTAAACGGCAAAATTTACATTGATCTCACAGTTGCAGGAAAATCTGGGCCATGATGTTTTCGTCCAGCAGACATGTCCAGGTGTGACCCCCCTGTGGCCATGTGCTGGATGCAATACTTGTAGCTACAGAGATAGATGAGCTTCTATTTTGTTTACCATATTCTTTTGAAAGGTTTTTAAGCGGACAGGGTTATAACTGAATACTTCGATCGAATCATCTCTGAAGAAATCCCATTTTATCGACATGCCAAGGTTATTCTGGCAATTCAGAAAATGACATTTTCACAGTTGTTATGGCAATGTTGGGGAGAAGTGATCACTGCCCATGAAGCTATCAATTACCTGGCACTTTCATTGCAAATAAATGAACCCTCATAACTGAGGGGTGGGAAATTTGCCCCTCTAACCAAAGTTGGTGCGAGCAGAAAGAAATGCTCCCCACTTAAACCTCAGTGAATTTTTTTCAATTAAAATGAGCCAAGGCAGGAATTATCCAAATTATCTAAATCCTCACTAAATGCACTATGGGGTATTGCCAATAGAGGGGAGCCACTGAACTATATTTAGGTGAGTGTTGCTGCTATCACTAACCTCAGGAACAGGTCTTGTTAATAAGACACTGTTAATAACACAATTAAAAGGTTCATACAATAGAACCTGAGTGTTAATGGGGCTTGATGTACAGACAGAAACTTACAGATAATCGAGTACTACTAACATAATAACTAGGAAGGTTTCTGCGATCTGCTTATGTTGAGTTGGAGGATATGCTGTTTTATGACAGGAATATTATACCACATAACACAAAGTATAATAATATAGTTGATCTCGAACAACATTGCTCATGGAAACAAATCTCTCTTCCTATAACCGTATCTCTGTTTTTCTCACACTTGTATCCTAACCTTTCTCTCTCATTCCGGATTACTGCCAAACTTTCATTCTGTCTGAGGTAGCACTGGGCGAACCTTAGAGTATTGGAGGGGAAGAAGGAATAGGAGTATTTGAGGGAGGGGAGGGGGAGAGATGGGGAATGGGAGTATTGGGGGAGGGTGATGGGGAAGGGGAATGGGAGTACTGTGGGGAAGTTGGGGCTGGAAGTCTGAGGGGAGAAGATGGTAGTTGGGAGATGCAGGAGTGTGGAGCTGGAAACAGAAGTGCAAGAATGAAACACAAATTCTAAAAGTGGTGGTGAGGAGCAGAAGAATGGGCCAGTGACAAAAAGTGCTGGAAAGAAGGCTGAAGAGACTCTGAATATTTTATTGATCAGGAGCCGGCAAGGAGGAAAATGAATGTGATTAAAATATAGTCAGTGCATCTGTTGGGAGGTCGAAAGGTCAACACATCTAATTTTGTAGCTGCAAAAACCTAGGGGGAGAAATTCGGTATTGCCCATTTTGGGGTGCTAATATCGGCCGTGCACAAAGTTTCGCACCCAGCGCTAATTATCGCCTCCGACTGCAAAATTCGCCTCTATCACCCCCGGAAGTGATTTGAGCACTAAATCAGGCGCTACACACCTCTCTTAAGGCGCTAACGTCGGGGAGCGAGGCGCTACCTCAGAACCCTACCGAAAGCTCAGGTGATGTCAGTTACCATGGAAGCCAGACAGACTGGCGCCTTCCAGATCTTAAAGGGGAGGGACCATCTTTCTGGCCAGCCACACCCTGCTTATTGCAGCCTTGAATCTCGGCCTGGAGAGACCTCTAAAACAATTGTGTTGGATGCACTAATGGATAGGCCCAGGGAAAGAGCTCGGCGCTTAGGAACCTCAAAAGTGGTGCTGAGGGCCAAAACTCCTTAGGACAGTGTTAAATCTTTCCAGACGTCTCTCTCCTCTCAACCTGCATGTACCAGAAATGTTGCCGACAAGAAAAGGCAGGAAGTAGCCGCCTTTAAATAGCGCTCCCTCAGCCCCTTCCCGACTGCAAAACGTTCCCCTCTACCTGTCGTTGGTAGCGGCAGGCGGAAATGCAGGAGGCGCTACTCAATATCCGGTCCGGGGCGCTACCGGGGCGTTGCACGCTTGACTGACGTCACGACCTGCGGGTGCAGGAGATCGTGGTGGTAATGTTTAGCACCGCCGCAAAATGTCTGGTCAATTTCGCAAGCAGTGCTAAAATCGCCGCGCTTGGGCACTAATATCCTAGCGCCCCGTTAGCGCCCCCCGGAGGCGCTAATGGGAGGTGCTAAGCAACCGAATTTTTCCCTCCTAATCTCCGGAGCAAAATATTTTGTTTTTACATATTTAAACTCACCTTTACCTGAAGCTTGTTTAAGCAACATGTCCATCCACAATTATAGTAAAATATCAATCTGACTTAATGAATATATCAACATAGTCTACACTTTATATCCAAGATTTCTGCTACTTTGTGTAATATTAACTGTTTTATATTCCTATACCAAAGCCTAATAACTGATAATGCCTACATATCCAGCCAGATAGTAACCTCTTAGTTCACATGAGGAACTCTATAGCTCAAGGAGCCTGGTTAAATATTCTAGTTGAAGTTGAATGAATTCAGCCCTCTCTCTTCTCTTAGGCAGTCCCTCGGAACCGAGGATGACTTGCTTCCACATTAAAAATGCATTCTCAGGTGACTGATGAGTCCAATGCGGGACCTACAGTCTCTGTCACAGGTGGGGCAGACGGTGGTTGAAGGGGCGGGTGGGTGGGGTGCTTGGGTTGACGTGCGCTCCTTCCGCTGCTTGCGCTTGGCTTCTGCTTGCTCCCGGCAAAGAGACTCGAGGTGTTCAGCGCCTTCCCGGATGCTTCTCCTCCACTTTGTGCGGTCTTGGGCCAGGGATTCCCAGGTGTCGGTGGGGATGTTGCACTTTTTCAAGGAGGCTTTGAGGGTGTCCTTGAAGCGTTTCCTCTGCCCACCTGGGGCTCTCCTGCCGTGCCGGAGCTCCGAGTAGAGCGCTTGTTTTGGGAGTCTCGTATCGGGCATGCGGACGATGTGACCCGTCCATCGGAGCTGATCGAGCGTGGTCAAAGCTTTGATGCTGGGGATGTTGGCCTGAGTGAGAACACTGACATTGGTGCGCCTATCCTGCCAATGGATTTGCAGGATCTTGTGGAGGCAGCATTGGTGGTACCTCTCCAGTGCTTTGAGGTGCCTGCTGTACATGGTCCATGTCTCTGAGGCATACAGGAGGGCGGGTATTACTACTGCTCTGTAGACCATGAGCTTAGTGTCGGGTTTGAGGTCCTGGTCTTCAAACACTCTCTTCCTCAGGCGACCGAAGGCTGCACTGGCACACTGAAGGCGGTGTTGGACTTCGTCATCGACGTCAGCCCTTGTTGACAGTAGGCTCCCGAGGTATGGAAAGTGGTCCACGTTGTCCAAGGCCTTGTCGTGGATTTTGATAATCGGGGGGCAGTACTGTGTGGCGGGGGCAGGTTGGTAGAGCACCTTTGTCTTACGGATGTTTAGTGTAAGGCCCATGCTCTCGTACGCTTCGGTGAAGGTGTTTATGATGGTTTGGAATTTGACTTCAGAGTGAGCGCAGATTCAAGCGTTGTCTGCATACTGTAATTCGACGACAGAGGATGGGACGACCTTGGATCTGGACTGGAGGTGACGGAGGTTGAACAGTTTCCCATTTGTTCTGTAAATTAGCTCCACTCCAGTGGGGAGCTTACTGAGGGTAAGATGGAGCATTGCAACAAGGAAGATCGAGAAGAGCGTTGGTGCAATGACACAGCCTTGCTTGACCCCGGTCCGTACATGAATTGGGTCTGTGGTGGAACCGTTGGTCAGGATCACGGCTTGCATGTCGTCGTGAAGCAGGCGGAGGATGGTGACAAACTTCTAAGGGCAGCCGAATTTGAGGAGGACACTCCATAATCCCTCACGGTTGACAGTGTCGCAGGCCTTTGTGAGATCAAAGAAGGCCATGTACAGCGGTTGGTGCTGTTCCCTGCATTTCTCTTGTAATTGACGTGCGGTGAAGATCATGTCCATTGAGCCCCTTAGTGGGCAGAATCCGCATTGCGACTCTGGGAGGAGCTCTTCGGCCACTGGGAGAAGGCGATTGAGGAGGATTCTTGCGAATGACTTTCCCTGTGGCAGACAGCAGGGAAACTCCTCTGTAATTACCGCAATCCGACTCTCAGAATTCAGCCTTAACCTGCTTTTTACACCACCCACCATCCAATTCTAAGTGTTAATTAAACTTGTAATGGCGATTAATATTTTATAAACTTACAGATATAAACTGGTGACTTCAACTAGTGGGAGAGGTTTGCCAATGTGCATGTTAAAGCCAGCACTGTAAATATTCAACTGCTTGGAAAAGATATTTTATGGAAAACTGCTGGTCAGATAAAGTGAGCTGTTAAAACTTTAGTTAAAAACATAAGAGTTTGAATTTTTACAAGAGTTTCTTGAGTGTTTAATACATTAACAATTTTGTTCATTGATCTTTGAAAGAAATCTCAAAATGGGAATAATGTAGCTTCTCAAGAAATATAACATTTCAGCTTTAGTGATTTTCTTTGATTTCCTCCAGAGTTAGGTGCTCAAAGAATAGAATAGGGTTCATAGGAACATGAGGAGGTCATTCAGCCTCTCGAGCCTGCTCTGCCATTGAGTTAGATCATGGCTGATCTGCACCTCAACCATTTTCTCACCTTAGCCCCATATCCCTTGATACCCTTACCTAACAAAGATATCTCAGTCTTGAAAGCTCCAATTGTCTCAGCGTCCACAGCCTTTTGGGGGAAAAAGCTCCAGATTTCTACTATTCTAATTTCTATTAGGAACTATAACGATTCTCAGCTCAGATTACAGCACCAGGCAATGCAGGACAGTTAAAAACACCAATTTTGCCAGCCCTGGGGAGGCTGGTTTGGAGGTGGGGCTGCTGGAAAAATGGCAGAATCTGGGGGCGGGTACCCATCCCGCCCCCAACCCGCCTCCGTGCCATCTTCCCAGGAGACGGGTACCCGATCCGCGCCGGGTCCCGTCTCCTGGAGGCGGGAAGGGGATTACAGCCACTTAACTGCCTCTTAGTTAACAGGCAGTTAAGAGGATTATCCCCATTTTTTCAGCAGGGTCAGCGAGGCGAGCAGTGGGTCTGCGGGGGTGAGAGGGGTCCAAAAGTGCGCTGTGGAGGTGAGTGATGGGTGCAAGTGTGGAGAGGTAAGTATGTGAGGTGAGTGAAAAGTGTTAGAAAAAGTTTCCTTACCTTTGTTTCTTCCTGCAGGCTTCAATCGTTGGCGATCCGGAGGCTCCGGCATCTCCACGGCAGAGATGACAGATGGCTGCTGCATTCTCCGATGCAACAGCCATCTGATTTCTGCTCTGGAAATTGGTTTGGTGAGCCTTGAGTACAAGAACTCACCAAACAACAGAGAATTAGAGTGTTTGACAGCTTCTCAAAGCTGTCAAACGATGACAATTCATCTGTCAAAAATTCATACGCTGACGTTCTCTGTCACCGGCTTTCCCTTAATTGGCCTGCTAAGCCCGCTGGGCGGACTTAACAAGGTCAATCAAGGGAAAATAGCGTGGGTTGGCCACAAGTCATTGGGGGCGGGACTAAAACCCGACAAGCAGCAGTCCCGCCTCCAAAAGCTCCTCCATTGGCAAAATCACCCCCCAATTTTCTTCCTGGTAAAATTCGAATATAAAAGAACTTTAATAATATTAGAAGTTAATAGCTGCGTGCTCACTCATAAAAGGCAACATTCATCTGTTAATAATCAGACACTTTAAGGATTGGTCAGTGCGACCAATAGCAGTTTGCGGAGTAGAAAATTACTCCGTGCGGGATTTTTTTTAAACATAGGCTTGCGGAGAATTAGTCCGCTGTTTAGCAAGATTGAGAGGTAAGCCAAGAATTTAAAGAGAAAGTGCTTTGAAGACACATTCCTGTATAACAGTGCGTTGCTGTATTAAAACAAGTACCACTAAATTTTAGAAGATGGCTTTTAACTTCTGTACTTCCTCCCCCTGATTCTCCATATGTGGAGTTCAACTATCTCGCCCAGTGATTTTGTAACTCTATACGTAACTTATACATTACTTGCTCTGATGGGCAAATTAAAAAAAAATTCATTCACAAGATGTGGGCGTCGCTGTCAAGGCCAGCATTTATTGCCCATCCCTAATCTTTTGAGAAGTTGGTGGTGAGCTGCCATTTCAGAGGGCAGTTAAGAGTCAACCACATTGCTGTGGGTCTGGAGTCACATATAGGCCAGACCGGGTAAGGACGGCCGATTTCCTTCCCTAAAGGACATTCGTGAACCAGATGGGTTTTTACAACAATCCGATAGTTTCATGGTCACAATTACTGACACTAGGGGCTGGATTTTACTCACCAAGACGAGTTGGGGGCGGGACTGCTGCCTTCCGGGTTCTAGTCCCACCCCCAGCGACGTCCGACGCACAGACGCTGTTTTCCCCTGATTGGCCTTGTTAAGCCCACCCTGTGGGCTTGCCGGCTAATTAAGGGAATGCCGGTGTCAGCTGACGTCAGTTGATGACGCTTCATAGAATCAGAGAAAGTTACAGCACGGAAGGAGGCCATTTCGGCCCATCATGTCCGCGCTGGCCAACAAAGAGCTATCCAGCCTAACCCCACTTCCCAGCTCTTGGTCCGTAGCCCTGCAGGTTAGAGCATCCCAAGTGCACATCCAAGTACTTTTTAAATGTGGTTCGGGTTCCTGCCTCTACCACCCTTTCAGGCAGTGAGTTCCAGACCCGCACAACCCTCTGGGTGAAGAAATTTCCCTTCAAATCCCCTCTAAACCTTCCAGCAATTATTTTAAATCTGTGCCCCCTGGTTTTTGACCCCTCTGCTAAGGGAAATAGGTCCTTTCTATCCACTTTATCTATGCCCCACATAATTTTATACACCTCAATAAGGTCTCCCCTCAGCCTCCTCTGTTCCAAGGAAAACAGACCCAGCCTATCCAGTCGTTCCTCATAGCTAAGATTCTCTACTCCCAGCAACATCCTTGTAAATCTCCTCTGTACCCTCTCTAGTGCAATCACATCTTTCCTGTAATGTGGGGACCAGAATTGCACGCAATACTCTAGCTGAGGCCTAACTAGTGTTTTATAAAGTTGAAGCATAACCCCCCTGCTCTTGTATTCTATGCCACGGCTAATAAAGGCAAGCATTCCGTATGCCTTCTTAACCACCTTATCGACCTGGCCTGCTACCTTCAGGGATCTGTGGACATGCACTCCAAGGTCCCTTTGTTCCTCTACACTACTCAGTGTCCTACCTTCATCTGCCGATTTTCTTAAAGGGACATGTAGCATTTATTTTTGACAGATGATTTGACAGTGTTTTGCATTGAGGTGCTGTTAAACTCTGACAATCACTGTACAAAGGTGAGCCCTTGCACCCAGGCGCTCCAGAGACTCTCTCCTTAGGATAAAACAGATGGCAGTTGCAGGTGAGGGTACAGAAGCGATCTGTCACTTCTCCCAATGAGGTGAGGCCACACAAACACTTCAAAGCTTGTTACCTACAGAAAAATCAATACACATTAAAAATGACTTTCCCAACATTTCCTTACCTCTGATACTCACCAGTGACCCATTGCATCCTTCACACCACTTCTGCAGCTGTCATCTATACACAAACATTACAACAGACCCACAGCACGCCTCACTTACTCTGGCGGGGTTCCCCGACGTCGGGAAGCCTGCAACAGAAGTCGCAAAATGGGAAAAAGCCTCTTAACTACCTGTTAACAGGCCGTTAAGTGGCTATAATCCTCTTCCCGCTGCTAGGAGTCGGGTCCCTGCGCAAATCGGGGACCTGACTCCCGGGAAGATTGGTTGGAGGCGGGTTGGGGACCTACTCCCATTTTTTTTGATTTTCCCAGCAGTCCCGCCTCCAAACCCGCCTCCTCAGGGCTGGTAAAATCCAGCCCCTGCTTTTTATTCCAGATTTATTTAATTCACTGAATTTAAATTCCCCAGCTCCTGTGGTGGGATTTGAACTCATGTCTCCAGATCATCGGTCTAGGCCTCTGGATTACTAATGCCCAGAGGTCCTTGTCCACTTGCATTCTTTGCTGTGGCAGAAACAACATCTTTTGGTGTTGGAAGAGGTTTCCTTGTCCTGTCAGAAGCACAGCGTCCATAGAGCTCTGTTGTTGGTGGTGGGGCGGGGATGTGTGGTGAAGCTTGTCTTGTAGCCTCCTGAACCCATATTCACAAGACCAGAGTGTGTCCAAAAGCGTGACCTTGTGGCTGGGGTTTCATGCGCACTCATCTGTCAGGTGGAGTAGAATTTTCTGTGAGGGGTGAGGTATGTGTGGCAAAAGATTTCAAGCTGGCCATCAGTCATGAAGGTCAGGGCTGTCCTCTCTTCTGTTCTGAGAGTGGGTGTCTCAGGTTAAGCTTCCAGCAACTACAAGGTTATTACTATTGTTATCTGGTGTCTAGAAAAACAGAATTGAGTAGTGGGAAAAGATGAGCCTGTAAACTGGCCCCAGTGTTACGGAGAGCCAATTATAATAGGGTCAGTTTGTGGCCTCCTTAAGGAAGTGCCCAAATTTGAGTTAGTGGAACAGTCAATTTATGAAAGTTTAAATACTTCCTCTAGGGGAACACTCTTAAACACATCATATTGATGGACTCAAAAATGACAAAACAAGATGCCTGCAAATGCCTTTTCCTATTGGTCAGGGGATTGAGAATGAGGAAATAAAAATATGGTTAGTTTTGATGCTTGCAGTTAAAAGTCTATCACTAAACTATAATGATTACAGCTGGCCTCCTGAAGGGGTTTTGTAACCGTGATGTAATTATTTTACGTTTTCCCTATGTATTCAAACAAGAACTAGAAATAACAATCTTTAACCATCTGAAGAAAAAGGAATTTAGACCAGAATCCCTAAAGGTCCATAACACATACCTGAAAAATGTGCTTTAAAAAGTTCAGGAGGGGCCTATTAATATCAGTTACCACTTATTGTGAATGGAGGTGAAAGCATCTAGTTTTAAAAGTAAAAACTCTTCTGTGCTTTTTGAAAAGATAGGGGTCCGAAAAGTTAGCGCCCCCACGGCCGGTTTGCCCAGGTAGCACCCCGAGAGGGAGGAGGGGCGCTACTGGAAGCGCCCCGCGTCCCTCTTGGGACGCTGCGAGCCAATATCGCGGCGCTGGTACTGCAGGCCTTCCTCAGCGCGTCCTGGCACCCAGCTGGGCCACCAGGGATCGGGAGGGCTGGCAAACGAGCCCGGCACTCAAGAGGAGTGCCGGGCTCACAGAGAGCAGCTGGCACCTCGCGGGGGGGGCTTCATGGGGGCTGGGGACAGCAACGGGGGCAGGTGCTGGCAGGCGGCCAGCAACAAAAATGGCCGCCCACCACCTCCCCTGTAACATACGCGCCCCCGGCCGCAGGTCTGTCCCCTGACACCGGCGGACATAGCGTCCGGTGGTAAGTCGGGGTGTGACACCCAATATTACAGCCGAGGCGCTGCGCATGGCGATGACGTCATCGCCGGTGGTGCAGCGCTAATGGTTAGTGCCGCCTCTAACCACCCGCTGAATTTCGCGGGAGGCGTTAGCGGCGCTGCACCCAGGCGCTAGTTGATTTACGTCCTGTTAGCGCCCTCTTAGGGCGCTAATGGGAGGCGCAAATCAACCGAATTTAGCCCCCTATGAATTTGGCTTGGCGAGTCGAGTACATTCAAAGTCTACACATATGGAGTTGCTAACGAAAAAATTAAGAGTTAATACTTTAGGAGTCAGAGATCACATGACACTCAAAGGCCATAAAAACAATGTCTACATCAGAAAGTGATCAAAATTTACCCCCTCCCAAAATTTGCACTGTTTACAGACAAATAAGGCAGTCCAGTCCAAAGAAGCTTCAGGCTGGGGCTTGAAATGACTCAAGAAAGAGAGGTGTGCCTCATCAACCAGAACATCTGCTGACTTTAAGAATTAATGAAAGGTTCGCTAGAATTTTTTTAATTGGATTGCAGCTGGTCGATTTAATCAGTGTTCCACAGGTTTACAGCAGCTTAAAGAAAGTACCTTACATTTATAATTTAACATGCAGAACCGTTCAAAAATAATTTGAAAATAAGAATAAGCTATTATGGTTACCTCTTTCCAGATGAGGGTTACATAAGAACATAAGAAATAGGAGCAGGAGTAGGCCATTTGGCCTTTCAAGCCTGCTCCGCCATTCAATAAGATGATGGCTGATCTTCTACCTCATCTCTACTTGCCTGCACTATCCCCATATCCCTTGATTTCCTTAATATTCAAAAATCTACCAATCTCTGTCTTGAATATAGAGTCATAGGGCAGAATTTTCATTGACCCGTGGAGGCGGGTTTGGAGGCGTGTGGGGGGTTAAAATATCAGATTCGGGGGTCCCGAACCCATCCCGTCCCCAACCCGCCTCCATGCCAGTTTCACAGGAGGCGGGTACCCGACCTGTGCTGGGACCCACCTCCCCAAGGCGGGAAGGGGATTAGTGCCAATAAACTGCCTGTTAACAGGTAGTTAACAGGCAGTTTTTTGACTAATCCCTATTTTTAGCCCTGAAGTGTGGGCTTCCCGGCAGGTCTGAACCACGCCGATTTAGCGAGGTGGACTGTCGGTCTGGAGGGCTTGGAGGGGTCGAGATGTCCGGTGTGCAGGTGAGTGATGGGTGCATGTAAAGTGTTTTAAGAACTTGTACTTACCTTAACTTTGTCCTGCAGGCTTCCTTCCTTCAGTTCTTGGGAGTCCCTCAGCTCACCAGCACAGAAAGCAGAATGGCCGCGGAGCTGTCAAAAGCTGCCGTCTCTGCTTTCTGTGCTGGATTGATTTTTAACTGAGTCTAAGTACAGGGACTCACGTTAGAAATCATATTGTCAGTGTTTGACAGCTTCACAGAGCTGTCAAACGGTGAAATTTCATCTGTCTAAAGCTCTTGACAGATGAAATTTCAATGGCTGACATCACCTGTATCCAAGGGACCCTTGATTAGCCTGCTAAGCCCGCTGGGCGGGCTTAACAAGGTCAATCAAGGGAAAATACAGTGGGTTGGCCACAAGTCGATGGAGGCGGGACTACAACCCAAAAGTGGGAGTCCCGCCTCCATCACGTCCCCATTGACAAAATCCAGCCCATAGAGTTATACAGCACAGAAAGAGGCCCTTCGGCCCATCGTGTCCGGGCCGAAAAAGTTTTTCCTCAAATCCCCTCTAAACCTCCTGCCCCTTACCTTGAAACTATGCCCCCTCGTTATTGACCCCTCTACTAAGGGGAAAATTTCCTTTCTATCTACCCTATCTATGCCCCTCATAATTTTGTACACCTCAATCAGGTCCCCCCTCAGCCTTCTCTGCTCTAAGGAAAACAACCTCAGCCTGTCCAGTCTCTCTTCATAGCTGAAGTGCTCCAGCCCAGGTAACATCCTGGTGAATCTCCTCTGCACCCTCTCCAATGCAATCACATCCTTCCTATAGTGTGGCAACCAGAACTGCACACATTATTCCAGCTGTGGCCTAACTAGCATTTTGTACAGCTCCATCATAACATCCCTGCTCTTATATTCTATGCCTCGGCTAATGAAGGCAAGTATCCCATATGCCTTTTTAACCACCTTATCTACCTGTCCTGCTGCCTTCAGGGATCTATGTACATGCACACCAAGGTCTCTCTGATCCTTTGTCCTTCCTAGGGTCCTACCATTCATTGTGTATTCCCTTGCCTCGTTAGTCCTCCCAAAATGCATCACCTCACACTTTTCAGGGTTAAATTCCATTTGCCACTGTTCTGCCCATCGAACCAACCCGTCTATATCGTCCTGTAGCCTGAGGCTTCCCTCCTCGCTATTTACCACTCCATCAATTTTTCGTGTCATCTGCGAACTTACTGATCATACCTCCTACATTCATATCTAAATCATTAATGTACACTGCAAACAGCAAAGGACCCAGCACTGATCCCTGCGGTACACCACTGGACACAGGCTTCCAGTCACAAAAACAACCTTCGACCATCACCCTCTTCCTCCTGCCACTAAGCCAATTTTGGATCCAATGTGCCAAATTGCCCTGGATCCCATGGGCTCTTACCTTCTTGACCAGTCCCCCATGCGGGACTTTGTCAAAAGCCTTACTGAAGTCCATGTAGACTACATCAACTGCACTACCCTCATCCACACACCTAGTCACCCTCTCGAAAAATTCAATCAAATTGGTTAGACATGATCTCCCCCTGACAAAAGCCATGCTGACTATCCTTGATTAACCCTTGCCTCTCCAAGTGGAGGCTAATTCTGTCCCTCAGAATTTTTTCCAATAATTTCCCTACCACTGATGTTAGGCTCACTGGCCTGTAATTCCCTGGTTTATCCCTACTACCCTTCTTGAATAATGGTACTATGTTAGCTGTCCTCCAGTCCTCTGGCACCTCCCCTGTGGCCAGAGAGGTTCTGAAAATTTGTGTCACAGGCCCTGCAATCTCCTCCTTTGCCTCACACAGCAGCCTGGGATACATCTCGTCTGGGCTTTATCCATTTTAAGCCCGCTAAAACCGCTAGTACCTCCTCCCTCTCAATACTAATTTGTTCAAGTATATCACAATCCCCCTGCCTGATTTCTATGCCTACATCCTCCTTCTCCATAGTGAACACAGATGCAAAATATTCATTTAAAACCTCACCCACATCTTCCGGCTCTACACACAGATTGCCACTTTGGTCCCTAATGGGCCCTACTCTTTCCCTGGTTATCCTCTTGCCCTTAATATACTTATAAAACACCTTGGGATTTTTCTTTATTTTGCCCGCCAGTGATTTTTAAATGCCCCATCTTTGCCCTCCTAATTTTTTTTTAAGTACCCTCCTGCACTTTCTATACTCCTCTAGGGCTTCCACTGTTTTTAGTCCTTTGTATCTGCCAAAAGCCTCCCTTTTTTTCCTAATCCATTCTTGTATATCCCTTGACATCCAGGGTTCCCTGGGCTTGTTGGTCCCACCCTTGACCTTTATGGGAACATGTTGGCATTGTACTCTATTTCCTTTCTGAAAGACTCCCACTGCTCTGATGTGGATTTTCCTACAAGTAGCTGATCCCAGTCCACTTTGGCCAGATCCTGCCTTATCATATTAAAATCGGCCTTCCCCCAATTTAGGACCTTTATTTCCAGTCCATCTTTGTCCTTTTCCATGACTACCTTAAATCTCACCGAATTATGGTCACTGTCACCAAAATGCTCTCCTAATGACACTTCTACCACTTGCCCGACTACATTCCCTAGAATTAGGTCCAGTACCGCCCCCTCTCTTGTAGGACTTTCTACATGCTGGCTCAAAAAGCTCTCCTGGATGCACTTTAAGAATTCCGCACCCTCTAAGCCTTTCACACTCTGACTATCCCAGTTAATATTGGGGAAGTTGAAATCCCCTACTATTATTACCCTATTATTTCTACACTTCTCTGAGATTTGCCTACATATCTGTTCCTCTATCTACTCCTGACTGTTTGGGTGCCTATAGTACACTCCCAGCAAAGTGCTTGCCCCCTTTTTATTTTTAAGTTCTAACCATATGGCCTCATTAGAGGAACCTGCTAAGATATCATCCCTCCTTACAGCAGTAATTGACTCCTTGATTAATATTGCGACACCCCCTCCTCTTTTACACCCCCCTCCGTCTCGCCTGAAGATTCTATACCCTGGAATATTGAGCTGCCAGTCCTGCCCCTCCCTCAACCATGTCTCTGTGATAGCAACCTGTGATATACTCAACGACTGAGCCTCCACAGCCCTCTGGGGTAGAGAATTCCAAAGATTCACCACCCTCTGAGTGAAGAAATTTCTCCTCATCTCAGTCCTAAATGGCTGATCCCTTATTCTGAGACTGTGACCCCTGGTTCTATACTCCCCAGCCAGGGGAAACATCCTCCCTGCATCTACCCTGTCAAGCCCTGTAAGAATTTTCAATGAGATTACCTCTCATTCTTCTAAACTCTAGAGAATATAGGCCTAGTCTACTCAATCTCTCTTCATAGGGAAATCCCCCCCATCCCAGGAACCAGTCTGGTGAACCTTTGTTGCACTCCCTCTATGGCAAGTATATCCTTCCTTAGGTAAGGAGACCAAAAGTGTACACAATACTCCAGGTGTGGTCTCACCAGGGCCCTATATAATTGCAGTAAGACGTCTTACTCTTATACTCAAATCCTCTTGTAATAAAGGCCAACATACCATTTGCTTTCCTAATTGCGTGTTTGTATGAAGTTCTTCTGTGCTACTTAATGCAGTCATCACCTGTTTATTTCAAGTGGGCTAATGACCGCATTAAAATAATGTACGAAGGAATACTCTGAGCACGGGTTAACCATTGCACTACCAGAGCTGCTCCTCCATATACTCTTACAGTATCTTGTTACATCGAGTCTACAGCACAAAAACAGGCCATTCAGCCTAACTGGTCTATGCCGCTGTTTATACTCCACACAAGCCTGCTATAGAAGTACGAAACAGTGGTGGGCAAATTCTTCTTTGAGGAGTGGCGCCGGTTTGAAGGATAATCAGAAGGTGAAGATGACCCTTTAACCCATTTGATTTCCTCCTTCCAGAATTATTCCTGCATGTTAACTTTCAGTGATTTGTGTACAAGGGCACCCAGGTCCCTCTGAACACCAACATTTCCCAATTTCTCACCATTTAAAAAATACTCTTTTTTCTATTTTTCCTACCAAAGTGGATAACTTCACATTTCTCCACATTATATTCCATTTGCCATCTTCTTGCCCACTCACGCAGCCTGTCTATATCCCCTTGAAGCCTCCTTGCCACCTCCTCACAACTTACATTCCCACCCAGCTTTTTATCATCAGCAAACTTGGATATATTACATTTGGTCCCCTCATCCAAATCATTGATGTTACTGTGATTAGTTACAGTCACTTTTAGCTTGCTAAAATAAAAAACAGAAAACTCTGGAAATACACAGATCGGTCAGCTTCTAAAAGGGAAAGACAGGTTAATATATTGGGTGAGATTCTTCCAATATTAGCTGTATAGTTTGATTGGCGAGGATTCACTGTGCACTAATGATAACAAAACTCAAAAGTATCTCGAAGTATAAGCCCCACAGACAGTGGGCACCAGACAGAACTTGAGGCACAATACCAAGTTGTGAGGAACCTGATATTCTAAAGACTGGTTTGGGAGGAAATAATGAGGTTGTGTAGTCTAATTTCAGAGATGTCAGATTTCTCACCCTCAGCTTGTTTTTTCTCCCCTTCCCCCTGCTACCCATACCTCCAACTCATTTCCATCAAAAAGGCTTTGTTTTCTTTCAAAAATTCAGAAAAGGAACTTAGATTAGCATGAGGAAAGACACGTTATCTGTGTATGTCTCGCCCTCTGACTCACGGGTGTTAGTAATTAGATTGATTACATTTTCTAATTTTCAATAAAACATAGGAACTATGCTCCATGTCTCTCTCTCAAGGTTAATGTGCTTTATTGAATTTTCCAGAGTATGTATCATTCAAAACAAACTACAAAAGTAATAGCTTGAGATGCAATCGTTCTCTTTCACATTCACATACACAGTCTCTTTTTAATAAAACGCTTAATATAAGTTCCATCTGAAAACTTTCCAAATTCATCCATTTTTTAAAAATAATTTGAAGAAAAGCTAGTCAAATAGAGTTTGGTAGGGACTGCGAGAGAAGCAGTCAATGCTACGGATGTATTCTGGGAAATAGTGAAAAAACATCAAATACAACCCCAGGTTTTCAGGTAAAAGCTTTAAATGCCAGTATTAAAATTTAATCATGCTATTGTGAAATATGTAATTTTTGATTTTTTAAGTTTTATTTAAAGTCATAATTTGGAGCATTGCTGAGGAAAACAAGTGGTGACGAGTGCATCATCCATAAATAGTAACAGGAAATTGTTAATATAGGAAGATTCTTTATAAAATGTTTACTTCCACAATTTAAACTGTGAACCTACTTCGTGGTATTGATGTACAATGACAATTGCAACCTCAGAATTAACAATTACTATTTAATGTTTATAAACATAATAAATGGAAAATGTTATGGCTAGCATGTGCTATAAATATAATAAAATGGCGGGTGTATGCTATACAACTAATAATTATTCATTACTTTGGCCAGGTATCATATTCTAACACAGTGGCATAGTGGTTAGCACTGGTGACTCACAGCGCCAGTAGACCCGGGTTCGAATCTGGCCTCAGGTGACTGTCTGTGTGGAGTTTGCACATTCTCCCCGTGTCTGCGTGGGTTTCCTCCGGGTGCTCCGGTTTCCTCCCACAGTCCAAAAATGTGCGGGTTAGGTTGATTTGGCTATGATAAATTGACCCTTAGTGTTAGGGGGGGATTAAATATGTGGGGTTACGGGGATAGGATGGAGATATGTTAGGGGGAATTAAATACGTGGAGTTACGGGGATAGGGTGGGATATGTGTCGGTGCAGGCTCGATGGGGATTCTGTGTGAGAAAGCAGGGACAGGGTACTGGATTTGGATGATCAGCCATGATCGTATTGAATGGTGGAGCAGGCTTGACGGGCCGAATGGCCTACTCCTGCTCTATGTTTCTATGTTTAAATATGTAAAGGCCTGACCATTGTATTTTTTCTAATAGTTGATCATAAAAATAATTTCAAAAAATTAACCCCGATGAATAAACTCAAGTAACCCAGAAAGGAGACATTGTTTTTTTCAATATTTATTAGTGAGGATAGGGTAACAGCCTTTATACACCACAGTTTGCATCTAGTGCCTCTAGAAACACCCTGTGTACAACCACGAAACCATGACATCATGATCTTTACATAGAATGAGATTCCAGACAGATTTACAAGCATTATTTATACAGGTATGTGGAATAATCGTCTTTATTTATACAACCTTCATGTTGATTCTCTTTGTAGAAGCAACGAAAAAAATCAACTTAATTTAAAAATGAAAGATAATGAGGCACCCACAAAACATGCAACATCTACAAGTGGATCAGAAGTGTGGCAATACATGACTGTTTTTAAAATCAGGGACAACTGCAATTAATTTTCAAAAAGTAAACAACAGGTTTGCTGTACAGGTACTGAAAGGTTGACAGCAGACACGCAATGCAGCCATCAATGAGCACCTCAGCACTTCACTGAACACCTGGAACAATTATACACAATAGCGTTTTGTGGATTTTTTTTAATGTTTCTTTTTGTCTACGTTTTTTTTTCAAACAACCAGTACATTTTCACATTCACATGCTGAATGTCAGACCAAAAAAAAGGTTCAAAATCTGCTGTAGAAAAAAAGTTATATTTACATGGTACAAAGGGACCACCTTATTCACATCAGACAAATGTTTTATTCATACTTAAGACAACTAGGACACTCATCCATCAGGTAAGGTTTAATGGGCATAGGGTTCACTAAAACAGACATCAAACAGCATTAATACAACGATATGGCATTAAAGAAACAGTGCCCTTTCTGCAGCTCTACATAGGCTGTACTTCAAGGTATTTAAATACAATCCCTACAGTTTTCTTACCAACACCACTAACAATTATTTCAAGACAGATTTTTGTCAAAAGTCCAATAAAATTGAAGTCTATTCTCAAAAATCAAAACCAGGAGCATTAAAAACACAAATTCCAGTTGCTTGTATCAGACCGACATCTTTAAATAAAGGCAAGCCAATGTTATATTTCTATTTTAAATCGATCCCTGTCTCACTCCAACTTTCAATAAAACTGGAATGTATTCACGCCGTTAATCTCAATTGTTTTCAGTTTTTGTTTTCTCATTTGGAAATAAAAATTCTTTTGAAGATACTTTAGGAAATATAACCTCAGTATGCAAGTAAATTTGATGTCCTCCTCATACACCCAGAAATAAAGACAGCTGCCATTCATGATGGTTGGCATTACTGCGATAACCCATATCGATAACATCGATTGATATAAATGGCCTGTAGGGCGTGCTGTGAAATTGCTGTCATCTTGAATGTTTTAATTATTTTCTCAGTTCCTTGTTTCTATAAATTATATTTTTATTTAAATGTAGAATGTTTGGAGTGGAAACTGTTAGCAATATAATTCCTAAGAAATATTATATTGTGTCAGATCTAAAAAGTACCATTAATAAAAGTTATGTTACCCACGACACAATGTCATTTAATCATCTCTTACACACGTAACAAATGCTGCATAGGAATGTTCAAGCCAGGCAGTGACAAAATGTTATCTAGATTTTATTGTTGCAATTTTTTTTACTTCGACATAAAGCCTGTGTAGGCAAGCAAAAGGAATACCCTCTCTTTAAAATCATGGATTACGAAGGAAATTCTGCACAGTTTTCCCTGGCAATTGGTTAATCTATTTATCAGCCACCTTTTTTTTTTACAGTGAACATATTATTTAATCTCGTATCAGCACAACCTTTTCCACTGTAAATGCTGTACACGTCACTGCATTAGAGTGCAACACGATAAGAAAACATACAATGTGCTTTTACTCACAGCTTAATCCTAACCTCCTTTAATTTTTTAACAAATGCATCCAAAATTTGTAGAGTCTGTTTTGCATAGAGTACCTCCAGTCAAACTGAGCAAGTCTTATTTTTAATATATATGTGAATATATATATATATGTATTTATGTATAGAACAGACCATACACACCTTGGAAGCATATTCCAAACTCTTTACTGCACAATTGGACTTCAGGATAGACTCTTCCCCCAGCCTCCCTCCCCCACACACCCAAAAATATACACGCACACATATATACAGAATTGAACATATGAATATTGAATATGACTAAGCAGCAATGGAACTCAATTAAACATTAAGGGCAGCAATAGTAGGAAAATTGGTTGAATCATGCACATGTCCTTAGCAAGCACTCTGGAACCAATCGCAAGTCAGGATTGAAAAAGAAAATCCGTCTTTCTACCAGAAGTAAAGCATGATATAACAACTCTGTTGCTAACTGGTGATGATTAGAGATCTTCCAGCATCCCACTGGCCAGTTCTGGTACATACTGGAACAATCAAGTTGGGCCTTCAGTGCACTGCCAGCCACTTAATCACTCTACTCAAACCCCACACATTCGCAGGTTAGCAAATCTTCCATCAAATTGTTTAAACAAAGATCTGCAATTCTGGGAAGAAAGTAACAAGCCCGGTGTAGGATTTAATAAACTGCCTAGAAAATGTCAAATTTAAGAATGATTTGTGATTACTTTCAAGTTTCCTGTCAGACAATTTAACTCTTCCTATAATTTATATTATGTCCACAACTTAATACAAAATCATTCTGCCTTCTTCCTATTGTTAAACCAGTACCTATTTATTTTTTTGCTTATGATTCATATCTAGTCCTTCACCTGAGTATGTCAGAATTACAGCAATCCACACATAGCCTTCAAAAGAACATCAGCCCAGCATTCAGTGCCACAAATCCACATTCAGCCCCAACAGAAAAAGGCCTCGTCTGAAATGCACATGTTCCATTTATAATCTCTGACTCACACAGCTCTCACCTTGCTCCCTCAACAACCATTTTTGTTGTAAAGTAACAAAAACCTGAATACTTTTAATTCAGAGATACTTTTTTTGAACAATACAAATTGTAAGAATCTTTTCATACCATCAAAAATACTGCAGGTTTGTGTGTGCGACTGACTATCTGAACGATATACTGATATTTTCACCTGTAAAAGGTAGCTTTCACACATTGGAATGTGTGGCATGGTAATGTGAACTTTCTGCACCTGTTAGGACCAATCTTCACAAACCTCCCCATACAAAGGATCAAATTCCATTACCAGATCTCCTTTGTCTCAGCTAGACTCTACTTGATGCATCAGCACCTGCCTACAGATGTATATTACTCCTTTCAGCATTTTACTTTCTTTACATTTATACACATTGAGGGCGGTAAGTATATTACAACCTGGTTTCCTCCTTTTAAATGTTGTCACTCTGAGCCACGTAAGACTGTAGACCTCGGTGAGGCATGATAGCCACAGTCCAAACAGACTGGGACACATTCTCTTTGCCC
Organism: Squalus acanthias; assembly: GCA_030390025.1. NCBI lineage: Eukaryota > Metazoa > Chordata > Chondrichthyes > Squaliformes > Squalidae > Squalus > Squalus acanthias. The sequence continues at coordinate 114,126,495 of CM059434.1, forward strand.
TTCTAGAAGAACCTAGCTGTACAAGAAGACAGGATCAAAGAGCTGGATTTCTGCTTTCCACATGATAATGCTGTCAGTTTTGCAGATTGAAACCAGGTGCAGCTCCTCGCTGGCTTTCTGTCGAGCTGACTAACAACTTGTGCCAGTTAACCACTCTCTTCCTCAGATCCACTTTGTCCAGCCAGATATATGCCTCGCCAATCAGTGTCTTCCTCATGAACTTCCCACCATTAGAGACCAGCAAAATCTAAAACAGAGAAAGCAAGTGGTTAATCCTATCATATTGAAGTATAGGAACATAGGAACACAGGAACTGGAGTAGGCCATTCAGCCCCTCGAGCCTGTAGCGCCATTCGATGAGATCATGGCTGATCTGCAATCTAACTCCATATACCTGCCTTTGGCCCATATCCCCTAACACCTTTGGTTAACAAAAATCTATCAATCTCCGATTAAAAATTAATAATTGATCTAGCATCAATTGCCGTTTGCGGAAAAGAGAGTTCCAAACTTCTACCACCCTTTGTGTGTAGAAGTGTTTCCGAATTTCACTCCTGAAAGGTCTGGCTCTAATTTTTAGACTATGTCCCCAGTCCTAGAATCCCCAACCAGCGGAAATAGTTTCTCTCTATCTATCCTATCTGTTCCCCTTAATATCCTGAAAACATCGATCAGATCACCCCTTAACCTTCTAAATTCTAGGGAATACAACTTTAATTTGTGTAATCTCTCCTCATAACTTAATCCTTGAAGTTCAGCCACACCCTGCTCATTGCAGCCTTGAATCTCGGCCTGGATTGACCTCTAAAGCAATTGTGTTGGAAGCACTAATGGATAGGCCCAGGGAAAAAGCTCGGCGCTTAGGAACCTCAAAAGTGGTGCTGAGGGCCAAAACGCCTTAGGACAGCGTTAAATCTCTCCAGACGTCTCTCTCCCTCTCAACCTGCGTGTACCAAAAATTTTGCCGACAAGAAAAGGCAGCCCGCCTGTAAATAGCGCTCCCCCAGCCCCTTCCCGCCTTGAAAATGTTCCCCTCTACCTGTCATTCCTAGCGGCAGGCGCTAAGGCAGGGGGCGCGACTCAATATCCGGTCCGGGACGTTGCACGCTCGACTGATGTGACGATCTGCGGGCACAGAAAATCGTGGCGGTAGATTTTAGCGCCGCTGCAAAACGACTGGTCAATTTCGCGAGCAGCGCTAAAATCGCCGCGCTTGGGCGCTAATTTCCTAGCACCCCTGAGGGCGCTAACCAACCAAATTTTTCCCCCTATGACTCTTTGTGAAAGGGAATGTAGTTGTGGTAGGGGACAGTATAGTCAGGGGGATAGATACTGTTCTCTGCAGCCGCGACCGGGAGTTCCGAAGGCTGTGTTGCCTGCCCAGTGCCAGGGTTAAAGACATCTCCTCGCAGCTGGAGAAGAACTTGGAGTGGGAGGGGGATGATCCAGTTGTCGTGGTCCACGTAGGAACCAATGACATAGGTAGAACTAGGAATGAGGTCCTGTGGGAGTTTGAGGTGCAAGGAACCAAATTAAAAAGCAGAACCTCAAAGGTAATAATCTATGGATTGTTACCTGAGCCACGTGCAAATTGGCATAGGGACAAACAGATTAGAGGTTTAAATGCGTGGCTCAAAGAGTGGTGTGAGACGAAGTGGTTTCAGTTCATGGGGCACTGGCACCAGTACTGGGGAAAGAGGGAGCTGTTCCGTTGGGACGGGCTCCACTTAAACCGGGCTGGGACCAGTGTCCTGGCGAACCGAATAACTAGGGCAGTAGACAGGGCTTTAAACTAATGAAGGTGGGGTGGGAGGATTCAGGAAAGAGTAAATTTAAAAGCAGCGAGAGAAATGTCAAGGCTCTAGAGCAGAGTAGAGTTTTGGGTAAAAATAAGCAGAGTGGGTCAGGAAGGGACAGAGAGAGTAACAAAGATAATAAGGCATCAGTGACTAAGGTGATGTCAGGGAAAAAGAGAAATAAGTTAAAGCTAAAGGCACTATATCTGACTGCGCGAAGCATTCGCAACAAAATAGATGAATTAATAGCACAGTTAGAAATTAACATGTTTGATCTAATAGCCATAACGGAGATTTGGTTGCCAAGTGGCTAAGATTGGGAACTAAATATTTCAGGATACATAACTTTTAGAAGGGATAGGCAAATGGAAAGGGAGGAGGTTTAGCCCTGATAATAAAGGATGGGATAAAGACAGTAGAGAGAAAGGATCTTAGCTCCGAAAATCAAGAAGTAGAATCAGTTTGGGTGGAGCTAAGGAACAGCAAGGGGCAGAAAACATTGGTGAGAGTTGTTTATAGGCCCCCAAGCAGTAGCTGTAATGTAGGGCAGAGTATAAATCAGGAAATTAGAGGTGCATGTAACAAGGGTCATACAGTAATCATGGGGGACTTTAATCTACATAAAGACTGGGCAAACCAAATTTGCAGTAATAGTGTGGAGGACGAATTCATGGAATGTATGCAAGATAGTTTTCTAGATTAGTATGTTGAGGAACCAAATAGGGAACAGGCTATTTTAAATCTAGTATTGTGCAACAAGAAAGGGTGAATTAATAACCTTGCAGTAAAGGGGCCTTTAGGGAAGAGTGACCATAATATGAAAGAATTTTATATTGAGTTTGAAAGTGATTTAGTTAAATCTGAAACTAGGGTCTTAAATCTAAACAAAGCAAACTACGTAGGTATGAGGGGCGAGTTGGCTAAGCTGGATTGGGAAACTACATTAAAAGGTATGACAGTGGACGAGAAATGGCTAGCAATTAAAGAATTATACATAATTTACAGCAAACATGCATTCCTTTAAGGCACAAAAACCCCACAGGAAAAGTGGTCCAACCATGGCTAACAAGAGAAGTTAAAGATAGTATTAGATCAAAGGAAGAGGCTTATAATGCTGCCAAAAAGAGTAGTAAGCCTGAGAATTGGGAGGATTTTAGAATTCAGCAAAGGAGAACCAAGAAATTGATAAAGAAAGGGAAAATAGAATATGAGAGTAAACTAGCGAGAGACATAAAAACAGACTCTAAAAGCTTCTATAGGTATGTAATAAGGCAAACATTAGCGAAAGTAAATTTGGGTCCCTTACAGGCTGAGAGAGGAGAAATTATAATGGGGAATAAGGAAATGGCAGAGAAATTTAAAACATATTTTGGCCGGAATTTTGCCGGCGCTCAGGGGGCGGGTTTGGAGGCGGGATATCCAGCAAAATCGCAAAGATTGACAGCAGGTCGTAAACCCACTGTCAAGCCACCTCCAAACAATCTTCCCAGGTGTCGGGTCCCTGATTTGCGCATGGACCTGACACCCAGCGGCGGGAAGAGGATTATAGGCACTTAATTGCTTGTTAACAGGTTGTTAACAGGCAGTTAAGAGGCTTTTTGCAATTTTGACAGTTCTACTGTGGGCTTCCCAATGTCCTGACACCATGCCAGGTTAAGTGTGGTGTGCTGTGGGTCTGCTGTAATGTTTCTGCATTGATGACAGCTGCAGAAGTGGTGTGAAAGATCCAATGGTACACTGGTGAGTTTCAGAGATAAGAAAATGTTGGGAAAATCATTTTTAATGCATTTACACTTTTCCGTAGGTGAGAAGTTTTGGATTGTGTGTGTAGTCCCACCTCTTTGGGAGAACCTCTCTCACCAGTGACAGATCGCTTCTGTAATGAGAAAGGATTAATTAGCAATCTTGTTATGCAAGGCCCCTTGGGTCGGAGCGATCATAATATGATAGAATTCTTCATTAAGATGGAGAGTGAAGTAGTTGACTCAGAGACTAGGGTCCTGAATTTAAATAAAGGAAACTACGATGATATGAGGCGCGAGTTGGGTAGGATTGATTGTGGAATGTCACTCAAAGGGTTGACAGTGGATAGGCAATGGCAAACATTCAAAGACCGCATGGATGAACTACAGAATTTGTTCATCCCAGTTTGGCATAAGAATAAAACAAAAAAGGTGACTCAACCATGGCTAACAAGGGAAATTAGGGATAGCATAAGATCCAAGGAGAGGACATATAAATTGGCCAGAAAAAGCAGTAAACCTGAGGATTGGGAGCAGTTTAGGATTCAACAAAGGAGGACAAAGGAATTAATTAAGAGGGGGATAATAGAATATGAGAGGAAGCTTGTAGGGAACATAAAAACTGACTGTAAAAGCTTTTATAGATATGTGAAGAGAAAAAGATTAGTGAAGTCAAGCGTAGGTCCCTTGCAGTCAGAATCAGGGGGATTTATAATGGGGAACAAAGAAATGGCGGACCAATTAAATACATATTTTGGTTCTGTCTTCACAAAGGAGGACACAAATAACCTCCCAGAGATGTCAGGAAACATAGGGTCTGATGAAAGGGAGGAACTGAAAGAAATCAGTATTTGTAGGGAAATGGTGTTAGGGAAATTGGTGGGATTGAAGGCCGATAAATCCCCAGGGCCTGATAATCTACATCCTAGGGTACTTAAGGAAGTGGCCCTAGAAATAGTAGATGCATTGCTGATCATCTTCCAACATTCGATGGAATCTGGAACAATACCCATGGATTGGAGGGTAGCTAATGTTACCCCACTATTCAAAAAGCTGGTAGAGAGAAAATGGGGAATTACAGACCGGGAAGCCTGACTTCGGTAGTGGGGAAAATGCTAGAGTCTATTATAAAAGATGTAATAGCAGAGCACTTGGAAAACAGTGATAGGATCGGACAAAGTCAACATGGATTTACAAAAGGTAAATCGTGCTTGACTAATTTATTGGAATTTTTTGAGTATGTAACTGGTAAAATAGATAAGGGAGAACCAGTGGATGTGGTGTATTTGGACTTTCAAAAGGCTTTCGATAAGGTCCCGCATAAGAGATTAGCGTGTAAAGTTAAGGCACATGGGATTGGGGGCAAGGTATTGACTTGGATAGAGAACTGGTTGGCAGACAGAAAGCAAAGAGTTGGAATAAATGGGTCTTTTTCCGAGTGGCAGGCAGTGACTAGTGGGGTACCGCAGGGATCGGTCCTTGGACCCCAGCTATTCACAATATATATCAATGATCTAGACAAGGGAACTAGATGTAATATCTCCAAGTTTGCAGACGACACAAAGCTGGGTGGGCGTGTGTGCTGTGAGGAGGATGCCGAGAAACTCCAGGATGATTTGGACAGGTTGGGTGATTGGGCAGAAGCATGGCAGATGCAATATAACATGGATAAATGCGAGGTTATCCACTTTGGTGTCAAAAACAGGAAGGCAGATTATTATCTGAATGGCAATAGATTGGGAGAAGGGGAAGTGCAACGAGACCTGGGTGTCCTTGTGCACCAGTCGCTGAAGGTAAGCATGCAGGTGCAGCAGGCGGTTAAGAAGGCAAATGGTATGTTGGCCTTCGTAGCGAGAGGGTTTTAGTACAGGAACAAGGATGTCTTGCTGCAGTTGTACAGGGCCTTGGTGAGACCACATCTTGAGTATTGTGTGCAGTTTTGGTCGCCTTATCTGAGGAAGGAGGTTCTTGCCATGGAAGGAGTTCAGCAAAGATTCACCAGGCTGATACCTGGGATGGCAGGAATGACGTATGAGGAGAGATTAGGTCGATTAGGCTTATACTCGCTGGAGTTTAGAAGAATGAGAGGGGATCTCATTGAAACTTATAAAATTCTGAAAGGACTGGACAGACTAGATGCAGGAAGGATGTTCCCGATGGTCGGGGAGTCCAGAACCAGGGGTCACAGTCTAAGGATAAGGGGTAAGCCATTTAGGACAGAAATGAGGAGGAATTTCTTCACCCAGAGAGTGGTGAACCTGTGGAATTCTCTACCACAGAAGGCAGTAGAGACCAATTCATTAAATATATTCAAGAAGGAGTTGGATATATTTCTTAAGGCTAAAGGGATCAAGGGATATAGGGAGAAAGCAGGGACAAGGTTCTGAATTTGGATGATCAGCCATGATCGCATTGAATGGCGGAGCAGGCTCGAGGGGCCGAATGGCCTACTCCTGCTCCTATCTTCTATGTTTTCTATGTAACCTCAACTGCAGCTGCCATCTGTTCTAGCCTAAGGAGGGAGTCAGTGGAGAGCCTGCGTGCAAGGGCTCACCTTTGTACAGTGATTGCCAGCGTTGGCAGCACCTCAATGCTGTCAAACACTGAAAAATCAGCTGTCAAAAAAAATTGTGCATGGCTCCTTTAAGAAAACCGGCTGATGACGCGTCATCAACTATCGTCATCTGACACCGGCTTCCTCTTAATTGGCCAGCAAGCCCGCATGGCGGGCTTAACAAGGCCAATTGATGCAAAATCGCGTCTGTGCGTCTGATGTCGTTGGGGGCGTGACTGGAACCCGGAAGGCAGCTGTCCTGTCGACAAGCCTCATCGATAGGAAAAATTGTGGCCTTTGTGTCTGTCTTCACGGAAGAAGACGCAAAAAAATCCAGGAAATAGTGGAGAACCAAGGGTCTAGTGAGAATGAGGAACTGAAAGATATTAGTATTAGTTAAAAAGTAGTACTGGAGAAATTAATGGGACTGAAAGCCGATTAAGAAAACGGGGAACTGCAGACCAGTTAGCCTGACATCAGTAGTAGGGAAAATGCTAGAATCTATTATTAAGGACGTGGTAACCGGGCACTTAGAAAATAATAATAGGATTGGGCAGAGTCAACATGGATTTTTGAAAGGGAAATCGTGTTTGACAAATCTTTTAGAGTTCTTTGATGTTGTAACTAGCAGAATAGAGAAGGGGGAACCAGTGGATGTGGTGCATTTGGATTTTCAGAAGGCATTTGATAAGGTGCCACACAAGAGGTTATTAAACAAAATTAGGGCTCATGGGATTGTGGGTAATTTACTAGCATGGATTGATGATTGGTTAACGGACAGAAAACAGAGAGTAGGAATAAACGGGTCATTTTTGGGTTGGCAGGCTGTAACTAGTGGGGTACCGCAAGGATCAGTGCTTGGGCCTCAGCTATTTACAATATAAATCAATGATTTGGATGGCGGGACCAAACGTAATATATCCAAGTTTGCTGATGATAAAAAAGCTGGGTGGGAATGTAAGTTGTGAGGAGGATGCAAGGAGGCTTCAAGGGGATATAGACAGGCTAAGTGAGTGGGCAAGAACATGGCAAATGGAATATAATGTGGAGAAAAGTGAAGTTATCTACATTGATAGGAAAAATAGAAAAGCAGAGTATTTTTTAAATGGTGAGAGATTGGGAAATGTTGGTGTTCAGAGGGACCTTAGTGTCCTTGTACACGAATCACTGAAAGTTAACATGCAGGTACAGCAAGCAATTAGGAAAGCAAATGGTATGTTGGCCTTTATTACAAGAGGATTTGAGTATAAGAGTAAAGGCGTCACACTGCAATTATATAGGGCCTTGGTGAGACCACATCTGGAGTACTGTGTACAGTTTTGGTCTCCTTACCTAAGGAAGGATATACTTGCCATCGAGGGAGTGCAACGAAGGTTCACGAGATTGATTCCTGGGATGGAGGGATTGTCTTATGAGGAGAGATTGAGTAGACTAGGCCTATATTCTCTAGAGTTTAGAAGAATGAGAGGTGATCTCATTGAAACATACAAAATTCTTACAGGGCTTGACAGGGTAGATGCAGGGAGGATGTTTCCCCTGGCTGGTGAGTCTAGAACCAGGGGTCACAGTCTCAGAATAAGGGGTCAGCCATTTAGGACTGAGATGAGGAGAAATCTCTTCACTCAGATGGTGGTGAATCTTTGGAATTCTCTACCCCAGAGGGCTGTGGAGGCTCAGTCATTGAGTGTATTCAAGATAGAGATTGAAAGATTTTTGAATATTAAGGGAATCAAGGGATATGGGGATAGTTCAGGAAAGTGCAGATGAGGTAGATCAGCCATGATCTTATTGAATGGCGGAGCAGGCTCGAAGTGCCAAAAGGCCTACTCCTGCTCCTATTTCTTATGTTCTTAATGTTCTTATAATTTTAAAGACCTCAATTTGGTCACCCCTCAACCTTCTTTTTTCAAGTGTAAAGAGACCCAGCCTGTTCATCCTTTCCTGATAGGTATACCCTTGCATTTCTGGTATCATCCTTGTAAATCTTCTCTGCACCCTTTCCCATGCCTCTATATCCTTTTTATAATATGGCGACCAGAATTGTACGCATTACTCCAAGTGTGGTCTAACCAAGGTTCGATACAAGTTTAGCATAACTTCACTACTTTTCAATTCTATCCCTCTAGAAATAAACCCTAGTGCCTGGTTTGCTTTTTTTATGGCCTTGTTAACCTGTGTCGTTGCTTCTAGCGATTTGTGTATTTGTACTCCGAGGTCCCTTTGCTCCTCTACCCCACCCAGACTCGCACCCTCCAAGTAATAAGTGACCTCCCTATTCTTCCTACCAAAATACAATACCTCACATTTATCTGTGTTGAATTTCATTTGCCAATTATATGCCCATTCTGCAAGTTTAATGTCTTCCTGTAATTTGATGCAGTCCTCCTCAGTATTAACTATCCCCCCTAATTTGGTGTCAGCCACAAATTTAGAAATTGTAATTATGATTCCAAAGTATAAATCGTTAATATGAATTGTGAACAACAGTGGTCCCAGCACTGATCCTTCTGGAACACCACTACCCACCTTCTGCCACTGTGAATAGCTCCCCTTTACACCTACTCTCTGCTTTCTGTCTTGAAGTCAGCTAGCTATCCATTCTGCTACTTGTCCCCTGACTCCGCATTCTCTGACCTTATTCATTAGTCTATTATGTGGTACCTTAACGAAGGCCTTTTGAAAATGTAGATAATTTACATCTAATGCATTACCCTTGTCTATTCTCTCTGTTACCTCTTCAAAAAATTCATTGAGGTTGGTCAAGCAAGGCTTTCCCTTTTGAAATTCATGCTGACTATTCATTATTATATTTTTGGCTTCGAGATGTTCTTCTATTTTATCCTTTAGTAGGGATTCCATTATTTTTCCTACCACTGATGTTAAGCTGACTGGTCTATAATTCCCTGGACATGTTCTATCTCCCTTCTTAAATATAGGTATTACGTTAGCTATCCGCCACTCCTCTGGCACTACACCTTTTTCTAACGAATTATTAAATATGTGTAGTAATGCTTCTGCTAGCTCTTCCCTAGATTCATTTAAAATGCATGGATGTAATCCATCTGGACCAGAGGTTTTTTCCTCTTTGAGTCTGATTAGTTTATTTAATATATCTCTTTTTATTTTAAATGCAGTTATTTCAATACTAATCTCATTATCCAATGTCATGTCCACCTGTTCTATCTCCCTGGTAAATACTGATGCAAAGTAATTATTTAATATTTCTGCCATCTCTCTATCACTGCCTGTGGTATTATCCTGTCCATCTCTTAGTGGCCCTATTCCCATCCCAACCTTCCATTTTTTATTGATGTGCCTGTAAAATATTTTACTATTTTGTTTTATGTTCCTTGACAATCTAATTTCATAGAAGAATAATTGCTCTGTCAGACACTGTGGCTTAGGCTCCAATCTATGATCAGCTTTATTAAAAGGAGTAAATTAAACAGTACCAAAAAATAACAGATTCCAGTGGAGAACAACAATTAACTCACAAAATAATAAGACATGACGTTTCGCTAATTCTCCTAATAACACTGAACCTGGGCCATCGTCTGGAATATAAAATGTGTATGAGGTTGAGTTTACAATCATGGAGCTTTTACGTATTCACTGCTACAGTGATGAACAAGAACTGCAGAACTGACGTAAGCTGCACTGCCAGGACAAGCATCTGTCAATCAACCCCTTCCCCCAGAGACAAAGGACATTAAACACCATCTTTTACAGTTAAATAAAACAATCAATCACTGTAGGATACAAAATTACAAGGGCCTAGAAACTGCGGTGTACCTCTGGAGAACGCCTCCGACCCGCGAAACAATTCCCAACCTATCTCCAGGCACCCAGGCTGCGGAGAGTTGCGGGCTTGAGACTCCAGGCGGACGGCATCGTAAAGGCCCACGTATCCCAGGAACGCAGGCGGTTTGGAAGCGTACCTGGGATCACGTGGGCCCGGTCCTCCAATCATAAATGAGGATTCCATTGCAATCATTTATGTAGGGAATTCCCTAATGATCTGCAATGAAATCCTCAAATAATTATACAATGTACAGAATTGCAATTTTATTCATAAGTTCCTCCATTGTAGCAACCGCAATAAAATAAAAAAATGTTGATAAATAATTTTAAACATCTACATCCGGGTCAATATTTGCATAAACTCATTTAAAGTGTAAGTGCATAATTTTAGATTTTTAAATGTTTTATTTAAGCCTTAGAAATACCCTTACGCTGATGTAAGCAGGCCCTATGTCTGCTTTTACCAGCCGTAAGAGTTTTTTAAAAATTTGCTTATGGGATCTGGGCGTCGCTGGCAAGGCCAGCATTTATTGCCCATCCCTAGTTGCCCTTGAGAAGGTGGTGGTGAGCTGCCTTCTTGAATCGCTGCAGTCCATGTGGTGAAGGTACTCCCACAGTGCTGTTAGGGAGGGAGCTCCAGGATTTTGACCCAGCGACATTGAAAGATTGGCGATATACTTCTAAGTCAGGATGGTGTGTGACTTGGAGGGGAACTTGGAGGTGGTGGTGTTCCCATGCGCCTGCTGCCCTTGTCCTTCTAGGTGGAAGAGGTCGCGGGTTTGGGAGGCGCTGCCGAAGAAGCCTTTGCAAGTTGCTGCAGTGCATCTTGTAGATGGTACACACTGCAGCAACTCGCCAAGTGCGCCGGTGGTGGAGGGAGTGAATGTTTAAGGTGCTGGATGGTGTCGAGCTTCTTGAGTGTTGTTGGAGCTGCAATCATCCAGGCAAGTGGAGAGTATTCATTGATGAAGCAGCTGAAGATGGTTGGGCCTAGGACACTGCCCTGAGGAACTCCTGCAGCGATGTCCTGGGGCTGTGATGATTGACCTTCAACCACCACAACCATCTTCCTTTGTGCTAGGTATGACTCTAGCTAGTGGAGCGTTTTTCCCCTGATTCCCATTGACTTCAGTTTTACTAGGGCTCCTTGATGCCACACTCAGTCAAATTCTGCCTTGATGTCAAGGGCAGTCACTCTCACCTCACCTCTGGAATTCAGCTCCTTTGTCCATGTTTGGACCAAGGCTGTAATGAGGTCAGGAGCCGAGTGGTCTTGGCGGAACCCAAACTGGGCATCAGTGAGCAGGTTATTGGTGAGTAAGTGCCGCTTGATAGCACTGTCGATGACACCTTCCATCACTTTGCTGATGATTGAGAGTAGACTGATGGGGCGGTAATTGGCCGGATAGGATTTGTCCTGCTTTTTGTGGACAGGACATACCTCGGCAGTTTTACACATTGTCGGATAGATCCCAGTGTTGTAGCGGTACTGGAGCAGCTTGGCTAGAGGCACAGATAGTTCTGGAGCACAAGTCTTCAGCACGACAGCCGGGATGTTGTCGGTGCCCATAGCCTTTGCTGTATCCAGTGCGCTCAGCCGTTTCATGATATCACGTGGAGTGAATCGAATTGGCTGAAGACTGGCTTCTGTGATGGTGGGGACCTCAGGAGGAGGCCGATATGGATCATCCACTCGGCACTTCTGACTGAAGATGGTTGCAAACGTTTCAGCCTTGTCTTTTGCACTTACGTGAGATGAATGCGTGGCTCAAAGATTGGTGTGGGAGAAGTGGGTTTCGATTCGTGGGGCACTGGCACCAGTACTGGGGAAAGAGAGAGCTATTTCGTTGGGACAGACTACACCTGAACCATGCTGGGACCAGATTTCCAGCGAATCGAATAACTAGGGAGGTAGATAGGGCTTTAAACTAAATAAGGGGGGGGGGAGGGTCCAGGTGGAGAGAAATCTAGAATGCTAAAGAGAAAAGACAAGGAAGCAGTGCAGGAAAGTGGTTGGGGTAAGGATAACCAGATTGTGTCAGGAAGGGACAGAGCGTACAAACAAAAGAGTGCACTAACAAATAGGGTTTGGGTAAGAAAAAATGGTATTAAGACAAATAGGGCCATAGTACAAAAAAATGTTAAGATCTCTAAAAAGGTTAAAAAGACAAATCTAAAGGCACTGTATCTGAATGCACGAAGCATCTGTAATAAGGTAGACGAATTAACAGCGCAAATAGATGTAAACGGATACGATATAATTGCGATTACGGAGACATGGCTGTAGGGTGACCAAGGGTGGGAGCTGAATATCCAAGGATATTCGATATTTAGGAAGGACAGGCACGAAGGAAACGGAGGTGGGGTGGCATTGTTAGTAAATGATGAAATCAGAGCAATAGTGAGAAAGGATATTGGCTCAGAAAATCAAGATGTAGAATCAGTCTGGGTGGAGCTAAGAAGCACCAAGGGGCAGAAAACATTGGTGGGAGTTGTCTATCGGCCTCCATATAGTAGTGGTAATGTAGGGGATGGCATCAAACAGGAAATTAGAGACGCATGTAACAAGGGTACTACAGTAATCATGGGTGATTTTAATCTACATATAGACTGGCCAAACCAAATTAACAATAATACTGTGGAGGATGAATTCCTGGAGTGTGTACGAGATGGTTTTTTAGACCAGTACGTTGAGGAGCCAACTAGGGAACAGGCTATCCTAGATTGGGTATTGTGCAATGAGAAGGAGTTATTTAATAATCTTGTTGTGCGGGGTCCTTTAGGGAAGAGTGACCATAACATGATAGAATTCTTCATTAAGATGGAAAGTGAAGTAGTCCAATCCGAAACTAGGGTCCTAAATCTAAACAAAGGAAACTACAAAGGTATGAGGAGTGAGTTGGCTTTGATAGATTGGGGGAGCTTCATTAAAAGGCATGACGGTGGATAGGCAATGGCTAACATTTAAGGAACGAATGCATGAATTGCAACAGTTATACATTCCTTTCTGGCGCAAAAACACAAAAGGAAAAGCGGCCCAACCATGGTTAACAAAAGAAATTAAGGATAGTATTAGATCCAAAGAGGAGTCATATAAAGTTGCCAGAAAAAGTAGCAAGCCTGAGGATTGGGAACAGTTTAGAGCTCAGCAAATAAGGACCAAGAGATTGATTAAGAGGGGAAAAATAGAGTATGAGAGAAAACCTGCAAGGAACATAAAAGCAGATTGTAAAAGTTTCTCCAAGTATGTAAAAAGAAAAAGATTAGTGGAGACAAATGTAGGTCCCTTACAGTCAGAAACGGGAGACTTTATAATGGGGAAACAAGGAAATGGCAGAGCAATTAAACAAATACTTTAGTTCTGTCTTCACGGAAGAGGACACAAATAACTTCCCAGAAATGCTTGGGAACCAAAGGGTCTAGTGAGAAGGAGGAATGAAAGGAAATTAGTATTAGTAAAAAAAGTGCTGGAGAAATTAATGGGTCTGAAAGCCGATAAATCCCCAGGGCCTGATAATCTGCATCCCAGAGTACTAAAAGAGGTAGCCATGGAAATAGTGGATGCATTGGTTGTCATCTTCCAAAATTCTATAGATTATGGAACAGTTCCTGCAGATTGGAGGGTGGCAACTGTAACCCCAATATTTAAAAAAGGAGGGAGAGAGAAACAGGGAACTACAGACCGGTTAGCCTAACATCAGTAGTAGGGAAAAAGCTAGAGTCTATTATAAAGGATGTGATAACAGGACACTTAGAAAATATCAACGGGATTAGACAAAGTCAACATGGATTTATGAAAGGGAAATCGTGTTTGACAAACCTACTGAAGTTTTTGAGGATGTAACTGGTAGAATAGATAAGGGAGAACCAGTGGATGTGGTGTATTTGGATTTTCAGAAAGCCTTTGATAAAGTCCCACATAAGAGGTTAGTGTGCAAAATTAAAGCACATGGGATTGGGTGTAATATACTGGCATGGATTGAAAATTGGTTAATAGACAGAAAACAGAGAGTAGGAATAAATGGGTCTTTTTCGGGGTGGCAGGCGGTGACTAGTGGGGTACTGCAGGGATCAGTGCTCGGGCTCCAACTATTCACAATATATATCAATGATTTGGATGAGGGAACCAAATGTAATATTTCCAAGTTTGCTGACGACACAAAACTAGGTGGGATTGTGAGTTGTGAGGAGGATGCAAAGAGGCTTCAAGGCGATTTAGACAAGTTGAGTGAGTGGGCAAATACATGGCAGATGCAGTATAACGTGGATAAATGCGAAATTATCCACTTCGGTAGGAAAAACAGAAAGGTAGAGTATTATTTAAATGGTGATAGATTGGGAAATGTTGATGTACAAAGGGACCTGGGTGTCCTTGTACACCAGTCACTGAAAGCAAACATGCAGGTGCAGCAAGCAGTTAGGAAGGCAAATGGTATGTTGGCCTTCATTGCAAGAGGATTTGAGTAAAGGAGCAAGGATGACTTACTACAGTTATACAGGGCCTTGGTGAGACCACACCTGGAGTACTGGGTGCAGTTTTGGTCTCCTTACCTAAGAAAGGATATATTTGCCATAGAGGGAGTGCAGCGAAGGTTCACCAGACTGATTCCTGGGATGGCAGGAGTGTCGTATGGGGAGAGATTGGGTCGACTAGGCCTTTATTCACTAGAGTTTAGAAGAATGAGAGGGGATCTCATTGAAACGTATAAAATTCTGACAGGGCTAGACAGACTGGATTCAGGGAGGATGTTTCCCCTGGCTGGGGGGTTTAGAACGGGGGGTCACAGTCTCAGGATACGGGGTAGGACATTTAGGACTGAGAAGAGGAGAAATTTATTCCCTCAGAGGGTGGTGAACCTGTGGAATTCTCTACCTCAGAAGACTTTGGAGGCCAAGTCATTGAATATATTTAAGAAGGAGATAGGTAGATTTCTAGACACAAAAGGCATCAAGGGGTATGGGGAGAGAGCGGGAATATGGTATTGAGATGGAGGATCAGCCATGATCATATTGAATGGTGGAGCAGGCTCAAAGGGCCGAATGGCCTACTCCTGCTCCTATTTTTCTATGTTTCTACGTGCTGGGCTCCGCCATCATTGAGGATGGGGATATTCATGGAGCCTCCTCCTCCCGTTAGTTGTTTAATGGTCCACCACCATTCACGACTGGATGTGGCAGGATGTTGCGTGGGCAATTGCTGGGTAGTTGTTGGGAAAATAGCTCAACTCTGCGCCAGCAATACTCAGTTTTCAGGTGGTTCGGATGATCTGTCAAGGCGTACCTTGACAGATCGCAAGTTCCAGATTTCGTGCATTTGCAAGTACTCCGAGTACACCCTCGCAGACACCGCACATTCAGGGTCAATGTTGTCTCATTTTCAGTAAAAGAGCCACTTGAAGTGAACTACATTTACATATTGCAAGACTGGTAAACAAAGTTGCAATCAAACAGCATTTTAAGGCAGTTTTATTTCATTGCAGGAGACTGTAGAGGTTTGATGATCAGGCAAAGACATGCTTAATGAGTTACCCTTTCCTAGTATTGTTACCAATGACTTTGCAAAGATCAGTTAAAGACGGTGGGCATTTTCAGCGCAATTTGCCCGAAATCGGTGAAACCAGCGCAAAAATCACGAATTTCAAGTGTAAATTACGTCTGGCGCAGATCGAGTTTCCGTGAACATTTGTGCTCGTTATTTAAAAATCACCAGTCCCGCCCACAAAATGGCCACGCCCCCAGATTGAATTAATCACCATTGTGAGTTTCCGTTAATTGCACTCGTTTGCGGGCCTTTGCGGAGGCTCCAAAAATTAAGCATTTTTTAGTGCAAGAACACTAATAGGCATGTTTTAAAAGTTTCTAAGTTTTTTTTAATTTACTAAGAAACTGACTACACCAATGTAACTAGTAAATCTTAGAATCATAGAAATTTACAGCACAGAAGGAAGCCTTTCGGCCTGTTGTGTCTGTGCTGGTCGAAAAAGAGCGAACCAGCCTAATCCCACTTTCCAGCTCTTGGTCCGTAGCCTTGTAGGTTACGGCACTTCAAGTGCATATCCAAGTACTTTTTAAATGTGATGAGGGTTTCTGCCTCTACCACCCTTTCAGGCAGTGAGTTCCAGACCTCAACCACCCTCTGGGTGAAAAAAGTTCTCCTCAACTCCCCTCTAATCCTTCTACCAATTACTTTAAATCTATGCCCTTGGTTATTGACCTCTCTGCTAAGGGAAATAGGTTCTTTCTATCCTCTGTATCTAGGCCCCTCATAATTCTATACATCTCAATTAAGTCTCCCCTCAGCCTCCTCTGTTCCAAAGAAAACACACCCAGCCTATCCAATCTTTCCTCATAGCTAAAATTCTCCAGTCCTGGCAACATCCTCGTAAATCGCCTGTGTACCCTCTCTAGTGCAATCACATCCTTCCTGTAATGTGGTGACCAGAACTGTACGCAGTACTCTAGCTGAGGCCTAACTAGTGTTTTATACAGTTCAAGCATAACCTCCTTGCTCTTATATTCTATGCCTCAATGGTTTGCATAGATTTTTAAAGTTGTTTTCAGTTATTTAAAATCAGGTTACTCACAGGTGTTGGATTGACAGTCTGATTAAAATGCTTATTTTTTGTGATAAACCCATTTTCAGCTGCATTAATCAAATTGCACCAGGTTAGCACTCTTAAATATATTCAGGAATAATTTTTAATGCAAATTTTAAAAAAATTACATTCTAAAATGCTGTCCTATTGCCCAGGTTTACAGAAAATTTTACGTTCGTCAATATGCAAATGAGTTTGAGCAGAAACTTGAGCCAAAAAAAACTTCTGAAAACTAGAACAATTTTCAGTGCAATTTGCGCCGGGATCGCCGGTTGCGGCCAAAGTGTCTCTTTAACAGATATTTAGAGCTGAATATTCCAACTGACAATATAATTCACAGGCTATAGATATCATCTATCAGACAATTATTGGCCCAGAAATTGATCTCGCTCTGTTCCCGCGGGGGTAAGCCTTCCCCGCGATGTCTCACCTCGCTTATGCTTTTTCTGATCCAGCTCGCACGAACTTGATGTTCCAGACATCAGCTGTGCTGGGCTTGCGTATTCCAGCGGCATAGTGAATTCGTGCGAGCTGTGGGATCACGTGACTCAGTTAGAGCCAATGGCAGCACACCATCTTCCATTCATAAGTCTCACAGCATGGCTGTGAGACTTATGAATCTTACACCCCCCCAAAATAACAGCTAAACCTCAATTAAATTAAAAAAAAAACCCATCACATTAATAAAATAAGTATAGTTAATTAAATTAACCATTTTAAATAAAAAATTAAATTTTTGAAAAAATTTAAAATCTTTTAAAAAGTTATAAAAATAAACTTACCTGTCTTTAAAGTCTATAAAAAAGATATACCTGTAAAAAAAAATTCAAAAAAATACTTAATTCACTACTTACCTTCTTAAAAGCGGGTCTTACTCCTCCTTTTTACATTTCCAAAATCTTCCCTACTTACCTGCGCGTCCAAAGCATGAAGTGCACAGCGTGCGCGCAGCCTGTAGCGCGCACGCGATGCACCCAGACCCCGCCCCCTTTTCGGAAGAGCAATTGCCGGTTTTCAGCGCATGCGCAGGGCATGCAGAAAACCGGCAATTGGAGTGGGAATACGCGAGAGTATGCAGTGCGTACTCTCGCGTCCCGGGATCAATTTTCGGCCCAATGTGTTAAAATCAGGACTCGGCACATTGTCTCCAACTTTAGGTTTCCAGGTCATGCAATATTCAGGAGTTAGGTTTGGTGTCACCTAACCACTACTTCTTAAGTGACCTTGTCTTCTTTCCTATTCTGTTCAATTTTGGCGGTATCTTACATTAGACATCTTGGCCTTTCACCAAGTTGTCCGAGTAAATGAAAGACTGAAACAGAACTAACTGGTGATTTGATTGTTTCTATTGCTGGAGTGCCCTTGAATGACCACGGAGCAGTTTTAGCACACTGATGTTCCATGCTAGGTTTTTCATGATCGAGTGGCATGAGGCAGGTTCTCTACCTGTGTTTTCTTTGTTTTCTTATTGCAGGAAGAACCTAGAGGATTAGGAATTCACTTTTTCTCTGGAAATCATGGAAAGCTTTACTATGAGCTCTAAAAATGATTGAGCAGAAGAGAATTAACTGAACAATCCAGTGATCTACAACATGCTGAGCCACAGACGCTGTACATAATGTTACCTGAAGGGAGTGTCCAGCTGGGTTAAGGCTAAAGCGAAACGTCTCATTAAATGATGGCTCCCGGTCGTGTCTGCAGACCCGAGTTTTCTTCTTAAACACTCGCTTTTGTGTAGAAATGTTTATGACGTATAATTTCACATACAGATCTGTGAGAAGATACAGAATAACACATGAGAGTTTGATCCCAGTGGCTCAGTGAATATATGCATTGCCCAGTTCAGTACTGGGCCATAGAGAACAATAAGGCCCCAAGACCCTTTGTCAGTCCTGACTTTGCAGATGTCAACCGGGGGCTGTGGGGATGTTAAAATTAGCCTCAGCATTCCTACTGCTGGGAACAGAAAATAGAAAATCACCCCCTCATACAGTAAACCCTGCTGAAATGTGTGTGGAATGGTTCAGGTTCCGACCCAGTCGTGGTGCCTTACACGGTAGAAAATCCTGCTGCCACTAAGGCCCTGAAATTCTGTGTGGTTCTTCTGGTCTCCCATTGAAGTTACAGCAAAAACTCAAGATACATGGCGCAAGTGACCGTTTTTGGCCATTTATTCTGTTTCTCCGGGGGTTCTGGTAGTTAAAGAACCCCTCTGGAATTTCCAGGCCTAACTCAGTCTAGGTTTGGACATAAGGAATGGCAAAATGGGTAAGATCACCAAAGGCTGCAGCAGCCCAGAATGAGTCCCCACCTAAAGAGGAGAGAAAACTGGAAAAAGTATAAAAGGTTATTATAAGGAATACTGGATACCTGGGAGTGGTTACCAGGCATTAATCTCATTGGAGGATTTATACATGTCATTTGAGCACTAAATGAGATTAGAGTTTTGAATCATTCTAGTATATCAATTACTTTTAACCTACCGGGTGAAATTTACCGAATGGTTTAACCCATTTGGGTCCTTTTTAGGGTTGCCATTGTCAATGCCGATGCTGAAGGTCATCATTGTTAACACAAGAACATAGGAGCAGGAGTCGGCCATTTGGCCCTTCGAGCCTGCTCCACCATTCAATAAGATCATGGCTGATCTTCTACGTCATCTCCACTTTCCTGCACTGTCCCCATATCCCTTGATTCCCTTAATAAGGAATATAAAAGCGGACTGTAAAAGCTTCTACAAGTATGTAAAAAGAAAAAGATTAGTGAAAACAAATGTAGGTCCCTTACAGTCAGAAACAGGAGAATTTATAAGGGGAACAAGGAAATGGCAGAGCAATTAAACAAATACTTTGGTTCTGTCTTCACGGAAGAGGACACAAATAACTTCCCACAAATGCTAGGGAACCAAGGGTCTAGTGAGAAGGAGGAATGAAAGGAAATTAGTATTAGTAAAAAAATAGTGCTGGAGAAATTAATGGGTCTGAAAGCCGATAAATCCCCAGGGCCTGATAATCTGCATCCCAGAGTACTAAAAGAGGTAGCCATGGAAATAGTGGATGCATTGGTTGTCATCTTCCAAAATTCTATAGATTATGGAACAGTTCCTGCAGATTGGAGGGTGGCAAATGTAACCCCAATATTTAAAAAAGGAGGGAGAGAGAAAACAGGGAACTACAGACCGATTAGCCTAACATCAGTAGTAGGGAAAATGCTAGAGTCTATCATAAAGGATGTGATAACAGGACACTTAGAAAATATCAATGGGATTAGACAAAGTCAACATGGATTTATGAAAGGGAAATCGTGTTTGACAAACCTACTGGAGTTTTTTGAGGATGTAGCTGGTAGAATAGATAAGGGAGAACCAGTGGATGTGGTGTATTTGGATTTTCAGAAGGCCCACATAAGAGGCTAGTGTGCAAAATTAAAGCACATAGGATTGGGGTAATATACTGGCATGGATTGAAAATTGGTTAACAGACAGGAAACAGAGAGTAGGAATAAATGGGTGACTAGTGCGGTACCGCAGGGATCAGTGCTTGGACCCCAGCTATTCACAATATATATCAATGATTTGGATGAGGGAACCAAATGTAATGGGCCGTATATTCCGATCCCGACGGGTGTGTATGCGCTGTGTACACACCTGTAGGGACATCGGAAATGCCGGTTTCAGGTATGCCAAGCGCTCTTGACAGATCGGACGCCTGCCCTAGAGAAGGGCGTCTGCGGGGGGAGAGTTCCGCTTTCTGGAGAACCTCCCCCCCGCAGAAAACCCTTAGAAATTTTACGCCTGGTAAAAGCAGGCGTAAGGCCTGCTTTTACCAGCATAACAGTTGAAAAAAAGTTTAAATTTTTTTTCACTCATTTATCATTTAAAAATACTTTAAAAAAAGGTAATTTTATTTTTAGCCACGTAAAAAACTTTAATTATTTTTTTCAAAAAATTTAATTTTTGTTTAAAATATTTAATTTACTGTAATTTCAACTCATTTTAAAAATGTGATTTAAAAAAAAAAATTATTTAATGTTTTAGTGTTTTTGGGGTGATCTCCATTCATATATTTGAAAGGTCTATCTGTCAAGTGTATGAAGGGAGATTCCCTTCTCATAGAAACATAGGAGCAGGAGTAGGCCATTCGGCCCCTCGAGCCTGTTCCGCCATTTAATGAGATCATGGCTGATCATCCAAATTCAGTACTCTGTCCCTGCTTTCTCCCCATTTCCCTTGAACCCTTTAGCCTTAAGAAATATATCTAACTCCTTCTTGAATATATTTAATGAATTGGCCTCTACTGCCTTCTGTGGTAGAGAATTCCACAGGTTCACCACTCTCTGGGTGAAGAAATCCTCCTCCTCTCAGTCCTAAATGGCTTACCCCTTATCCTTAGACTGTGACCTCTGGTTCTGGACTCCCCCGCCATCGGGAACATCCTTCCTGCATCTAGTCTGTCTGGTCCTGTTAGAATTTTATAAGTTTCAATGAGATCCCCTCTTATTCTTCTAAACTCCAGCGAATATAAGCCTAATCGACCCAATCTCTCTTCATACATCATTCCTGCCATTCCAGGTATCAGTCTGGTGAATCTTCCTCAGATAAGGCGACCAAAACTGCACACAATACTCAAGGTGTGGTCTCACCAAGGCCCTGTACAACTGCAGCAAGACATCCTTGCGCCTGTACTCGAATCCTCTCGCTGTGAAGGCCAACATACCATTTGCCTTCTTAACCGCCTGCTGCACCTGCATGCTTACTATCA
This sequence comes from Squalus acanthias, assembly GCA_030390025.1. NCBI lineage: Eukaryota > Metazoa > Chordata > Chondrichthyes > Squaliformes > Squalidae > Squalus > Squalus acanthias. The sequence goes on from CM059434.1 coordinate 114,147,744, forward strand.
GCGACTGGTGCACAAGGACTCCCAGATCTTGTTGCACTTCCCCTTTTCCCAATCTATTGCCGTTCAGATAATAATCTGTCTTCCTGTTTTTGCCACCAAAGTGGATAACCTCGCATTTATCCACATTATACTGCATCTGCCATGCATCTGCCCAATCACCCAACCTGTCCAAATCATACTGGAGTTTCTCTGCATCCTCCTCACAGCACGCACACCCACCCAGCTTTGTGTCATCTGCAAACTTGGAGATATTACGTCTAGTTCCCTTGTCTAGATCATTAATATATATTGTGAATAGCTGGGGTCCTAGCACCGATCCCTGCGGTACCCCACTAGTCACTGCCTGCCACTCGGAAAAAGACCCATTTATTCCTACTCTTTGCTTCCTGTCTGCCAACCAGTTCTCTATCCAAGTCAGTACTTTACCCCCAATTCCATGTGCTTTAACTTTGCACGCTAATCTCTTATGCGGGACCTTATCGAAAGCCTTCTGAAAGTCCAAATACACCACATCCACTGGTTCACCCTTATCTATTCTACCAGTTACATACTCAAAAAATTCCAGTAGATTAGTCAAGCATGATTTACCTTTTGTAAATCCATGTTGACTTTGTCCGATCCTGTCACTGTTTTCCAAGTGCTCTGCTATTACAGTACATCTTTTATAATAGACTCTAGCATTTTCCCCACTACCGATGTCAGGCTTACCGGTCTATAATTTCCCGTTTTCTCTCTACCACCTTTTTTAAATAGTGGGGTTACATTAGCTACCCTCCAATCCATAGGAACTGTTCCAGAGTCTATAGAATTTTGGAAGATGACCAGCAATGCATCTAGTATTTCTAGGGCCACTTCCTTAAGTACCCTAGGATGTAGATTATCAGGCCCTGGGGATTTATCGGCCTTCAATCCCGTCAATTTCCCTAACACCTTTTCCCTACAAATACTGATTTCATTCAATTCCTCCCTCTCATTAGACCCTACGTTCCCCGACATCTCTGGGAGGTTATTTGTGTCCTCCTTTGTGAAGACAGAACCAAAGTATGTATTTAATTGGTTAGCCATTTCTTTTTTCCCCAAAATAAATTCCCCTGATTCTGACTGCAAGGGACCTACGCTTGACTTCACCAATCTTTTTCTCTTCACATATCTACCAGTTTTTATGTTCCCTGCAAGTTTACTCTCATATTCTATTTTCCCCCTCTTAATTAATCCCTTTGTCCTCCTTTGCTGAATTCTAAACTGCTCCCAATCCTCAGGTTTGCTGCTTTCTGTGGCCAATTTATATGTCCTCTCCTTGGATCTTATGCTATCCCTAATTTCCCTTGTTAACCACGGTTGAGTCACCTTTTTTGTTTTATTTTTATGCCAAACAGGGATGAACAAATTCTCCTATTGGCTCCCCTTGGCCTACGCGATCCCATGGATGCTTGTGAACCGCATGCGCCTCTGGGATACGTGGGCCCTGCGCATTTTGAGTTGATGAGGCCCAGGAACGTAAGTATACGCACCTCGGAAGCCCTCAGGTAAGTCCGTAGATTTTTTCCAGATCGGAGGCCTCCGCACCCAGGAAGCCTCCGATCGGAAAATACGGGCCATTATTTCCAAGTTTGCTGATGACACGAAACTACGTGGGATTGTGAGTTGTGAGGAGGATGCAACCCCTGTGATCCCTGGTTCTAAACTCCCCTGACAGGGGAAACATCCTCCCTGCATCCACCCTGTCAAGCCCTGTAAGAATTTTGTATGTTTCAATGAGATCACCTCTCATTCTTCCAAACTCCAGAGAATATAGATTTGGTTACTCAATCTCTCCTCATAGGACAATCCCCCCATCCCAGGAACCAGTCTGGTGAACCTTCGTTGCACTCCCACTATGGCAAGTATATCCTTCCTTAGTGTGGTCTCACCAGGGCCCTATATAATTACAGTAAGACATCTTTATTCTTATACTCAAATCCTCTTGTAATAAAGGCCAACATACCATTTATTTTCCTAATTGCTCGCTGTACCTGCATGTTAACTTTCAGTAATTCGTGTACAAGGACATCCAGGTTCCTCTGAAGACTAACATTTCCCAATTTCTCACCATTTAAAAAATACTCTGCTTTTCTACTTTTCCTACCAAAGTGGATAACTTCACATTTCTCCACATTAAATTGCATTTGCCATGTTCTTGCCCACTCACGCAGCCTGTCTATAACCCTTGAAGCCTCATTGCATCCTCCTCACAACTTACATTCCCACCCAGCTTTGTATCATCAGCAAACTTGGATATATTGGCCCGAAAATTCGACCTAATGCGGGAGAGTACGCACTGTGTACTCTCGCGTATTAGGTCCCGAAGTGCCGGTTTCCTGCATGCACTGCGCATACGCGGGAAACCGGCACTTTGGGTATTGCGAAGGGGGTGGTTCCTAAGTGAACCGCGTGCATGCTACAGGTTGTGCGCACGCAGCGCACTTAGCTTTTTTTTCAGGTTTGAACGCGCAGGTAAGTGTTGAAGATTTTACACATAAAGAAAGCAGGCGTAAGACCCCCTTTTAACAAGTTAAGTAGTTAATTAAGTATTATTTTAAATTTTTTTCAACAGGTTTATCTTTTTTAGAGACTTTAAAGAAAGGTAAGTTTATTTTATAACTTTTAAAAAGAATTTAAATTTTTTCAAAAATTTTAATTTTTGTTTTAAGTAGTTAATTTATTTAACTATAGTTATTTTATTAATGTGATGGCTTTTTAAAAAAATTTAATTGAGGTTTAGCTGTTCTTTTGGGGGCTTGTTGTATTCATAGTTTTGACAGCTCTTGCTGTCAAAACTATGAATGAAAGATGGTGTGCTGCCATTGGCTCTAACTGGCCCACGTGATCCCAGAGGTCGCATCGCACTAACTGCGCCTCTGGGACATGCACACACTGCGCGCCGGCACCAGGGAGAGGCCCAGGAACTGAAGTTTGTGTGGGCCAAAACCATAAAGGTAGGCGCGGAGTGCGATATCGCGGGGGATCCTTACCCCCGCGGCAACCATCGAACTCCAATTTCTGGGCCATTACATTTGGTCCCCTCATCCAAATCATTGATGTAGATTGTGAATAGCTGAGGCCCAAGCACTGATCCTTGCAGTACCCCACTAGTTACAGCCTGCCAACCCGAAAATTACCCTTTTATTCCTACTCTCTGTTTTCTGTTCATTAACGAAAGCTCAAGCCATGCTACTATATTACCCCCAATCGCATGAGCCCTAATTTTGTTTAATAACCTCTTGTGTTGCATCTTATTGAATGCCTTCTGAAAATCCAAATACACCACATCCACTGGTTCCCGCTTATCTATTCTGCTAGTTACAACCTCAAAAAACTCTAACAGATTTGCCAAACACAATTTCCCTTTCATAAATCCGTGTTGACTCTGCCCAATCCTGTTATTATTTTCAAATGCCCTGTTATCAGAATCTATGGAATTTTGGAAAATGACAATCAATGCATCCACTATCTCTATAGCCACCTCTTTCAAAACCCTAGGATGTAAGCCATCAGGTCCAGGGGATTTATCGGCTTTCAGTGCCATCAATTTCTGCAGTACTATTTTTTTAATAATACTGGGCCTGAATTTGCGATCGGAGGCTTCCCGCGGGCGGATGCCTCCAATCATCAAATTTTCTAAGCATTTACCTGGTGGTCCGGAAGATATGGAGGCTTGCGATCCTGGGCCTCTCCTGGTAGAAATGCGTTGAGGCCCACGTATCCCGGGCACATGCGGTCCACAAGCGCCCCTGGGATCATGTGGGCCAGCCCAACCAATGAAAGAAGGGAATCCCCATTCATACTTATGCGAGTTCCGTACGTACGGAACTGTCATAAGTATGAATGGGGATGACTTAAAAAATAGACAAATACATTAAATAAATAAAATAAAAACATTACATATATAAAATTAATTAAAATAGCACTTAATTAAAAATGTTAATTTTTTTTAAATTTTGTGTAAAAAAAATTATGGCCTAAAAATTCAGTTGCTTTGCGCCTCCCGTTAGTGCCCTAACCCTAACTCGAAGAGGGCGCTAACGGGGCGCAAAGCAATTAGCGCCCGGGCACGGTGCTGCCAACGTCTCCTGCGAAATTAAGCGGGAGGTTAGCGGCGGCGCTAACCGTTAACGGCCCGCAGTGCTGCGCCGCCAGCGATGACATCATCGCTGTGCGCAGCACCCCGCTCGCATTCTTTGGTAGCGCCCCCTGACTTACCACCGAACGCTATTTCCGACGGGGTCAGAGGGGCGTAGCTGCGGCCGGGGCAGCATTAATTAAAGGCAAGGTGCCAGGCGGCCATTTTTGTTGCTGGCCGCCTGCCAGCACCTGCCCCTGTTGCCGTCCCCAGCCTCCTGACCAGCCCCCCTGCGGAGTGCCGACTGCGCTCAGTGAGCCGGCACTTTTCTTGAGTGCCGGGCTCTTTTGCCGGCGCTCCAATCCCTGGTGGCCCAGTTGGGCCCCGGGTCGCGCTGCGTAAGGCTCCTCCCCTTTAAGAAGGGGAGGAAGGCCTGCAGTACTGCAGCGTGACGTAGCGCCGCGATATTCCTTCGCAGCGCCCCAAGAGGGAGGCGGGGCGCATCCAGTAGAGCCCTGCTTCCCTCTTGGGGGCACTACCGATTAATTTTTTCGGGGCGCTAAAAGTAGCGCCCTGGTGAAGTTAGCGCCCCAAAGGGGGCGCGACTCAACTTTTCCCCCTATATGTTTTAACAGGGCTAAAAATAAATTTACCTTATTGGACAGGGTTTTTAATGTATAATGAGTGATAAAATGTCATTTTTCTATTTTTTTAAATTCTTATGCTGGTAAAAGCAGGCCTTATGCCTGCTTTTACCAGGCGTAAGGATTCCACTGCCTTTCAGCGGGCGGAAGTTGGACAAATAGCGCAACTCTCTACCCGCAGAGGCCCTTTTCCTGGGGATGCGGAGGATCTGTCAAGAAGATTCTTGACAGATTGCAAGTGCCGGGTTTTAGCGCATGCACTTCGCATGCCTAAACCTGGCACTTGCTTGGCCCCTACGGGCGCGTGCGCACCTCATACGCACCCGTAGGGGTCACAAAATACGGTCCTATTTCTTTCAGTTCCCCTCCAAGTCACACACCATCCTGACTTAGAAGTATATCGCCGATCCTTCATCATCGCTGGGTCAAAATCCTGGAACTCCCTACCTAACAGCACTGTGGGAGTACCATCACCACACGGACTGCAGCGGTTCAAGAAGGCGGCTCACCATCATCTTCTCAAGGGCAACTAGGGATGGGCAATAAAGGCTGGCATTGCCAGCGACGCCCTGATCCCATAAACGAATTTTAAAAAAAGTTCCTCATTCTTGCTAGAGCCTTGGTTCTCCATTATTTCCGGGAAGTTTTTTGCGTCTTCTTCCGTGAAGACAGACACAAAGGGTTCAATTTTAATAGCACTGAGGAGACAGTGAAAATTGGAAAAAATTGGCTTCAGACTGCCAACCCACCTTCATCCCACCCCCACGCAATTTTCGTGAGTGTCGGGTCAGCCACTCCCAAACTGACCCAACTGGAACCAGTGGGACAGGTAGTTAAGGCAGTTAACAGCCTGTTAAATGCCTTGCTAATCCTATTTTTATCATGGTTTCCCATTTTCCGGGAGGCATCACCATGGCCAGATTTTCTTCACTTGATGCTGTAAACCCTGGCTGCCACATGATGCGCCAGGTTGACACCATCCCACACCAGCACCGTGAAGCATCCCTTTAATGTCCAAGCCATTCCATGCACACTCATCACTATAGCGGGGGGTCGGGGGGGGGGGTCGGGGGCGTGTGGAGTTATGACTGAATAATCACTGGAACTCAGTAAGACACTTCCCAATGTGTGCTCAGATCTGTCCAATAAGGGTCACTTTTGGAAAAAGATATTACACTGTATCACAACACATTACCAGAAACTTCACATGGACATTGGCTAAAACTCTCAAGTGCCTACCCTTGTGTGTTGTTAGTTGGTATACTTGGACTAGGATGAGGGTGAGTGTGAGGGGTGGCCAGTGAGATGGGGAAGTGATAAAGTAGATAGAGACTGTTGGGTGGAGGTTCAAGGTAAGTTGGTGTCCTGGGTAGGTCTCTTTCACCCTTGGAAGGGAAGAGAACCTCCCTGCGTGCTGTGACTCAGGGAGTCATTGGAGAGCCTGGGTGCAAATGGTCACCTTTGTGCAGTGATTGTCAGTGTTTGCAGCACCTCAATGCTGTCAAATACTGACAGATCGACTGTCAAAATATAATTGTGCATGGTCCCTTTAAGGAAACCGGCAGATGACGTGTCATCAAATTATGTCATAAGACCCGCTTCCTGTTAATTGGCCGGTGGCGGGTTTAACAAGGCCAATCAAGGGAAAATCACATCTGCAGAGCGGAAGCAGCTGGGGGCGGGACCAGAACCTGGAAACCAGCTGACCTGCCCCCATCCCGCCTCCAAAATTAAATTCGCGGCCAAAGTATTTAATTAATTTCTCTGCCATTTCCTTATTCCCCATTATAACTTTGCTGTCTCAGCCTGTAAGGGACCCACATTTACTTTCGCTAATCTTTTCCTTTTTACATACCTATAGAAGCTTTTACAGTCTGTTTTTATGTCTCTCGTTAATTTACTCTCATATTCTATTTTCCCTTTCTTTATCAATTTCTTGGTCCTCCTTTCCTGAATTCTAAAATCCTCCCAATCCTCAGGCTTGCTACACTTTTTAGCAAGATTATAAGCCTCTTCCTTTGATGTAATACTATCTTTAACTTCTCTTGTTAGCCACGGTTGGACCACTTTTCCTGTGGGGTTTTTGTGCCTTAAAGGAATGTATATTTGCTGTAAATTATGTATAATTCTTTAAATGCTAGCCATTGCTTGTCTACTGTCATACCTTTTAATGTAGTTTCCCAATCTACCATAGCCAACTCGCCCCTCATACCTACATAGTTTGCTTTGTTTAGATTTAAGACCCTAGTTTCGGATTTAACTAAATCACTTTCAAACTGAATATAAAATTCTATCATATTATGGTCACTCTTCCCTAAAGGCCCCTTTACTACAAGGTTATTAATTAACCCTTTCTCATTGCACAATACTAGATCTAAAATAGCCTGTTCCCTAGTTGGTTCCTCAACATACTGATCTAGAAAACTATCTTGCATACATTCTATGAATTCGTCCTCCACACTATTACTGCAAATTCGGTTTGCCCCTATATGTAGATTAAAGTCCCCCATGATTTCTGTATTACCCTTGTTACATGCACCTCTAATTTCCTGATTTTGTACTCTGCCCTACATTACAACTGTTTGGGGGCCTATAAAACTCCCACCAATGTTTTCTGCCGCTTGCTGTTTCTTAGCTCCACCCAAACTGATTCTACTTCTTGATTTTCGGAGCTAAGATCGTTTCTCTCTACTGTCTTTATCCCATCCTTTATTATCAGGGCTACCCCTCCTCCTTTTATATTTTGCCTATCTCTTCTATAAGTTAAGTATCCTGGAATATTTAGTTCCCAACCTAGGCCACTTTGCAACCACGTCTCCGTTATGACTATTAGATCAAACCTGTTAATTTCTATCTGCGCTATTAATTCATCTATTTTGTTGCGAATGCTTCGCGCATTCAGATATAGTGCCTTTAGCTTTGACTTATTTCTATTTTTCCCTGATGTCACCTTAGTCACTGATGCCTTATTACCTTTGTTATTCTCTCTGTCCCTTCCTGACCCACTCTGCTTATTTTTACCCAAAACTCTACTCTGCTCTAGAACCTTGCCATTTCTCTTGCTTTTTAAAAAGTTACTCTTTCCTGAATCCCCCCATGCCCCCCTCCCTTCATTAGTTTAAAGCCCTGTCTACTGCCCTAGTTATTCGGTTCGCCGGGACACTGGTCCCAGCCTGGTTTAAATGGAGCCTGTCCCAACAGAACAGCTTCCTCTTTCCCCAGTACTGGTGCCAGTGCCCGATGAACTGAAACCCCTTCCTCCCACACCACTCTTTGTTGTCTGATGATACATGCCTTGAAGAATTATCGATCGCCCATTATACACCATGCCTGATTTTTCTTTCCAGTGACTTCAATGACTTAATGTTTTTCATTTCCTATTATCACTACAGACTGTTTATTTTCTCTCCCCACTGAACTATTGTGTCACATGCTACAAAGCTGCATTGTACCACGTAGGCTTGGTTCAGTGCGGAATTAAAATAAATCGCATGCATTAAAAAGAAAAAGAAAGACTTGCATTTATATAGCACCTTTCAGGGCCACTGGACGTCCCAAAGTACTTTACAGCCAATTAAATAATGTAGGAAACGTGGCAGGCAATTTGCGCACAGCAAGCTCCCACAAACTGCAATGTAACAATGACCAGATAATCTGTTTTTGTTATGTTGGTTCAGGAATAAATATTGGCTAAGACACCAGGGAGAACTCCCCTACTCTTCTTCGAAATAGTGCCACGGAATCTTTTACGTCCACCTGAGCGAGCAGACGGCACCTCCGACAGTGCAGCACTCCCTCAGTACTGCACGGGAGTGTCAGCCTAGATATTTATGCTCAAGTCTCTGGAGTGGGTCTTGAACCCACAACCTTCTGACTCAGAGGCGAGGGTGCTACCCACTGACTGACACGCATTATTTTCTCAATTATATTCTGCTGGGTAGAAGTAATTTATTTTGTTCTTAGACAACATTAAGAAAAGAATATTTCAAAAATACTATAGTAAATAAATCACACCAGTAATCCAGTAAAAATTCTTCTATCCAAATGCAGTGAGAACGGTGTTACTCAGTCTTTCTTGAGGAGCAATGATAAGACTATAAAACAGAGTGTGGAACTATATAACAACTTGTATTTATATAGTGGCTTAATGTAGTAAAACATCCCAAGCCGCTTCACAGGAGCGTTATCAAACAAAACCACGCTAACTGTTTAGACTACAGAAGCTTTAGTCTGAGCAAAATGTTGATAACATAGTTCTGGCTATAATTGTAAAAAGGTAAATTCTGACATGAGGAGGGAGTCCCTCTGAAATTTCCTCTCATTTCTTCCAACCTCCAAATATGTTCTCCTCTCGGTCTCTTTCCCCTGCATCCTCATTGTGTTGACATCATGACTTTTCACATCATTTCCTACTTTAACTCATTCTTTTCCAGGAGCTCTTTACCTCCCTTCGTCTTTCCTCCTCCCATATTCTAGAGGTATTTCAATTCGAAGGTTGGCATTCCTCCTCCTTGAGTTATCCTGTCTTCTCTCTTACCCTTTAAGTCTTTCACAATGGTTCCTCCATTTAAAAAAAGATATTCCCCAGAATGCCTGTATTTCTTGGTAACCAATCGAGATTAAATTTTATCTCCATCAGTATGAGGCACAAGGGCAAACACTTCATAGTTTATGGTTATTTGGTGTTACTTCTGTTATGTCCAACATTTTTACCTGAAATCAAACCTATTGAATATGTCTCTTTAATACATGCTATGATTAGCAATTGAGTGAAATTATGTTTCAAGGCAGTAACGTACCTCAGACTCCATATAATGTTTGATCACATGGTTTACACCATCATGTGAACTCCCCAATGGGGCAAGATTTCCACTGTGTGCCATGTGTAACAAAATTCTAAACCTATTTATAAAGAATGTGTTTATGATTTTGCTACATATAGTGCATCTTCTCCATGATGTGCATCTGTATTATGTTCAACCACATGAAACAATAGAGCTTCATTTCAAATCATGTGACTCAGCTGCAGTGGGCCGCTATCAATCATGACACAAGCTGCCAGCAAGCAAAAGATGACACAGATCAAAATGGGCTAAACCTAGAACACAAATCCAACCCCTCTCCTAACCAAACTGCATCCGCATCTCAGGAATGAGATGATGTTGATAAGAGCATAAGAAATAGGAGCAGGAGTCGGCCATTTGGCCTCTCAAGCCTGCTCCGCCATTCAATAAGATCATGGCTGATCTGATCTTGGCCTCAACTCCACTTCCCTGCCCGCTCCCCATAACCCTTGACTCCCTTATCGTTCAAAAATCTATCTATCTCCACCTTAAATATATTCAATGACCCAGCCTCCACAGCTCTCTGGAGTAGAGAATTCCACAGATTCACAACCCTCTGAGAGAAGAAATTCCTCCTCATCTCCGTTTTTAATGGGCGACCCTTTATTCTGAAACTATGCCCCCTAGTTCTAGATTCCCCCATGAGGGGAATCATCCTCTCAGCATCTACCTTGTCAAGCCCCCTCAGCATCTTATATGTTTCAATAAGATCACCTCTCATTCTTCTAAACTCCAATGGGTATAGGTCCAACCTGCTCAACCTTTCTTCATAAGACAACCCCTTCATCTCAGGAATCAACCTAGTGAACCTTCTCTGAACTGCCTCCAATGCAAGTATATCCCTCCTTAAATAAGGAGACCAAAACTGCACGCAGTACTCCAGGTGTGGTCTCACCAATAACCTGTACAGTTGTAGCAGGACTTCCCTACATTTATACTCCACCCCCCTTGCAATAAAGGCCAACATTCCATTTGCCTTCCTAATTACTTGCTGTGCCTGCATGCTAACTTTTTGTGTTTCATGTACAAGGACCCCCAGATCCCTCTGTACTGCAGCATTCTGTAGTCTCTCTCCATTTAAATAATAATTTGCTTTTTTATTTTTCCTACCAAAGTGGATAACCTCACATTCTCCCACATTATACTTCATCCCACTGAGTTGTGCTCTTGTAGTTTATGCCATCAGCTTTGATGAGTTACTGCCTTGTAACACACCCCTGTATACATGTCTTCCCATATGTCACACACGCCAAAGGGCTCCATTATTCCGTCTGATATCTGATGTCAGCCAACACTGATACCTGGTAAATGATCAGGAGACTTAAATTTGTAGGTGATGTTTCTGCATTGAAGAATCTCCACTATTAGCTGTTCTCCATCTGTCTTCATTTCCTTCTTCAGGGCTATTTTAATCTCTCCCATCACTTGAGTTTTACCTGTCAACAAGTGCAGAAGAAAAAGGAAATATATTTCAATAAAACTGACTCGATGTTCAATTATGTCAGTATCTGTTATTTTCCCCTTCACAGATCGGGTCACTTATTTCCAAGAGAAGTTTCAGTCTGTTTTCAGTATATTGGATCAGATATCCACACTGAGAATTCACTACTGGGTTAAAAAAGCACTGTGCAATTAGTAACAAATGTGTTCACATGAGTTAACATGGTCATGAATAATATTGTACAGCATGATTTCAACATCTTTATTGTTTAAATAAGAGTGAGGGTTATAAAAGATCTATGGGTGCCATTTTATCCATAATTCTTAGCAAAAGGAATACACAGTGGCAACCCACCCAGTCTAATTAATTGAGTAGAAAGTGATCTGGAGAGGAATAAGAAAAAGGTGAGAAACATTCACAATAACTAAAAAGGAAAGAAAACCGAGGTTACTTCTGTAGTTTAATTCTTCTTTCAATCTTTGTCCTCGAGAACCGCACTGTTGAGAAGCTGAGCGAGCAGGATGGTACGAAGGTTTGTCTGAGGCTGTACTTATATTAATACAAGGAGCTGTAGTATCCGTTTCAGCCAGGCAGTACTTTCTCAGATTGGAATTCTCATTCCCAGGGAGGATTGTACCCATGTGCAGCGCTCCACCCAGTCATTAAAATTTTAATTTTGCTCCCAAAAAATTGACCTCAACTCTGTACAAGCTTAAAAAGTGTTCAAAAACTTTAAGAATCCCTGACTGCTTTTTAAAACATATTTTACTCCATACAATATCTAACTCATGAGGTGTGAGGTTACCTCCTCCGGGAAGTCTCTCACTGCTTCTCTCTGGAGTCAGCTTGGGAGCTAGATTGCAACTTCAGCATTGTTGCGAAGCAAAAAGTGCTTTGCAGCAATGCTAAAGTCGCAGTATAAATCCTAGGATGCCATATGTTGCGATGGCACCAGGCCAGCTAGAACTGATCGGCCAGGGTATCGGAACATCTAAAAGTTGAGCTAAGCACCTAATTTTTAGTTGTCTGGGACTGCCATAAATTCTTAGACTGGCACAGGCTCAACAGGCCGAATGGCCTCCTTCTATGCTGTAACCAGTCTATGATTCTACCTTTTAATTATGGCAGGCCCCATTTTATTTGAGGATGACATGTGGCTGAGTCATTTTAGGCTGTTTGGGCTGAAGTTTTTGTGTCTGTAACTGTAGAACCCTTTATCATACTACAACTGGGGATTGTACATCGGGAAAGTCAGAATCTGAACTTTGTACTCTGAACTCTTGGGCCTTAGAATAAATCGCAATGAAACGTATCTGCAGCGTCAGGCAATACCTTTCTCAACCCTTGTTGTTACATTTCTCTGAAATGGACACACTTGATTTGAGCAGGACATTGTAAAAGTAAATTTAAAGTACCAGAATAGATCTGACTTGACAGTATTTTGATTTGGAATGAAGTTCAATGTTGGACCCTAATTAGAGATGTGGAAATGCTTTCTATTGAGTTAGTTCTACAGCAGTTATGTGTCATCGGCTGGAATTTTGCCAGCGCTCAGGGGACAGGTTTGGAGGCGGGACATCCGGCAAAATCGCAAACATCGACAGCAGGTCGGGAATCTGCTGTCAACTCGCCTCCAATCAATCTTCCCACGTGTCGGGTCCCCGATTTGCGCATGGACCCGACACATAGCGGCGGGAAGAGGATTATAGCCACTTAACAGGTTGTTAACAGGCAGTTAACAGGCTTTTTCCAATTTTGACACTTCTACTTCGGGCTTCCCGACGTCCGGACACCACGCCAGGTAAGTGTGGCGTGTTGTGAGTCTGCTGTAATGTTTCTGAATTGATGACAGCTGCAGAAGTGGTGTGAAGGATCCAATGGTGCACTGGTGAGTTTCAGAGGTAAGGAAATGTTGTGAAATTCATTTTTAATGCATTTAGACTTTTCTGTAGGTAAGAAGTTTTGAATTAGCTGTCTAGTCCCACCTCATTGGGAGAACCTCTCTCACCAGTGACAGATCGCTTCTGTAACCTCACCTGCCATCTGATCTAGCCTAAGGAGGGAGTCACTGGAGAGCCTGGGTGCAAGAACTCACCTGTGAACAGTCATTGTCAGTGTTTGCAGCACCTCAATGCTGTCAAACACTGAGCTAAGGAAGAGGTTTAAAAAGCAGGACCTCAAAGGTAGTAATCTCCGTATTACTACCAGTGCCACATGCTAGTGAGTACAGAAATATGAAGATAGAGCAGATGAATGCGTGGCTGGAGAGATCATGTAGGAGGGAGGGCTTTAGATTCCTGAGGAATTGGAACTGTTTCTGGGGGAGGTGGGACCTCTACAAGCCAGACGGGTTGCACCTCAATGGGAACGGGACCAATATCCTCGTGGGAGGGTTTGCTAGTACTATTGGGGATGGGAACCTAAGTATAGAGTCAATAGGGGTGGAAGAAAAACTGGAATTGGAACTCAAAAACGTAGAAAGTAAATTGGAAGGACAGAGGAATCAAGGGCTAGATAGTAATCAACAAGGAGGTTTGCCTGTACTAAACGGTATATACTTCAATGCAAGGAGTATAACGAACAAGGCTGATGAGCTGAGGGCACAGGTAGATACTTGGGACTATGATATTATAGCTATTACAGAGACGTGGCTGAAAGAGGGGCAGGTATGGCAGCTCAATATACCTGGTTACAGGATTTTCAGACGGGATAGAGAGGGAGGTAAAAAGGGAGGAGGGGTCGCGGTATTGATTAAAGAAACTATTACAGCTGTGAGGAGGGATGATATGTTGGAGGGATCATCAAACGAGGCCATATGGGTCGCATTGAAAAACAAAAAAGGGCCAATCACACTGCTGGGAGTGTACTACAGACCCCCAAACAGTGAGAGGGAGATAGAAGAACAAATATGTAGACACATTTCTGAGAAGTGCAAAAACTATAGGGCAGTAATAGTAGGGGATTTCAACTACCCCAATATTAACTGGGATAAAATTAGTGTGAAGGGTATAGAGGGTACGGAATTCCTAAAAAGCATCCAGGAGAACTTTTTTAGCCAGTATGTAGCAAGCCCAACAAGGGAGGGGGCGGTTCTGGACTTAGTTTTAGGGAATGAAGCTGGGCAGGTAGAAGGCGCATTTTGGTGCTAGTGACCATAATTCTGTTAGATTTAAGGTAGTTATGGAAAATGACAAGGATAGACCAGGAATAAAAATTCTAAATTGAGGAAAAGCAAATTTTGCTAAGCTCAGAGGGGATTTAGCCATAGTGGACTGGAAACAGCTACTTGAAGGTAAATCAGTGTCAGAGCAGTGGGAGGCATTCAAGGAGGAGATCTGGAGGGTTCAGACCAATTATGTGCCCTTAAAGAAAAAAGGTGGGACTAACAAATCTAGAGCCCCCTGAATGTCTAGAGACATACAGGGTAGGATAAAGAAAAAAAGGAGGCGTATGACAGATACCGAGGGCTAAATACTCCAGAATCTTTAGAGGAGTACAGAAAGTGCAGGGGTGCAATTAAAAAGGATATTAGGAAATCAAAGAGAGAGCATGAAAAATTCTTGGCAAGTAAAATCAAGGAAAACCCAAAGATGTTTAATAAATATATTAAGAGTAAGAGGATAACTAAAGAAAGGGTAGGGCCTATTAGAGATCATGAGGGCAATCTATGTGTGGAGGCGGGAGACGTCGGTAGGGTTCTTATTGAATACTTTGCGTCTGTTTTCACAAAGGAGAGGAGCGAAGCAGACATTGCTATCAGGGGGGAGGAGTGTGAAATATTAGATTAAATAAACATAGTGAGAGAGGAAGTATTAAGGGGTTTAGCAGCTTTAAAAGAGGATAAATCTCCAGGCCCGGATGAAATGTATCCCAGGCTGTTAAGCGAAGCAAAAGAGGAACTTGCAGAGGCCCTGACCATCATTTTTCAATCCTCTCTGGCTTCAGGTGTGGTGCTGGAGGACTGCTAATGTGGTACCCTTGTTTAAAAAGGGAGAAAAGGATAGACCGAGTAATTACCGGCCAGTCAGCCTAACCTCGGTGGTGGGAAAATTATTGGAAAGAATTCTGAAGGACAGGATAAATCTTCATTTAGAAAGACACGGATTAATCAAGGATAGTCAGCACGGATTTGTTAAGGGAAGGTCGTGTCTGAAAAACTTGATTGAATTTTTTGAGGAGGTAACAAGCAGGGTAGATGAGGGTCGTGCGTTTGATGTAGTGTATATGGACTTTAGCAAGGCTTTTGATAAGGTTCCACATGGCAGACTGGTCACGAAGTTAAAAGCCCATGGGATCCAGGGCAAAGTGTCAAGTTGGATTCAAAACTGGCTTGGAGACTGGAAGCAGAGGGTAATAGTTTCAAGGTAAGGGGCAGGAGGTTTAGAGGGGATTTGAGGAAAAACTTTTTCATCCAGAGGGTGGTTGGAATCTGGAACTCACTGCTGAAAGGGTGGTAGAGGCAGGAACCCTCACAACATTCAAGAAGCATTTAGATGAGCACTTGAAACGCCACAGCATACAAAGCTACGGACCAAGTGCTGGAAAATGGGATTAGAATAGACAGGGCTTGATGGCCGGCGCGGACACGATGGGCCTGAAGGGCCTCTTTCTATGCTGTAAAACTCTATGACTCTATGGGTGTTTTTGTGACTGGAAGGCTGTTTCCAGTGGGGTTCCGCAGGGCTCAGTACTAGGTCCCTTGCTTTTTTGTGGTATATATCAATGATCTAGACTTGAATATAGGGGGTATGATTAAGAAGTTTGCAGATGATACTAAAATCGGCTGTGTGGTTGATACTGAAGAAGGAAGCTGTAGACTGTAGGAAGATATCAATAAAATGGTCAGGTGGACAGAACAGTGGCAAATGGAATTCAATCCGTAGAAGTGTGAGGTAATGCATTTGGGGAGGGCTAACAAGGAAAGGGAATACACAACAAATGGTAGGACACTGAGTAGTGTAGAGGAACAAAGGGACCTTGGAGTGCATGTCTACAGATCCCTGAAGGTAGCAGGCCAGGTAGATAAGGTGGTTAAGAAGGCATACGGAATGCTTGCCTTTATTAGCCGTGGCATAGAATACAAGAGCAGGGGGGTTATGCTTCAACTGTATAAAACACTAGTTAGGCCTCAGCTAGAGTACTGCGTGCAGTTCTGGTCACCACATTACAGGAAAGATGTGATTGCACTAGAGAGGGTACAGAGGAGATTTACAAGGATGTTGCTGGGAGTAGAGAATCTTAGCTATGAGGAAAGACTGGATAGGCTGGGTTTGTTTTCCTTGGAACAGAGGAGGCTCAGGGGAAACCTTATTGAGGTGTATAAAATTATGAGGGGCATAGATAAAGTGGATAGAAAGGACCTATTTCCCTTAGCAGAGGGGTCAAAAACCAGGGGGCACAGATTTAAAGTAATTGGTGGAAGGTTTAGAGGGGATTTGAAGGGAAATTTCTTCACCCAGAGTGTTGTGGGGGTCTGGAACTCACTGCCTGAAAGGGTGGTAGAGGCAGGAACCCTAACCACATTTAAAAAGTACATGGATGTGCACTTGGGATGCTCTAACCTGCAGGGCTACGGACCAAGAGCTGGGAAGTGGGGTTAGGCTGGATAGCTCTTTGTTGGCCGGGCCGCACACGATGGGCTGAAATGGCCTCCTTCCGTGCTGTAACTTTCTATGATTCTATGAAATGAGCTGTCAAAGAAAAAAGGTGCGTGGTCCCTTTAAGAAAATCGGCAGATGAGGCGTCATCAAATGACGTCATCTGACCAGCTTCTTCTTAATTGGCCGGCAAGCCCGCAGGGTGGGCTCAACAAGGCCAATTGACGTAAAATCACGTCCGTTGGCCGGATGCAGTTGGGGGTGGGAGTGGAACCCGGAAACCAGCTGAACTGCTCCCAAGCCGCATCGATCGATAAAATCGCGGCCGATGTCTCCTCATTCAGTTCAATGGCCGGTCACTGCTCCCTCCAAAAATCTAAGACTGGCATTTTCTATGGTTTCCCCCAAACCTGCTGGTGATGTGAAAGTATCACAGTAATTTGACCTCTGGGCTTACCTTCCACCATCACAAGCAACAACAGATTTTGCAGTTTGGGTCAGATACATAATGATATGCTCTGCACACAAAGCAGCTGCTAATTCACCTTACCTGTCCCATTACCATCTCCTCTTGCCTTGAATATCTCTTAATGCCTCTTTATTTCTCCTGTCTTCCATCCTATCAATGACCTTCCCTTTTGTTCTTTCATCCCCTCCCCCATTTCCCAGCCCCTAATCTTGCTTTAAAGTCTGCTCCATTTCCTGCTTTTTTCCAGTTCTGACGAAAAGTCTTCGACCTGAAACGTTAAATCTGTTTCTCTCTCCACGGATGCTGCCTGGCCTGCTGAGTTTTTCCAGCGTTTTCTGTTGTTATTTTGGATTTCCAGCATCCGCAGTATTTTGCTATTGTATTAGTGTTTGATTCACTGCC
The DNA here is from genome assembly GCA_030390025.1 of Squalus acanthias. Lineage (NCBI taxonomy): Eukaryota > Metazoa > Chordata > Chondrichthyes > Squaliformes > Squalidae > Squalus > Squalus acanthias. The sequence goes on from CM059434.1 coordinate 114,165,240, forward strand.
ACCTCTCTTCTAGGAATGCCCACCTTGAAGAAGTTCTGCTCTTCTCTTCGACGGGATTTCCGTTTGTCTCTTCAACCTTGTTCATCTTCATTGCTTTCAGTTTCCCTTCTCGTGTTTGATCAGGTATCTGCCAAGGCTCGGTTTCACAACCACATCTCTTTCCTCAGCAACTGTCTCCGGTTCCGACTTATTCCACGTGATTCCAACTAAACTTCCACCCTTCGTGTTTCGGATCCACCCAGGATTACAAATATCTCCAAGATATTCATCGTTCCTCGAGCTACTGCTCTCACCGCACCTTGAGATCCACGCTCAACGCCATGCGGCACCACATGAACACTCTCGACCTCTCTCTTCAGCAGCACCGACGCACTCTTTCTCAAAGCTGTTCGGGTCCACAGTTCCATTTCATCCTTCGACTCATCCGACGCTTCAACAAAAAACTTTTTTTCTTCCTTTCTGATGTCAAGGATCGCAAGCTTCATCAACTCTTGAACACAACGCCCCTCCGGAACCTTCTTCCCCTTCACTTTCCTCTGACCCCCCTTCTCCCAATCTCACCCCCTGCCGCGTTTTCACTATCCCCTCTGACCTTCCCCTCTCTGACCCTGAACGATCAGTCCTCAGCAAAGGCCTGAGCTTCATCCCATTACGCCCCCACCTCAATGAATTTCGAGCTCGGCACGATGCTGAGCTCTTTTTCCACCGCCTTCGCCTCCGTGCCCACATCTTTGGCCAGGAGTCTTCCCCCCGCACGGCTGACCCTTTCTCCCGCTTTCAGAATTCTCGTTCTACCTGGACCCCTCCCTCTGGCCTCTTACCCTCTCTAGATCTTTTCATTGCAAACTGCTGCCGTGACATCGGCCGTCTCCATTTCTCTGCTCCCCTCACTCACTCCAACCTACCTCCCTCTGAAATTGCAGCACTCCATTCTCTCAGATCCAATCCCGACATTGTCATTAAATCTGCTGACAAGGGTGGTGCTGTTGTTGTTTTGTGAACCGACCTCTACCTAGCGGAAGCTGAACGCCAACTCTCCGACACCTCCTCCTACCTCCACCTGGACCATGACCCCACTACCGAACATCAAGCCACCGTTTCCAAGACTGTCACTGACCTCATCTCCTCTGGAGATCTTGCCCCCCACGGCCGCCAACCTCATAGTCCCCCAACCCGGCACAGCACGCTTCTACCTCCTTCCCAAGATCCACAAACAGGACTGCCCTGGTAGACCCATCGTTTCAGCCTGTTCTTGCCCCACGGAACTTATCTCTTCCTATCTCGACTCCATTTTTTCTCCCCTTGTCCAGTCTCTTCCCACCTACATCCGCGACTCTTCCAACGCCCTCCGCCACTTTAACAGTTTCCAGTTTCCTGGCCCCAACCACCTCCTTTTCACTATGGACGTACAATCCCTCTACACCTCCATCCCCCATCAGGATGGCCTGAGGGCACTTCACTTCTTCCTTGAACAGAGGCCCAACCAGTCCCCATCCACCACCACCCTCCTCCGCCTGGCTGAACTTGTTCTCACATTGAACAACTTCTCCTTTGACTCCACTTATTTCCTCCAAATCAAAGGTGTTGCTATGGGTACCCGCATGGGTCCTAGCTATGCCTGCCTTTTCATAGGATATGCGGAACACTCTTTGTTCCAGTCCTACTCGGGTCCCCTCCCTCACCTCTTTTTGCGGTACATTGATGACTGTATCGGTGCCGTTTCCTGCTCTCGCCCTGAACTAGAAAATTTCATTCACTTTGCTTCCAATTTCCATCCTACCCTCACCTTCACATGGTCCATCTCCGACTCTTCCCTTCCCTTCCTCAACTTCTCCGTCTCCATCTCTGGGGATAGGTTATTGACAAACATTCACTACAAGCCCACTGACTCCCACAGCTACCTGGACTACACTTCCTCCCACCCCGCCTCCTGTAAGGACTCTATTCCATTCTCCCAGTTTCTCCATCTCCGCCGCATCTGCTCTGACGATGCCACCTTCCATACCAGTGCTTCCGACATGTCTTCCTTTTTCCTCAACCGAGGATTCCCCTCTACTGTGGTTGAGATGGCCCTCGACCGTGTCTGTTCTATCTCCCGCACTTCTGCCCTCACCCCTGCCCCTCCCTCCCGGAACCACGACAGAGTTCCCCTTGTCCTCACCTTTCACCCCACCAGCCTCCTCATTCAACGGATCATCCTCCGCCATTTCCGCCACCTTCAGTGTGATCCCACCACCAAACGCATCTTCCCCTCACCTCCACTTTCAGCATTCCGTAGGGACCGCTCCCTCCGCGACACCCTAGTCCACTCCTCTACCACCCCCAGCACCCTTTCCCCTTCGCCCGGCACCTTCCCGTGCAAGCGCAGGAGATGCAACACATGCCCTTATACCTCCCCCCTTCCCACTGTCCAGGGCCCCAAACACCCCTTCCAGGTGAAACAGCGATTTACTTGTACTTCTTGCAATTTAGTATACTGTATTCGCTGCTCACGATGTGGTCTCCTCTACACTGGGGAGACCAAACGCAGATTGGGTGACCGCTTTGCGGAACACCTCCGTTCAGTCCGTAAGGGGGACCCCGAGCTCCCGGTGGCCTGTCACTTTAATTCACCGCTCCATTCCCACTCAGACCTCACCGTCCTTGGCCTCTTGCATTGTTCCACGGAAGCTCAGCGTAAGCTCGAGGAACAGCACCTCATCTTTCGATTAGGCACTCTATAGCCCTCTGGACTCAAAATAAAGTTCAACAATTTCAGATCATAACCTCGGCCCCTATCACATATTTATATTTTTTATCCACACTTTTTGTTTGTGCCTTTTTTTCTTCTCTCCCACATGGCAGCTTTCATTCTGCCAATTACACTTCATCTAGAGCCATCCTTTGTTTCTTAACCTGTCCCATTACCATCTCCTCTTGCCTTGAATATCTCTTAATGCCTCTTTACTTCTCCTGCCTTCCATCCTATCACTGACCTTCCCTTTTGTTCTTTCATCCCCTCCCCCATTTCCCAGCCCCTATCTTGCTTTAAAATCTATTCCATTTCCTGCTTTTTTCCAGTTCTGACGAAAGGTCTTCCACCTGAAACGTTAACTCTGTTTCTCTCTCCACGGATGCTGCCTGGCCTGCTGAGTGTTTCCTGCACTTTCTGTTGTTATTTCGGATTTCCAGCATCCGCAGTATTTTGCTATTGTGCTAATTCACCTTCCTGCTTTTGTGTAATTAGAGCACATTCCATTAGTTATTCATTAATTTTTCTCTAATACTAGTATTTTATTGTAAATATTGTTGCTCAATAATCTATTATTGTTAGCTTTCATTGACGAATTGTCATTTAAAGAGTGTTGTCGGGTGGAATCTAGACATCTGTTAGTCTAACAGAACACAAGGGTGTTCCTAACACACAGAAGCATCTACTCACTGTAAGAATACACTGCCATTGTATTTGTTGTTTTTGATGTACATTAAAGGCACAGGGAAGATCATTTGTTGAGTTGTCAACATGTTCCATTGATACTTTAATGAACCTATTGACATGAGAAATTTTTTAATTGGGTTTATATCAGAGGTGTGGCCAAGTCTTTCTGAAATTAATGGCATGATCTATGAGCAGGCTTCTTAACTACAATATAATGCTCACTCCAGTGATGGAAACATGTTCATGAAGCATTTTGTGAAATTTCGGAGTAAGCAATACTCTCCTGAAATTAACAGCATGCATTATAAAACGAGATACCTGGGTTAATTTCAAGATTATAATTTGATTTGGGGATTTCAATACTTGTTAAAAACCATTCTAGATTTGCTCCTCTGATTTCTGAGGTCATCTAAACCCCTTAACACATGACTTCCTTGTAATCACCCACATATCTGTTATTCTTTATTTAATCAGTACTTCTCTAAGTGGAGCGGGAGTTTAAACAAGTCCGAATTGGAATAAAACTCAGAAGTCATACACTTGCTTGTACTTTTTATTAATTATCCAATTTGTTTAGGATTTTCTTTTTGCTAAGTATTTTAACAAGCTTAGTAAATGAATAAAAATTATAGGTATTCTGTACCACCAATCAAGCCTGAGAATCTAATTATACAGCTAACTGCTACATCAAGCGATAGATAGTAGTTGTTCAGGCTTAGTTTCTGGTGAATTTCACAGAAAGGCAGCTGGTGCTTTTTCCTTTTCCTCACACGCACAAACACACATATTCTGTGAAATCTGTATCATCTCGCCTCTCAAGGGACTCGTCAGGAGATAATCACTAGACCCTGAAGTAGCATCAGCAACGAACTATGCAGGTGTGACAGCAGCTCAAAAGCCACAGTAAGTTTCATGGAAATTTGAGAGATAATGAAGTGTTCTGTGCTATTTGCGTGGTCATGGAATTGCAATCTCTCCACGCTCCAGATTATTACCTTTAGCAGATCTGCACCTGTACAATGATCTCACTCTCAGTCTTCGAGACTCCTATGCCAGTTGTGTGATATTCTCATTAATGATTCTTTCCTCTTTAGATACAAAGCTCTGTAGTGCCTCACCCAAGAGACAAGAAGCCTTAAACAACTGGATGGCTCTATATTGCTGCTGCCTTGCTGTGATGCTGAAGGTAATGAATTCCCCCCAGCTCTTCTGTAAAGTTACCTGACGAAAGGATGCCCATACTCCAGCCTGGCTGCTAATGCAGAGATCACACATGTGGCTACCTGAAAAGAGCCTGTGCCGCAAATGTTGACTGTGGTAGTCACCTCCATAGCCACAGAAAGAACAGTGCAGGCAGATGAACATGGTTGCAGGTTCTCATGCAGTAGTTGGCAGGGCTGTCCTATTGCCTCTTTGGTGAAGTGCACTTCATCATCTCTTCACTAAGGACCACAGATGACTTGTGTGGCCTGTATATTCTATGAGGGAGGATAATATCTGGTGGGCTGCATCCTACTTAAAAGTTATTTGACTTTCTTTTCCTTCATCCTGTGCTCCACCTCCATGATAACGGCACACAAGGGTATGCCCATAGGAAATGCCATATGTGCTCCTGAGAAACCCTTACTGTGGCTAGGTCTCGCTGGATGGATCATGGGAAGGGCCAAAGGGTGTGATATTACGCCCGGTAACTGGTGGAAGTGGCTTCTGCCCGATTTGTCTGCCGCAAAAACGTACTTGCCCTGATTCTACACTAGAATTACGCCGAAAATGCTGAGGAAATTCAACCCCCTGACAATGGAGGAAATTACAATTTTATTCTGTTATCACTGAGATTAATTCATATAAAGTAGCCCTGCAGAGGGTTCTATGAAAATAAACACTGGGCTATCTTTTAGGGCAACTTGATAGGGATACAAACCAACAAAAATTATTTAGCAGCGACATTTCCATTGAATAAGAACACAAAATGCTGGAAACGCTCAGCAGGTCAGGCAGTGTCTGTGGAGAGAGAAACAGAGTTCACGTTTCAGGTCGATGACCTTTTGTCAGAATCCGCAGTATTTTGCTTTTGTATTTCCATTGAATACATTGTCGAGGACTAATTGGCTGCACAGTCACACACCAACTGTGTCATCGCTGAACAATGGAAATTTCATGGACATCCCAGAGACACATCTGGCTGATGCATTCTTAACATAATTTACCCTATTTAAAATCAAATAACAGCACCTTCAAAACACTAACATGGCAATTCTGCAGCTCCAGGAAACACAACTAACAGCTAAACCAAACCGGAATTGAGCAAAGTGTACAACAACAACAACAACTTGTATTTATATAGCACCTTTAACGTCGTAAAACGTCCCAAGGCGCTTCACAGGAGTATTAAAAGACAAAAAAGTTTGACACTGAGCCACGTAAGGAGAAATTAGGGCAGGTGACCAAAAGCTTGGTCAAAGAGGTAGGTTTTAAGGAGCGTCTTAAAGGAGGAAAGAGGTAGTGAGGCGGAGAGGTTTAGGCAGGGGATTCCAGAGCTTAGGGCCGAGGCAACAGAAGGAACGGCCGCCAATAGTTGAGCGATTATAATCAGGGATGCTCAAGAGGGCAGAATTAGAGAAGCGCAGATATCTCAGGGGGTTGTGGGGCTGAAGGAGATTACAGAGATAGGGAGGGGCGAGGCCATGGAGGGATTTGAAAACAAGGATGAGAATTTTGAAATCGAGCCGTTGCTTAACCGGGAGCCAATGTAGGTCAGCGAGCACAGGGGAGATGGGTGAACGGGACTTGGTGCGAGCTAGGACACGGGCAGCTGAGTTTTGGATGACCTCAAGTTTACGTAGGGTAGAATGTGGGAGGCCAGCCAGGAGTGCATTGGAATAGTCAAGTTTATAGGTAACAAAGGCATGGATGAGGGTTTCAGCAGTGGATGAGGTAAGGCAAGGGCGGAGACGGGTGATGTTACGGAGGTGGAAATAGGCGGTTTTAGTTATGCCACGGATATGTGGTCGGAAGCTCATTTCAGGGTCAAATATGACACCAAGTTTGCGAACATTGTGGTTTAGCCTCAGACAGATGTTAGGGAGAGGGATGGATCAGTGGCTAGGGAACTGAGTTTCTGATGGGGACCGAAAACAATGGCTTATAAGTAACAGTATAAGTAACGTTTACAGTAGAACAAGCCATTCTTGTAAGGTGACCTACCTAGTAACTTAACCAAGAGGCAAGCCTGTGCCCTATTCACTAGGTTGTTGGAGCTGTGAGCTGAGCTGTAATTTCCTCATTTTCGGCAGAGTTGTATTTATTATGCAGTTACTAAAGGGATGCATTCAGCTTAGTGTTTGGGGAAGGCATAATTACTCGCCACATATTAGTTTTAATATCCAAGTTTAGAAAGAACAATAGTTGTTATTTACTCCATCCAGAAAGAGAGATTGCCAGTATCCGGAGTCACACAAACAAGACAAACCTGGAGCCATCAATTCCAGCAGTGTTAGACTTTCTATTTTTATTTTTCTCAATAGATTTCAGAATGGTCAGGAATCAATGCTTAATGGCTTTTCACATCACACAAATATGGTGACCTATTCATAAGGAATGGTGTTAATTAGTTTCGAGTAGCGTGTAGCTGCAGCAGTTCCAATTGTATTAGAGTATGATTTCACATTACAAGGCACATTAATCACTTTGACGTCTAGAGCTAGATGTTGCTTAAACTTACTGGCCATTTTTAGGTGGTTTTGCAGAGCTAAACCAAGTTAAAAGGGGCAGTCAGGATACTGACTCAAATGCACCTGAAAAAATTTGCACCAAAAATTGCCATTTCCTGTTTGTCCATGAATGCGATGCACCAAACTGCTCACTATCGCCTTGCAACTATCACAACAGCTGCTTCATTGTGTTTGTTTGTGGTCTCAAAATGTGAGGCCAAGACTGAATTTTCTATTTGGTGTTAGAATTCCATTTTAACAAAATGCTTCTCCACCCCTCCTCCCTTGAAGGTGCTGACTTATCTTGGGCTATGGCTCCACAGATAGCCTTCATTAGCTCTCCTAAATGGCCATTCCTCAAACAGGAACCTAGATGGTGAGTGCCAGTGCGCTATTTCATTGGAGGAGGCATCACATCTAAGCCTTTTCTTGCCAGATGCCATACGTTTGCAATTCCCAGTAGTGATCACTGGATTAGGGGAGAGAACCCGAGTTAGAAACACCGGGGATTGAATCTGGTCTGCGCACTTCTACACTTGGCAATGTATTTACTGGGGAGAACAGAGCTCCTTTACAATGCCTTCAAAGACAACTTCCAGAGTCACCTTAGGAAGTAGGACTTTGTGAGGCGAGTGGAACTAACTCCAACATTTTACTCCTTTTCAGCCCTTTCCTGCTCTAGTCAATGATCATATTGGAGCCTAATCCAAGTATAATTTATAAATGTATTAACTTGAATGTTTCATAAATTTAATCGAGAGGCTAGAACATCAAAAAAGAGAGGCAACAGATAAATAAACAGCCATCTAATAGCCACTGTCATTCTAGCCGTGTAATCCAGACCCATTTTCAGTTCAACACGTACACAATTCCCTCTTGCGGCATCTGTTTTAGATTGGCTATAAATCCTGGTAGTGTTTACATTCCAAGTGGATTCCACAGACATATTGAACCATAACTTTAAAGTTATCATATTATAAAGGCAATTAAGTGAAATTCTTCCTGCATTGATGTAAAAGCTTCAGAAATACAGCATTCAGCAGCTTGCTTTGATTGTGTTTCCTTCTTCTGGACCCCATGTTGAGACTCCATAAACACAACATAGTCCACCATCGTCACAGAAGCAGCTGCTCTCTTTCCTTAGCAAGTGAATAAACAATATAATTGCCACTAAAAGATGATAAATTTTAAGGTGTGGACCAATAGATCACTTGCAGTGTATCAACAACATTTTCTGTCCATTCAAAACACATAGAGAATTGTGTGTGCGTTGAAGTAATAATGAGTGTGGATGATAGTTTTATTTACCAGCCAAGGAAAGAGAGGAGCTGCTCCTATACGGAATGTCAGACTCTGCTTTTGCCACCTTGGCCTTGCCAGGGTCAAATGTTAATGCTGTAAGTTCATTCTCTCTGATTAAAAACCTTCACAGTCAGAAACAGAGCAAGAATGTCCAAGGGAAACACAGGCCGCGATTTTGCCGGCGCTCTGAGGGCGGGTCCAGAGTTAAATCCAAGATGATTGACAGCGGGTTGTGAACCCGCCTCCACACGACTTTCCAAAGTGTCGGGTCTGTGACTCCTGATCAGACCCGACACCATGCGGTGGGAGAGGCAGTTAAGGTAGTTAACTACCTGTCTAATCCTATTTTGAGAACATTTTCAGCGTGTTCCACAGCGTTCAAGGAACACGCCAGCTGATTTGAGTCGGGTGTGCCAACAAGCTGAACAGGTCACAGCTGCAAGAGCAGCATTAAAGCTAACCTGCCACTTTAGTTGAATTTCAACAGCCAGAACTTTCTGATTGCAGGATGTTGAAAACATTGTTCAGGTGTTTTGAGGTTGGAAGTGTGTGTTGTAAGATTTATATACATTGTGACCTCCTTGGAATAACCTCCCTCCACTTTGAGCACTTATAACATTTCATCCTCAAGGATATTTTCACCAGCATAATGGGAACCATTTATATTCCCTCATCATGGTCCTCAGATTTTGAGGACGAGCAGCCGCGGCAGCAGCAGAACCAGGCACACCAGCAGCACCGACAACAAGAGCACCAACCTTCTCCTGAGCCACCTGATGCTGCACAGGGCAGAGGCCGTCAGCGCAGGGCTGCACCGTGCCGCAGGAGATACCCCCAACTCAGGGTTTACAGGCAGAGGATGAGCTTCCTCAACATGACTGAGCAGCAGTGCCAAAGGAAGCTGAGACTTTCGTGAGAGGTGGTTGCAGACATCTGCACATTGCTGCACCAAGACCTGCAGCCCAGAGGAGTGGGTGGACAGCCCTTACCAGTGGCTGTCAAAGTCACCACCACACTCAACTTCTTTGCGTCAGGGTCCTTCCAGGGATCATCTGCAGACATCAGCGGCATCTCCCAGTCGGCCACACACAGATGCATAACGCAGGTTACCGATGCCCTGTTTGGCAAGTCGGCCAATTACATCCACTTCTCAACGGATGAAGCAAATGTAACGGCGCGGGTGGTTGGGTTTGCTAATATAGCAGGCTTCCCTAAGGTGCAGGGCGTCATCGACTGCACACATGTGGCCATCAGGGCACCCCAGCACAACCCAGCTGTATTTGTGAACTGCAAGGGCTTCCACTCCCTCAACGTTCAGCTGGTGTGTAACCACAGGAAGAACATTATGCATGTGTGCGCAAAGTTCCCTGGCAGCTGTCATGACTCGTACATCCTGCAGCAATCCACTGTGCCTCAGCTCTTCAATCCGCCAACCCAACTTTCCGGATGGTTACTTGGAGACTAGGGCTATCCCCTGAAGACGTGGCTAATGACACCGATGAGGAACGTTACAATGAGAGCCACATTTCCACCAGAGCCATTATCGAACAAACCATAGGATTGCTCAAAATGTGCTTCATATGCCTCGACAGATCTGGTGGAGCCCTTCGGTACGCACCAGCCAGGGTGTCCAGAATCATCGTGGTCTGCTGTGCCCTGCACAACATCGCACTGCAGTGTGGCTTACCGCTGCCTGAGGAACAAGTGGCACAGCCTCCTCCTCCTCCTCAGAGGAGAGGCGAGGAGGAAGAGGCGAATGATGCTGCAGGTGAGGAACACCTGGCGGAGGCGGCTGTCAGCTAACAGCATGCGATCTCATTGCTGGCCGTCAGGCAAGGGAAGGACTAATCCATGCCAGAATCGCCTAACTTTACGCTGTACATACATGTGGCTGGCACATGCACGAGGGTTGGCAGAACCTCCATTCCAAACAATACAGCATCCGAACAATGAACTATGCATTCCTATCACTCTCCCCACCATCACTGCAGATGAAAGGTGCCCTCAAACCTCAATGTGACACTTCCAATTCTGAGCACACATAGGTCAATGCATTGACTCATTCACATCGCTCCTCAATAGATACCCATCTATCCTCCATAGATGACCATCTATTTAGAAGTGTTACCATGTTCTTTGAGTCTGGCGATTTATGTCCTCCATGGAGGTTGCCATCCTTTCCATGGCGGTACCTACATTCGCCAATGTGTGCACCACGGCATTGCTCATGTTTGACATGGACTCCTCCATTCTCTGCACACTTGCAGTTACCGTAGATGCTAACCCAGTCAGAGCCTCCTGCACTTGTTCCTGAAGTTCCAGCACCGCTCTCTTTCTGGATGGCCCCAGAGGCACAGCGTCTACATGCAGCTGAGCAGAGCTAGGAGCGCCCTGCGGCCTCCGCCGAGGACTCTCCACTGCAGTCCCTGTCTTCACCATCTGCTCCTGCTCACTTGTGAGCTGTGATACACCAGATGACAACACTACTCTATCTCGCAAACTACCCACCGAGGTGTGTGTCTCTGCGCTGGTGCTGGGTGCGCTCATTTCTGATGACGCTGCTCCCTCAGAGGCTGCAGGTTCCTCTGAGGAGTCCTCCAGCTCTTCCTCATGGACAGTGGGGAGGGGGGGGCTCTCAATAGTCCTGTGGGGGAGTAAAGGCATGAGTTAGCCATGTTATATATATGTGGAGATGCCGGTGTTGGACTGGGGTGGACAAATGTGAGAAGTCGCACAACACCAGGTTATAGTCCAACAGCTTTATTTGAAATCACAAGCTTTCGGAGTGCTGCTCCTGATGAAGGAGCAGCACTCCAAAAGCTTGTGATTTCAAATAAAGCTGTTGGACTATAACCTGGTGTTGTGTGACTTCTCACATGTTATATAAGGTAGCAGACACATCCCATTGTGCAGATGATCATAACTATATTTCTATGAGCATCAGATGCCATATCAGTCACTCATGAAACCAAAATGATAGGTTTGCAAATCAATTCTGTCACCAGCTTGCTGTACTGTGCCCATCTCTCCGTCCCCCACTTCCAGCTCCTCTGCACCTTCCACGATCTCCAGAGCTGCCTCCTCAGTGGTTGTTATATGCACCAGGGATGGTGGGCCTCCTCCTGTCCTCCCTCTCTCCCTTATTGTGGGCTCTCTTTTCCTGCAATGAGGGACACAAGTGGAGTTTCAGCGAGATTGATGGAGTCAGTGTTAAGAATGGATAACATAAATGTTTAGAGGGAAACAAAGATGGAGTGAGGTGCCAATACCAAGGTCCCTCCCTGTGCGGTTAGTTGTTGTCATTGCGTAACAGTGAGATTGAGTGTGAGGGCAGCATAGTAAGATGGTGAAGTGATTCTGTACATAGAGAGAGGGATGGGTGAGGGTGAAAGGGATGTTAGGGTCAGTTGGGATGTGCAGGAGTAAGTTGCCAATGCAGAGTGATGTGGATGAGACGAGATGGGAAGCAGACTGAAGGTAAGTGTGATGTTATACTCACTTTTGCTGAACGCATCAGGTCACTGAACCTATTTCTGCACTGCACCCAGGTGCGTGTACACACAGACCGAGCACTTACCTCCTCAGCAATTTGCAGCCAGGCTGCCTTTGTGTGCTGAGGAGGCTTCCTCCGTCCATCGGAGGGGAAGAGGAGCTCCTTTTGTCCTCTTACTCCCTCCACAAGAGCATTGAGGGAGTCGTCATCGAAACGTTGAGCAGCCTTGGAGCGTTGTGCGGCCATTCCTGCAGCAACCAGCATTCAAATGCCCCCCTTAAATATCCAGGCTCCTAGCGCGTCATCAAGCGTGGAAGCCGACCCGCACCCACCGATTGGGCCGGCTAGCGCGCCCGTCGGTCCGAATGTGGCCAATCTATGGAAAACCGTTAATGGAGGGCGGCTGCAACAGGAAGCGGGACCGGAACCCGCTGAAGTCCCGCCACCATCCCGTATCCGGCTGGAAAATCCAGCCCACAGTATGATTTATTACAAGTCTGATTTCTGAACAGTGACTCATTTTATGTGAAATGTCGATAGTGCCACTGTTTTGCTGCTGTGCTGTTTTACTCTTTCAGTAATAAAATAAGTCCATTAAGACTATACCTATGACTGAACATTTTTAAAACCTGCTTTTATGAATATTTTGCTTTTTTATGTTACAGATAACATCAAAAAAATTGAAATTTACTGAATCCCTTAAAAATAAACATTGAAACCTGAGAAAGGTTAAGATAGAAAACTAGGAAGCCTAGCTAGAGGTCTTGTACTCAGATCTCAACCACAAAAACTTGCCTTTGCACGATAATCCTCCGTCGCTCCACAGTGTGCTTTCCTCTTGAACTTATTTATTCTATTTGCTTCATGTTAACTTTTTTCATGTGTCTATTACCCTTTGGATGAAATAAGTTCTATCCGCGTTCCATTCTTGCTCCACTTTTCCAAATTTTTAACGTGTGCCTTCTTGTATCAGAATCCTTTGCTACTGTAAAGACTTTGCCTGAAACAAATTAGTAAATCCCTTCCATAATCAATTTTGCAGCTGGTTCTTCTCCAAAGAAGCCCACCTTCTCCATCCTTTCCTTATAACTTAGATTCTGAATACCTCAAATCATGTTAGCTGTTCTTTGTGTGTAATGCCATAACCAATAAGGCCACTCTTACTAATAGGTGAGCAGAATTGTTCAGGGTACTTAAGATGGGGAGTCTGATGGATATAACCTCTCTCTTGGAGCCCAGTAACAGGTTTGCCTTTTCAACTGATATCGCCATGCTGTGGGATGGCCCATTGAACAAATATTCAGAGAGATTTTCTGCTATGGTTGTCCAGTGGGCATCTGCCCAGCACAAAGCACCTCAGGTGCACTGCACCTGTGAGGAGGCAGCTGTCCCTGTTTTTCCCCTCCCTGGGCCATCTGCAGGAGGAAATGCAAATACAGCACGTTTTTCACCAGCCCATTACTGCCATTTTCTAGAAGCATTGGCATTGAAGATGAAGGCAGTTTTTGAGCAGAACTTGTTTATAAAGGCAACTATATTATTTTGTGATAATAACTTGGGTAATATTGTGCCCTCCCTACAAAACACAGTTTGTGCTGATGTTCTTATAATAAGTGTGGCTGAATGCTGAGCAAGGGATACAATGTCACCTCATTCTGTATGAGGTATTAACAAGAAGTTAATTTGAAACAGTAATAGGTCAGCTCATCTTTGTTTGAATTACAATTTTCAGCCAATACTTAGCGGAATTTCACAGCTATAGTGCAATGA